>SZWC01000945.1:78801-206587 GCA_023375785.1 Penium margaritaceum
ACGCTAGATCCGCCTTCTCCATCTGCAACATGTTGGACTTCACCATGAAGAGGCGGTTGCAGACCTCCTTGGCCACGTTCATGTTGCCAAAGTAGCACACGCTGGCGTGGTTCTGCTGTTGCTGTTGAAGTTGTTGTGATTGCTACGCTTGCTGCTATGGAGGCTGCTGTCTCTACTGCTCTTGCGAGGACTACTATTGCTGCTACTCCTTTTGGTCATCCTTGAACTTGAAGTTCTCTTTCTTGTAGTGCACTTCTTTCTGGAAATAGTGGTACTTGCGTTTTTTCTTACCTCTCTACTGCCCAGACTGTTGCTGTTGTTGGTTACGCAAGCTTGTGGCCACAAATGCTACCTCAGTGGTACTGCTGCCATTGCGCTTTACCGCATTACGATGCATTTCCACCCGCACCAAGTGCGTGCAGATGAAGTCCAGGTCGAAACTTGGCTGGCACTCCAACGCCTCTTCCACAGTGTCGTAGCTCGTTGGGAGTCCCCTCAGCAAGAGGAGGATGAAGCGCGTCTCTTCCATAGGGTTGCCGGCCGCTTTCAGCTCCTTTGCGAGCTCCTTTTCCCTATCCAAGTACGCCTCCATCCCTTCGCCACCCTGCATTTTCAACATCATCATCTTCTCCATGAAAAGAATGAGGAATGCAGGATTCTTGCTCTTATACTTCTTGTACAACACGTCCCACCCCTCTTTTGCAGTAGCCTTGTCACTTGCGTATTAAAGATGCGGGTTTGAGATGGTATTGACAAGCAGCCTGTAGGCCTGCTTGTCCTTCTTCTTCCACTCCTCATATGCCGCTGCTGTAGTTGTAGATGAAATTCCATATGTTGCACCTATCTTCAATATCTTCTCGGCTACCACGTGTGCTGCGGTGATGCCTTTTGCCTATGGAGGCGGAGTGCACTTGTTGCTGCTCACCACCTTCCACTTAAGGGTGCACACAATGCCAGAATCATGGTTTTGGAGAGGGAACCGGCTTCGTGAGCCAAGCTGTAAGTCAGAACCGGGACCACGGTTCCCAGACCGGAACCGCGGTTCCTGGGACTCGTGGTTCTGGGCTCATATGTTTCACGATTTTGGTTGACAAAGAACCGAGAACACTAGGGTTGTAGAGCCGCAAGTCACAAAGTCATGGAGATTTGCGGTTTCCTGGGTGTACATTTGTAGACAGGCATGTTCCCAACAACTAGTGACATGATTTTTCTCTGTGTTTATTGTGGCAGGTTACTCACCAGATTTCTTAACACTTTTCTCATAATGTTGGCTGGACATTGTTCCATGTCTACATCCCACACTATGTGTGTGTTAAGGCAGATTAATGCTCATGTATGTCGCAGTCATGTACTTGTTAAGTACGTTCACTGAAGACTTGTATGACCTTATGTCACTTGCACTAGTGTTCTACTCACAAGCAGGGTTTCCTCTTTTCTCCTTAGGCATGCCATAACTCTTTCTCATTAACCTCATCACAGAACAACCATTACACATGAAAAGTTACTGAAAGTAGGAGACATTGGAAAGAGAAGAAATGGAATTGTAGAAATGGAACTTGTACATTTACAATGACTAGGCAGTGGATAGAGAATGGACCATGGCAATTCAAAGTGTTCATATAGGCGGGGCCGAGGTGACCCCGTCCCCCCCCCCCTGCCCCACTGTCCAGCTACCACAACCTAACAGAGGACTAAGATGAATCACAAGTGTCACACAGTTTCCAAAAGTCAACAAGGAGCTTTCATCTCTAAGTCATCTCTACAACGTCGTCATCATCTCCAAGGCTAAACTACTGCAAGGCTTTGGCGGCCTTGTCTCCCTCTCCATCGACTTTGACGTCGTTGTCGTCATCTTTGTCGTCCTCCTCCTCTGCGGAACCATCCTCAGCACCCTCCTCCTCATCACTGCTGCTCCCCTGTGCAGCTGCCAACGCTGTCGTTATCAGGTTGCGCACAGCACGGCGACGTGTTGCACGACGCTTCGCCTTATCTGCATTCTCAACCTCGTGCAGTTCAAGTGAATCTGTACCATCAGGGGCAACAGGAAAGTCAACCAGGATAGGATCATTGATCCACGTTTTCAGAGTTAGAACATCCTGCACCATCATGTCGTTGAGGGAATGATGAATGTCAGTGACCACACGGCCCCCAAGACTGAACATGCGCTCGCGAAGAGTGCTGGTGGCTGGCATTACAGCAAGTCTGCAACAAGAACTGCAAAGGTGGGGAACTTGACAAGTGAGTCATGGAAGTAGTGGAGAATGTTCTGCCTACGGCCAAGCCGTGGCTCCTTCTTCCACTCCTCCACCTCAAGCTCAAGTGAGTAGGGCTCACGCTAAACAGGAGTGGGGTCTGGGTCCTCAAACAGCTCCTCCATGGCATCCTCAAGGGTTGCCTCCACGATGGATTTCCGGGCCCGCGATTGCCGGCCCTTCTTTGCTGCTGCAACATATCCGGACAGTGGTGATGTGATAGCAGCATCTCCTTGAGCAGTGACAGCAGGAACACCTGCACCACTGATAGGAATCTCTGCAACAGAACGTGACGGGTTTACTGCATTCTCTCTGAAAGTAGTCTCTCCAAGCTCCTCTTCCATGTTTGAAGCTGGCTGTTGCACAACTGGCTGTTATAGTAGCCACAAGTGTAGCCTGCGCTGCTGCTTCTGTTGCATCCGCTTCTGCTCGACAGCGCTCAACCACACGGCTGTAGTAGGGCTTTAGCTCCTCAACCACCTTCACTTCCAGCTCCACTGCGGACTGGATCCCCATGAGCTTGTGGACCCGCTCGAAGAAGCGGAACCGAAAGCGTGGATCCACTACTGTAGCGACCACATGGCGCACAATGAGCTTCTTCACGTACGTCTCCACCTATAGCCAGACACACCAACAATGAACCCATAGTTAGTGCAGTGCAAAGAAACCACAACAAATACAACATTGCAAAACCAAAGCATTTCAATACCTTCTCAGCCACGGCCTTGAAGCCAAGTTTCAGCTCCATCAGGAGGCGCTTTGTCGCGTTCACCTCCTTCTTCAAGCGCAACTTCTTCTCAATAATGCCAACCTTCACGTGCCAATGATGCATCTTACCCATGATCACCGTGCAGAACGGGATGACCAAGGACAAGGTTGGGTGTTTCTGGCCGCTAATGTCCTCCATGGAGCCCTTGAAGGGCTTCAGGATGGCGGTCACGAGCGCCTGCAGCTCCCACCCATTGCCGCTTGGCTTCAGCTGTAGGGCCTTGGCTTTCAACCACGTCTCCAGCACGTTCTTGATGTGCACAACCGTTGTGCACATATCCAGAGTGCTGTTCCACCTCGTGGGTGTGTCCACGTACAACTACAGGTATTGCACACCAATAGCAGCACACGCGGCTTCCAGCGATGCCTCATGCTTGGCACTGTAGTTCACAAACGAGCATATGTCACGTGCATTCCGCAAGTGCTCTTGCAGGGAGCTCTTGTCAAGCAAGTCTTGCACAACCAGGTTCATGGAATGCCCCATGCACTGGATGTGCCCGGGGTTCTCAAAACAGTCATTTTGCAAAATGAGGAAGTTGTCAACCATGGAGTCATTCACGGAGTCGTTCTCAACAGTGAGGCAAAACAGCTTGTCCCACAGTCTCCACTCTTTTAGTGACTCAGAAAACAGCGTGAAAACATTTTCAGCATTTGTGGTCTCACTGATGGATGGAAAGGCGATAGCAATGCTTTGCATCTCCCAGTCTGTGATCCAGCAGGCGATGATGCCCAAAAACTTCACGTTAGCATCAGATTGCCATCCATCAATGGTGAAGGACACCCAACTCTTCACATTTGCCAGCATAATGCCCAAGCGCTTGCGGTATGCAGCCGCACCAAGGCAAATGAGGCGTGCAATGGTCATGCGGCCTGGCAGAATTCCAAGGAGGTTGGCGTCAAGAAGGCGTACTTTAGCCACACAGACTCCATGGAGAGGAAACTGATGTTCTTATCCACAACATGCTTCCACAGCAAACACAGAAAGTACTTGCGCTTGAACACTGTTCCAACACCGGCATATGACCTGGCGAGGATGCTGTTGGAGCTCTCGACGAGGCTCGCAGTGTTCATGGTAGCGGTGGTGGCCAATGTCAGCTTCTGGGCAGCCTCATCTTCAACTCCTTCCACTTGGTTCGGTGGCTGCCCTTCAAATGCTTCCACATCCCGCTCGTTGTGCTCTGGTTCATGGCGTACGTCCCCTTGAAGATGTTCTTCTTCCGCGGGCACAAGGTGCATGCCGCTCGCGGCTCTCCATTGATGATGACATGCTCAAAACCTTGCCACACGATGCTTGGCCCTTTCTTTCTCGCATCCTCTTGTTCGGTAGCAGGCGTGGCTAGAGCCTTGTCCGCCGGTGTGAGTGCGTCTGGCCTGCTAGGAGACAAGGGAGTGCGTTGGGAGGGTCCGGCAGCAGCATGGGTGGGAAAGAGGGGCGGGCTATGGGATGGCCTTGCAGCACTTGGTCTTGAGCATATAGGACTAAAAGGGCATCACTTGTGCTGAAGAATGATTGTTTGATCATTCAAAATGATGAAGTACATATAGAGCTAGAGCTTGGGCAAGTCAGCCCTCTCACAAGCCACACCACTTAGCCATGGAGGCTAATGCTCACACACTAGAGTCCATAATCTCACACAAAAGAGGAAATCAGCATAGAAATCAGGCTGACCACTCCCTCATAACTTGGAGAGCTAGAAAATGCTCTCATGGCACACACCTAGTGGTCTTGTAATCCACAATCCCATGGAGAATTGCCATGTGTCCATGGCTAGCACACAAGGTGTTGACATGATATGCTCCTTCTCCATGACAGATGTTTGGACAGGCACAGGTCGGACTAGGCATGCACTACTCCCTTGGAGTAAGTCCCCTAAGTCTGGTCTAGATAGAAAAGGCATGCACTGCTCCTTTGGAGCAAGTCCCCTTGGTCTGATCTGGATAGTATAGCCAGCAAACACTACCTAGGACAACTCCTTGTGGCTTAGACGTTCCAGAGTTCGTCTCTGGAGTGAGATGTCACAGGGTAAAATCCCAGCCCGGTGACTAATTTTCTTTATGACCAAATAGGGGAAAGGAAGGTTCTAAGAGACATCTTAGAACATTCCAAGGTACTTCCTGGTGGTTGGCGCCACTTGGCGGTCACAGGGAGCGCCATGTACGCCGGGGGGATGACGCAATCCAGATTGCCCCCAAAGTGGCTCATCCAAGGAGCCACTGCGCGCCTAGGCTAGAGGCTGGCTGTAGGACTATAAGAACCTGTCAGTTGCCTGTCATTGAGTACAGTTCTTACCTTTGAGACTCCCCACAGAGTTGTGCACCAGAGGCAGACACTAAAGAAGCATTGGTTGGTCTAAGCTCCACGAGTTCTCTCCTCGCGCGAAAGTGACCAAGTGCTAAGGACAGTGCAAGGAAGTGATGCCTATGAACTGCTCAGTGTGGAACCTTGGCTTTGAGGTTGATATCATCTCTTGGTTGCAATACAAAGAGCGGTCGGTGGGAACCGTTGTGTCGGAACCCGTTTTCTAGACCATTGCCTCAGGCATGTTGAACAAGGGTTATGGGCCCACACTGACTAGCTGTAAAGCACGCTTCTACGCACTCTCTCGCCCTGTCTCTGTCGTATAGCACGTATCAGCTCCATCAGCTCCATCCGCTCCATCTTCTCCATCAGCTCCAACGGCGGGTGCTGGCACTTAGCAAACAAGGGCCAAGGATAAGCTTTGCTCTTGGAGGTACGACCCTTGGGCTCTAATCAGAATAAGCTATGCCCCTAGAGGCACGACCCTGGGTTCGTTAGTGTGCATTCGTCTCTCTTCGCAGGTGATCAACAGGTAAGGGATAAGCGGCGGATCTGCACCTTCTAAACCGGTAGCAGACAACAGCCTACATCAGCCTACATCGGCCTCAATGAAGCAGAGAAGCAGACAAGAAGAGAAGCGGTATGCCAACACCCGTGACGCTCACTCTTGAGCAGGTCAACGGCCGGATGCCAAAGTTCACAGGGTTTTGTCTTCCCTTGTGGAGATGGAAATTTGAGATTGTCATGAGGGTACGTGGCTACTTGAAGATGTTCCCTGAAGAAGAGGTTGAATGTGCAAGAACAGATCGTGCATAAGAAGCGTGGAGTGTCAAAAATGACATGGCGCTTGCGATTCTTGTGACATTAGTGTATCAGTCATAATATGTCCACCTCCAAGGTATCACACATGCATCAAAGGCTTATGAGAAGCTTGCAGGTGTACACCAATCAACAGCTCTCTTAAATCGTCTCTTCATCCTTCAAAAGCTGATTTCGATGAGGGTTAGCGAAGGAGATTCGGTTCCGGACTTCCTCTTATTGTTTGAAGTACTGCTGTAGCAAGTGACCCAAATGAACTGGGAAATCGACACCAACATGCAGGCCATGATCCTCCTCATGGTGCTACCTAAAAGCTGGGTTCCTATGATCACCGTCTTTCGCGGTTGGAAGGAGGAGGATTTGACGTATGAGGTAGTGTCCGAGTACGTGCACAACGAGGCCGTGCGTCGCAGCGGTAGTGAGGCTAACATTTTAGTCTATGCTGTTCACTACGGCGGTCATGGCAACAACCCCTCTTCTGGTCAGAGCAGCAGCGGAAGCAGTGGCGGTGGAGGAAAAGGCAATTGTGGTGGTGGAAATAGTTCAAAGCGTCCTGGGAAGTGCCATAACTGTGGCAAGCGTGGGCATTGGGCACGGGAGTGTAGGGCTCCCAAGAAGGAAAACGGAGATAATGATGGTAGATATAAGGGCAAAGGAAAGGGTAAGAATGAGTTGACGAACCTGATGGCTGAGAGCCTGCCGGCAACCAAGGGATCGGCATTGCTCAAGCCTTGAGCCTACGGGCTCGACTGTGGCACGAACCACCACTCTTCAAGGGAGAAGGATGGGTTCATCTCCATTGGGGACACTGAACATCGCTTCAGGTGTGCCAACGGCAGCCTTGTCCATGCACAAGGCGAGGGAGATAAGTTGATCAGCATCAAAGTGAAAGCTGCTGAAAAAGACTTGAAGCTGGAGAACGTCGTCTACATGCCGTCTTTTGTGGCAAACCTCTTGTCAGTGTCCAAAATCAGGGACCACGACATGACAATCGTCTTCACGTAGGAGCAGGCCGTGATTGTCAAGAATAAAGACATCAAGATCCCCTATCCCAAGGAGTCTTGTCGCACAGGTCCAAAGAGTTGATGGGCTTTATGTGGTGGAGACCAAACCCCTTCAGAGTAGAAATGAAGGATGTGCGGCGGTTGAAGAACCCAAGTCTCCAAAGGCCGATGTTGTTCCACAAGACGTCACCATGGCGGCCAACTCCACCAAAACACATGCTGAGCTGTGGCACAGGCGGTTTGGCCATGTTGCCGACATTACAATGCAAGCTTTACAGCAACACTAAGTGGTTCATGGGATGGAGGGATGCAAGGCCAAGGATGAGGGAAAGTGCAAAAAGCTGTGTGAGTCATGCCCCCAAGGCAAGGCAAAGAGAAAGCCCTTTGAGCGTAATGGGCAACGTGCGGCAGAAATCTTGGACTTGATTCACTGTGATGTGTGGAGACCATTTCGCACCCCTTCGAACGGCGGCATCAAGTATTTCTTGACCTTCATCGATGACCACAGTCACAAGATGTGGATCTACATCCTCAAGACAAAGGGAGAGGTCAAGGAGAAGCTGAAAGAGTTTATCGCGATGGTAGAGCGGCAGACAAGCAAGAAGGTCAAGGCACTACACACGGACAACGGTGGTGAGTACGAGGCGTGCAAAGGCTGGTTGAGCCAAAATGGCATTAACCACCAGACCACCACGCCTTACACCCCCCAAAGTAATGGTGTTGCCGAGCGGATGAACTAGACTATCCTCGGCTTGACATGAAGCATGCTCTTTGACGCCAAACTCACACCTCGCTTCTGGGCTGAAGCTGCAAGAACTGCCAGCTACCTTGTGAATCTCACTCCGGCAGCCGCGCTTGGAAGGCGTGGTAAGGAGCACAAGAGAAGGAGCTCAGGATGCCACAGGAGGCTTGGTCAGGGAAGAAGCCAGATGCCTCACACTTGAGGGTCCTTCGCTGTACTACCTGGACAAAGGTCCAAGTAGGAGAAGGAAGTGACAAGCAGGATGCACGTGCTCGTAAGTGTGTAATGGTCGGATACGACACCGCAGACAAGGCATATAGGCTGTGGGGCCAAGCGGCTGGAAAGCTCATCAGGAGCCGAGATGTCGAGTTTGATGAGAGGATGCTCGGCAAGGGAGAGTCGCTGGAAGGTATCCCTGCTTCCAAATTCGGACAGTGAGTTGTGTTGCTCGAGTGTGGTGATCAGGCCCCTGAGAACTGGTAGATGGTGCCAGTGAAAAATAATGTTCCACGGAGAGTGGCTGTGCAGGCTGACACAGTGACAGACTCTGACACTGAGTATGAGACGTCCGAGGCCTCTAAGTCAATCTTTAAGGCCGTTGGCTCTTCCTCAAACAGCGGATCACTGGCAACGCAGGAGCAAGAGAAGCAACTAAGCGTTGAAGCACCACCAGCAACAGTCCGATGTAGTATGTGCTAGAAGAAACATCTGCCCAAGTAGGATGTTGAGAGTGCGGAATGGACCGGACTGAACTGGTCATGCTTGGCTCAGGGAGAGCCTGTGACCATAACGGAGGCTATGAACATGCCAGATGCGGCCAACTGGAAGGAGACAGTGGATAGCGAACTCCCATCCATTGAAGAGAACAAAATATGGGTTCTGGTGAACAGGCCCCCAAACGCGTACGTGGTGGGGTCAAAGTGAGTAATCCGGAAAAAGTTCAAGTAGGATGGTACTATGGACAAGTACAAGCTAAGAGTTGTGGCGAAGGGGTTTTCCCAAGGTGTAGGCTCAGAGTACGAGGAGACCTTTGCGCCTGTTATCACCTTTCCCTTCATCTGATCCATGTTGGGCGTCGTTGCTGCAAAAGATCTAGAAGTCCACTAGATGGATGTCAAGACAGCTTTCTACGGGAAGCTAGACAAAGAAGTGCTAATGGAAGTGTACGAAGGAGTGAAAGCTCTACAGGACAAGGTTTAAAAACAAGCCAAAGAAATCTACGGGCTGAAAAAGACCCCAAGGATGTGGTACAGGGAGATGGACGGCTTCATGGCCGGGCTCACCTTCACGCACTGCCAAAAGGACCCTAGTGTCTATGTGCGAGAGGATGAGCAAGGCTTGATGCTGGTTGCAATGTACGTGGATGACGTGATCATGTGCTTGTCATCGAGCAAGCTGTTGAACAAGCTAAAGACAAATCTCAGCAACAGGTTCAAGATGAAGGACACGGGTCCGCTCGAGTTCTACCTCGAAATAGTCGTCCACTGCAATCGAGGAGTAGGCACCATCGAGCTGAACGAGACCAAGTACATCATGGGAGTCCTCAAGCGCTAGAACATGAAGGACTGCAAGCCCATCAGCACACCCATGACAACAGACGTCAAGCTCTCCTCCTCCATGAGCCTTAGCACGGAAGCAGAACGGCGTGAGATGGACAACATTCCCTAGCAATCTATTGTTGGCAGCCTCATGTATGCCATCGTAGGAACACGCCCTCACATTTGCTATGCTGTGGGATAAGTGAGCATGTTTGTGGCCAATCCAAGGCCACAGCACTGGCAAGCAGTCAAGCGCATTATGCGCTATCTACAGAAGACTTGACACATGGGACTCGAGTTCGGAGGCGAAGAAGGATGTGACCCGCTGCGACTGGTGTGCTACACAGACGCCGACTGGGGAGAAAGAATGGATGGCAGAAAGTCCACCTCCGGCTTTGTGTGCCTCTTGAACGGTGGTACAGTCTCTTGGGTAAGCAAAAAGCAAGACTGTGTCTCCCTCTCTACCGCAGAGGCAGAGTACATCACTCTGTAAGAAGCATGCAAGGAGACACGGTGGCTACGCAGTTTGCTTGCTGAGATGAAAGTTCCACAAACGGAGGCATCAGAGGTCCGCATCGACAACAAGGGTGCCATGAAAATGGCAGAGTATGATGTCATCTCCCGGCGGACCAAGCACATCGACATCAGGTATCACTACTCACATGACCTGGTCGCAAAGGAGATCATGGACCTGGAATACGTGGGAACCAAAAGATGCTCACAGATTGCATGACAAAGGCGCTGGATAGCAAATTGCACTCTGCAGGTACTCGAGGCATCCGTATGGTCGATGCAGTGGGCGAAGACTGAGGCCAAGACTGCTCGAGAGAGGAGAGATGTCACAGCTGATGGACAAAGGTGCAAGAGAAAGTTTGTTGACCTGATATGCTCCCTGTCCATGGCTGATGTTTGGATAGGCACAGAATGGACTAGGCATGCACTACTCCCTTGGAGTAAGTCCGCTAAGTCTGGTCCAGATAGACAAGGCATGCACTGCTCCCTTGGAGTAAGTCCCCTTGGTCTGATCTGGATAATTTAGCCAGCAAACACTACCTAGGACAACTCCTTGTGGCTTAGACGTTCCACAGTTAGTCTCTGGAGCGAGAGGTCACTGGGTCAAAGTTTAGCCCGATGACTTATTTTCTTTGTGACCACAAGGGGGATAGGAAGGTTCTAAGAGACATCTTAGAACATTCCAAGGTCCTTCCTGGTGGCTGGCGCCGCTTGGCGGTCACAGGGAACACCATGTAGGGAGGAGGGATGGCGCAATCCAGATTGCCCCCAAAGTGGCTCATACAAGGATTCACTATGCGCCTAGGCTAGTGGCTGGGTGTAGGACTATAAGAACCTGTCAGTTGCCTTTCATTGAGTACAGTTCTTATCTTTGAGACTCCTCACAGAGTTGTGCACCAGAGGTAGACACTAAAGAAGCATTGGTTAGCCTAAGCTCAAGGAGTTTGCTCCTCGCGCGAAAGTGACCAG
The DNA here is from genome assembly GCA_023375785.1 of Penium margaritaceum. NCBI lineage: Eukaryota > Viridiplantae > Streptophyta > Zygnematophyceae > Desmidiales > Peniaceae > Penium > Penium margaritaceum. The sequence continues at coordinate 89,706 of SZWC01000945.1, forward strand.
GTGGTAAGGACATAGTGCATGGAAATGATTCCTTTCAACTACTCAGTGTGGAACCTTGGCTTTGATGGTGATATCATCTCTTGGTTGCAATACCAAGAGCGGTCGCCGGGAACCATTGTATCGGAACCCATTTTCTAGACCGTTGCCTGAGGGAAGTTGACACAAGGATCTCACCTCACCTAAAAAAAAAGGAGAAGTACTTTTTTCGTAGTCAGCACTTTTTGACAAGGCAACCCAAGAATCTAGGACCTTTTTGGATATTTCTCCCATCAGGTCTTGACCTTGGACCTCTTGCCTTTTTTCTTTTCTGAGGCTAAGGCATGGAACTATCATCCATGCTCACCCAGACATCGGCGGACCATGACCCATGAAACTTCGAACGCTCATATCTCCCAATCTGATTGTTGGAGCCTCGTGAAACTTGCATCGAAGACAATTTTCCACCTGATTTTTTAAATGAAGAAGTCAGATTAACGATCGAAGTAGGCATCTAGTAATTTCCTGGACCTTGCTCCTGTGGACCTGAAACTGAGTCGGATGGCTCCTTTCCCATCATGTGTAAGGCGTGGTGGTCTAATGGTTGATGCCCTGTTGGCTCAACCAGCCTTTCCACCCCTCGTACTCACCACCGTTTTCCGTGCAGAGTGCCTTGATTTCTTGTTCGTATGGCGCTGTACCATGGGAAACAATTGTTGTAGCTATCCCTCCATCCTTGATTTCTTGATTGATGTCCTCCTTGTGATGGCAGAGGGTTTGGTCATAAACTGTTGGTCTCCAATAGGTCAGATTTCTGAATAGAGCATGAATAATCCCGTAACCATGCAAGCGTTTAGAGTACAAGGCCATATAGTCCTGTTGTGCCCACTCATGTACAATGGAGATGGACAAAGTATGTCGCAAAACACGCATTCTTCCAGTGAGGTCCAAAAAATTGTCGTGGTCCCAACTCGTAGTTGCAATCCACTGCTTTCTCTAGGTTTGATGTAGGATACGATACAAGAGCTACGTCTTCAGTTGGTGACAAAGGTAGGAAGAATGGAGTCGCTCCCAAAGTAAATGATAGACGTTGAAGAAGGCATCATCATAGTCTTAAATTGGGCAATCTGGCGAGCGAAGACGGCCACATTGCCATGTGGCTGACAGCACACAACAACCTATGCAACAGCATGAAGTGGTTCAATAATTGGAGGGATGCAAGGCCAAGGATGACAGAAAGTACAAGAAGTTGTGTGAGCCATGTCCCCAACGAAAGGCAAAGGACCCAAATGAGTCCTTGGACACAAACTTCATCGGCTGACGGATGAATTTCTATTTAACCTCAAGAAAATGTGGAACAACCGAGCTACGCACTGTGGAGTAGAACATTCGTCCATGTGGGAGGAAATATACTAACACTAGCACAAGAGATCACCCTTCTAAAACCTTCTCAGATTCACGGGGGGTGTGGGAAATAGAATCGGACAAGACAAAATCCCTTGATTACTATCCAAGATCTCAATAAATGGTTCAAGACCTCGTCAAACCAAACTTGACAAACAGCCCTGGGAGACTACCCGTTGAGACCAAACGGTCAAGAGATCCCCTAATAAAGTGACATGTGTCATTCAAGTCCAACCAGAAAAAAGAAGCTATTGTATAAAAATCGTGTCCTGTTTTCTTCATTTATACTAGTGATGTTCGTTCCCTTTAGTTTTCCCAAAAATGTTCTTCCCAACCTGTTTGCCTTTGGTTCTATGATTTAACCGCCATGTCTTTGCTCTTCTGGAAGGAGAGTACCAAATGGACCAGACTCAACTAAAGTTATGCTTGGCTCAGGGAGAGCCAATGATGGTAGTGGATGGAATAAACATGTAACATGAAGTCAAGTGGAAGGAGGTGGTGGACAGCAAGCTTCCATCCATTGAAGAGAACAAAAGATGGTTTCTATTGGAAATCTCCCAAATGCACACCTAGTAGGGTCAAAATGAGTGATTTGGAAGAAGTTAGACAAAGATGGTACTATTCACAAGTACAAGGAAAGAGTTATGGCAGAGGATTTTCTCTAATGTAAAGGCTTCTAATACAACAAAACCTTTATGCATATTGTCCCGTTAAGCTCCATCAGAACTATGTTGGGCATTGCTGCTGCCAAAGATCCGGAGGTCTATTAGATGGATGTGCAGTCTGCTTTCTAGTATGGGAACATTGACAAAGAGGTACACATGAAAATGCCTCAGGGAATAGAAGTTCTAGAGGAGAAAATATGCAAACTTCTGAAAGTGCTCTACGAGCTCAAACATACCCCAAAGATGTGGTACAAGGAAATGGACACCTTTATGGCCATGCTCATCTTCACGCACTGCTAGAAAAAACCTTTTATCTATGTATGGAGAGATGAGCAAGATTTGATACTAGTTGTGTTGTACGTGGATGACTTGATCATTTGCTTGTTTTTTGTCAAGCCATAGAACGAGCGAAAATCAGGTCTAAGTAGCACGTTAAAAAAAAGGATAAAGGTGCTCTGTGTCAATGCACCGGATAGCAACGGTCTAGAAAACGAGTCCCGACATGGGCGGCCGCCAACCGCTCTTGGTATTGCAACCAAGATAACATATCACCCTCGAACAAGGGATCCACACTTTAGGTTTGTTTGGTGTGCAACCTCACAATGTCCGTATGTTGGTCTTTAGTGTCTACCTTTGGTTGGACACTCTGTGAGGAGTCTCAAAGACAAGAAGTATAAATGGATGCATGCAGGGTACATTCTTTTATACTTGCAGAGCTTTGCTAAAGCTTCTAGTTGTAGTAGCTCCACAAGAGCACACCTCAACCTACAGTCCTACTTGGCGCGTCCTTAGAACGCGAAGTGTCATCCTCAAGGCATACTCTAGTAAAACTCATAGAAGCTTCTTCTCCCAGTTTTGGCCACAAAGAGAATTGTGGCCGTCGCGAGGATTGAATCCGCAATCTCTCGTTTGAGACTCCGGTGCCTATTCAGCCAACCCAAAAAGCTATGGTTCCTATGATGACCCATAGGGGCCATACCCATTATGGGCAGTGCATTCCTGGTCCAGCTCAGAACAGACCAAGGGGATATACTCCATAGAGTAGTGCATGCCTTGTTTGCATGTGTAACTAGCCAGCTAGGCAGTAGACAAGGTGCATACTATTTGAACAAATCTCTCCCTTGCACCTCTGTCCATCTGTCGCTTACTAGGCTCCGTCAATGCCTCGTGGCCCACTCTTCCTCAGCCGCACTCCTCATGCCGAATCCATGAATGCCTGCATAGTGAAAATCGCTCTCCAATGGCTTGGTCATATAGTCAGCAAGCATTCTCTTTGTTCTGCAGTGGTGCAAGTCGTTCTTCATGACAAGATCACGTGTGTAGTAGTAACGTATGTGGATGTACTTTGTTCGCCGGGAGATGATCTCGTCTTCAGTGATCGAGATGGCGCTCGTGTTGTCCATGTGTACGACCATGACGTCTTTCTCTGGCATTGTCATTTCACCAAGCAGGCTGAGCAACCACTAAGTTTCCTTGCACAACTCAGACAGAGATACGTACTCTGCCTCAGCTGTGGACACGGAAACATAATCTTGCGTCCTACTGGCCCATGACATGGCAATGCCGTTCAAGATACATGCGTATCCAGAGGTGGATTTCCTGTCATCAAGATTTCCTCCCTAGTGAGCATCAGTGGAGCACTACAGGCAAAGGGGTTTTGTTCCTTCTTGGCCTCCAAGAACGAGGCCCAAGTGACGTATCTTCTGTAGGTAGCGCAAGATAAGCTTGACTTCCTGCCAATGTTGTGGCCCAGGGTTGGCCACCAATCTGCTCACTTGTCCGACAGCATAGCAGATATCTTGATGGGCTCCTACCATGGCGTACATGATGCTACCCATGGCGGAGTGGTAGGAGATGTCTTGCATCTTCCTTTGTTTTACTTTGTTGCTTGGCGACATGGCGGCCTCAAGCTTTGTATCAGTCATCATTGGGGTGCTGACAGGTTTGTAGTCTTCCATGTGCTAGCGCTTCAGTACCTCACCGATGTACTTGGTTTGGTTGAGTTTGATGGTGCTTGCTACTCGCTGGCGTTAGATGGCAATCCCAAGGTAGTACTTGAGAGGACCCATGTCCTTCATTTTGAACCTTTTGTTGAGGTTAGACTTCAGCCCATCCAGCAACTTGACTGAAGACAAGCAGATGATTGTTGGAACTACAGGAGAAAGGGAGCCTTGGAGCAGGAAACATGTGGGATTAGAAGGGCATCACCTGTGCTAAAGAATGGTTGTTGAATCACTCAAAATGATGGAGTACATATACAGCTAGAGCTTGGGCAAGTTAGCCCTCTCACAAGCCACACCACTTAGCCATAGAGGCTAAGGCTCACACTGTTGTAACTAGAGGAGAGAGAATGCCTTGGAGCAGCAAACATATGGGACTGGAAGGGCATCTTTTGTTCTGAAGAATGGTTTTTGAATCACGCAAAATGATGGAGTACATATATAGCTTGAGCTTGGGCAAGTCAGCCCTCTCACAAACCAGACCACTTAGCCATGGAGGCCAAGGCTCACACACAAGAGTCCATAATCTCACACGAGAGACAAAATCAGTCTAGCAATCAGGCTCACCATTCAGACACATCCTAGAGAGCTAGAAAATTCTGTCATGGCACACTACTAGTGGTCACATAATCCACAATCCCATGGAGAATCGCCATGTGTCCATGGCTAGCACACAAGGATCTCACCTCACCTTAAAAGAAAAGAGAGGTACCTTTTTCCTTGTCAGCACACTCTGACAAGGCAACCCAAGAGTCTAGGATCGTTTTGGACATTTCTCCCATCAGGTCTTCAACCTGGACCTCTTAACCTTTTCTTTTTCTCAGGCTAACGCATGGAGCCATCGCCCATGGTCACCCAGATATCGACGATTGATGACCCGAGAAACTTTGAAAACTCATATCTCCCAATCTGACCGTTGGATTGGCCTGAGACTTCATCCGTCAACATTTTTCCACCTGATCTTTCAACTGGCAAAGACGGATTGTGGATGTGAACATGAATGTGGTAGTTTCCTGGAAATTGCTCCTGTGGACCTGAAATTGAGCCGGATGACTCTTTTCCCAACAATCTCCCACATTGCCGCAGTCAGAGTGGGCTGAGTTCGCATGCCTTCATGCAGTACTACTTCTCATGAGTCATGGGCTTGGTACAAGAACCAACAATGTTCTTGCTGGTTGGAGGAAATTCCAGCTTGATAGCACCCTCCTTAATCATGTGGCTTATGAAATGATATGCGATGTCAATGTACTTGGTGCGTGCATGGTGCTCAAGATTCTTGGCAAGTGAGATTCTGGTCTGAATGTTGACGCGCACAGGAACAGGAAGTGGTGTACTGCCACTCATCTCGTTCATGAGACGGTAAAACCAAACTGTTTCCCTAGGTCCAAAGCTGAGAGAGACATACTCAACTGCTGTGCTTAAGGTGGCTTCTACCACTTGCCGCTTGGTGTACCAGCTGATGGCCCCACCATTCATGAGGAAGACATGTCCAGAGATGGACTTCCGGTCCTCAGGGTTTGAAGTCCAATCTTTGTCCGTGTAGCCGATGATGTTGTTGTCGTTGCCGTTGTAGGTGATCCTGATGTTGATGGTTCTAGCAAGGTAGCGGAAGATCCCCTTCACTGCCTGCTAGTACTCAGGTCCGGGACTCGTCATTTGCTGGCTCACGACGCTAACAGCCTGTGCAAGGTTCGGCCTTGTTGTAACTATCAGGTACATGAGGCTGCCGACGGTGCTTTGGTATGTTTGCCGCTCAGCTACATCGGCTTCTCCATTGCAGCTCACGAGGTATTCCTACGTCTCCAGTGGCGTGCCGATGGGTTTGGCCTCTGCCATGCCTAACCACTACAGAACATCCTTGATGTAGCGGCTCTGCTGCAACGAGAGAGAGCATGATTTTCGGTCACGCATGATCTTGATTCTGAGGAAGTATGATGCCTTCGTGAGATCAGACATCTGGAAGTGTTCCTGCATGGTCTCCTTAAACTCCTGCAGTGGAGACATGCTGTTGGAAAGGAGGAGCATGTCATCCACATGGACAATGATGATGAGCACCTCATGACCATGCTGCCAGCGTTAGACACTGTAGTCACACTCACTACGCTCAAAGCCCATGCACTTTAGTGATGCATCCAATTTCTCGTTCCAAGCACGCGACGCTTGCTTGAGGCCGTACAACGGCTTTTGGGGCTTGCAAATCAGTTGCTCTTGGCCATCCATGAAGAATCCCTCCGGCTGCTCCATGTAGATTTCCTCCTCCAAGTCACCGTTCAAGAATGCCGTCTTGACATCCATGTGGTGAATCTCGAAATCCTCAACTGCTGCATGAGAAAGGAGCGTGCGCAGAGAGACAAAATCTACAAAAGGAGCAATGGTTTCTGTGTAGTCGATGCCTTCCTGCTGCGAGTAGCCCTTGGCGACCAGCCTCGCCTTGTCTTTTCGAGGTTGCCATCTACGCCCCTCTTCTTTTTCAATACCCACTTGCACTTGATTACCTTGCGTCTTGGTGGACGCTGTGTCAGCTCCCACGTACCATTGTCAAGCTGCGACTGTATCTCATGCTGCATAGCTTGGGCCCAATCTGGTGCATCTGGTGCGGCCATTGCCTCCTTGTACGACGTTGGCCCATTTGAGTCTGCTACAACAACAATCTTCATCTGGTCCAGTTTTTGGGGCATCCTGAAATGCCCGCTCTCACTAGGCTTGTAGCGCACCCTGAGAGGGTACCTTCAACGTGGTGCTGGAGCCTTAGCAGGCGACTCTCGCGGTACTACTAGCACAACTGCTCGTGCTGATGGTGGTGCATCTTCTTCCTCTACATCTGCCGATGAGGCTACTGTATCTGTTGCACTAGACATGGGAGAATAGAGTGGTTCTCCCATTGCCACAGTAGACGAAGGTTCACGAGAGGCAAGGTCGGGGAGAATATCCACTCCCACTACTTCAGCAATTGCTGTATCTGCTGCCTCTTTGCACATGATGTTGGTGCTGATGACGTCTCTTTCGTTGACAACGACATCTCTGGAGATGATGACGTGGCCAGTTTCCCTATCGTAGAGACGATACGCCTTGCTTGATACGTCATAGCCGATCATCAGCATCCGTACACCTTTTGCTTCCCATTTTGTAGCTTCTCCTTCAACACGTGCATGTACACCAAGCTGCCAAACGCGTGAAGATGACCCACGCTCGGCTTCTGACTAAACCACGCCCCATATGGCGTTATCTGCTCCAGGGCCTTGGTTGGACTCCGGTTCTTGATGTACTCCGCAGTGCTCACTACTTCGGCCCAAAAGTCTTAGGTGAGCCAAGCTGTGCACAGCATGGAGCATGCCTAACGATGGTGCAGTTGGTGCATTCTGCTACGCCGTTTTGCTGCGGCCAGTGTGGCAAGGTGCGCTGCGCCTTGATGCCTGTTGCTGCGAGGTAGTCCTGGAACTCCTTGCTCAGGTACTCTCCACCACGGTCGATACACAACATCTTGATTTTCTCGCCAGTCTGGTTCTCCGCCATGGCCTTGAACTCTTGAACCTGTCAAAGCACTGGTCCTTGGAGGAAAGGAAGTAGACAGCAGTGTAATGGCTATAATCATCGATGAAGGTGAGAAAATATCTAGAGCCTCCGAAGCTCTGGGTCTCCATGGACCCACACAAGTCTGTGTGGACAAGCTCCAGCACCTTCTTCGCGCGTTTCCCTGCTCCTGAGAATACCTCGCCATACTGCTTCCCTTCCTGACAGGCGATGCATAACTGCTGCTCAAAGTCAGAGATGGTGGGCAAGTCTTGCACCATCTGCTTCCTTTGAAGTTGCTGCAAGGCGCGTATGGCGATGTGCCCATAGCGCGCATGCCAGATTTTGCCATATGTGGCCTACACCATTGCTGCAAGACTCGGCTCGTGCGGGATCTTGGTCGCCCCCAACAGGCGGTACATGTCGCCTTCCTTCACCGACGTGGCCAACTCCTCTCCTCTTTCCTTGTCGAGGATGAAGCCACAGTCGTCGTGAAAGAGAACTCGTAGTCCTATGTTGGTGAGAGAGGACACTGAGAGAAGATTGAACGAAACATTAGGTACGTATAGCACGCCAAGGAACACTCCCACTTCAATGCCACGCGGGGTCTCCAACCATATCTCCACAACCCCAATCCGCTCAGCATACACCACTCGTTCATCACCCAAAGCAATCGGTCGGGGGGGAATAGAGAACAGTTGTGTAAGCCACTCCTTGTGGTACGTTAGACTCTTGGTACACCTTGAGTCCTTCTACCACGTCAGATCCGCCTTTTCCTTCTGCGACATGTCAGACTTTGCCATGAAGAGGCGGTCGAGCACCTCCTTGGCCACGTTCATCTCGTCAAAATGGCGCATGTCGGTCTGGTTTTGCTGCTGCTGCTGCTGCTGCTGACGTTGCTGTGACTGCTGCTGTTGTTGTTGTGGAGATTGCTGCTTTTGCTACTCCTGCTACTGCTCCTTCTTGTCCCTCTTGAACTTGAAGCACTCTTTCTTGTAGTGCCCCTCTTTCTGGCAATAGTAACACTTGCCCTTCTTCTTGCCTCCTTGCTGCCTGGACTACTGCAGCTGCTGGTTGCGTGAGCCCATGGCCATGAAAGCTGCTTCACTGCTACTGCAGCCGCCATTACGCTTTGCTGCATTGCGATGCACTTCTACGTACACCAGGTGGGTGCGGATGAACTCCAGGTCGAAAGTCGGCTGGCACTTGAATGTCTCTCACACCGTATCATAGCGCGTTGGGAGTCCCCTCAAAAGAGGAGGACGAAGCGCGTGTCTTCCATAGGGTTGTCCGCCGCTTTCAGCTGCTTTGCTTGCTCCTTTGCCCTGTCCAGCTACGACTCCATCCCTTCGCCACCTTGCATTTTCAACGCCATCATCTTCTCCTCCAAAAGCATGAGGAATACAAGATCCTTTCTCTCATACTTCTTGCACAACGTGTCCTACCCCTCTTTTGCAGTAGCCTTGTTACTCACGTACTGAAGATGCAGGTTGGAGATGGTGTTGACAAGCGGCCTGTAGGCCTGCCTGTCCTTCGTCTTCCACTCCTCATATACCGGCGCTGGAGTTGTAGATGAACTTGCATCTGCTGCATCTTTGTACGGCATCTTCCCCGCCACCACCTCTTCTGCGGTGATGCCTTTTGCGTGTGGAGGCGGAGCGCGCTTGTCACCGCTCACCACCTCTTACAAGCCCCTTTCCTCCAAAAGGAGGCACGTAGGGATCTTCCAAAATGTGAAGGTGGCGCATCCTTCCAGCAACTTCAAGGGCTGGGCTGCTCTTACCACGCCTGCTGCTGCCATTTTGAACGTTGGTGATGCTTAGCGCAGCCCTTGAGTGGTGGTGCTACTCCTGCTTCTGCTGCTGCTTCTGCCAGAAATCTGTTTGACAGGAAATGGACATTACAAGCCAGCAGACTGAGAATTTAGAAAAACAAATCCCACCACAGGAAAATGCAGCTCAAAACATTGAAGATCAACTCATAAAACAGGGTCATCAACAGGGTTATCCAAGAATCTAGGACCCTTTTGGATATTTCTCCCATCAGGTCTTGACCCTCGACCTCTTGCCTTTTTTCTTTTCTGAGGCTAAGGAATGGAGCCATCACCCATGGTCACCCAGATATCGGCCGTCGATGACCCCAGAAACTGTAAAATTTCATAACTCCCAATCCGACCATTGGATCGGCCTCAAACTTGGAGTGTAGACATTTTGCCACCAGATCTTTCTAATAGTGAAGTGGATTGACAATCAGAGTAGGCATCTGGTAGTGTCTTGGAACTTGCTCCTGTGGACCTGAAACTGAGCCAGATGGTTCCTTTCCGAACAATCTCCCACTTTGCCGCAGTCAGAGTGGGCTGAGTCCACATGCCTTCATGTAGAACTGCTTCTTCTCACGGGTCAATGGCTTGGCACAGAAATTAGCGACCTGCTTGCTTGTTTGAGTAAATTCCAGCTTGATAGCACCCTCCTGCACCATCTGCCGAATGAAGTGACATGCGATGTCAATGTACTTGGTTCGTGCATGGTGCTCAGGATTCTTGGTGAGTGCGATTGCGCTCTGGTTGTCGACGCGCACAAGAAATGGAAGTGCTGCACTCCCTCGCATCTGCGCTATGAGAAATTGAAGCCAAATTGTTTCATTGGCTCTAAGCTAAGAGAGACGTACTCTACTTCCGTGCTTGGGGTGGCCCGACCACCTGCCGCTTGGTGCACCAGCGGATGGCCTCACCATTAATGAGGAACACATGTCCAGAGATGGACTTGTACTCCTTAGAATTTGAAGCGCAATCTATGTCTGTGTAGCTGATGATGTTGTTGTCTTTGCCATTTTAGGTGATGCCGATGTTGATGGTTTCAGCAATGCAGCGGATAACCCCCTTCACTGGCTTCTGGTGCTCAGGTCCGGGGTTTGCCATGTGCTGGCTTAGACCAATCATATCTTATGCCAGGTCCGGCCTCGTTGCAACCATTTGGTACATGAGACTGCCGACGACGCTCTCGTACTTGTGCCGCTCAGTTACATCCACTTCTCCATTGAAGCTCATGAGGTACTGCCACGTCTCCAGCGGCGTGCTGATGGGCTTGGCCTCTGCCACGCGGAACCTCTACAAGTTTTGGGAAAGGAGCCATCCGGCTAAGTTTCACGTCCATTGGAGTCAGTTCCAGGAAACTACCAGGTGCTTGATCGGATTGTCAATCCCACTTCATCATTGGAAAGATCTGGTGGCAAAATGCCTTTCATCCAAGTTTGACGCCGATCCAACGGTCGGATGAGGAGATATGAATCTTTGACGTTTCTAAGGTCATCAACAACCAATACATGGGTGACAAAGGGCGATGGATCTATGCCTTAGCCTGAGAAAAGAAAAAGGCAAGAGGTCCAAGGACAAGACCTGATGGGAGAAACATCCAAAAAGGTCCTAGATTCTTGGGTTGCCTTGTCAGAGTGTACTGACTAGGAGAAAGACACCTCTCCTTACTTTTTAGGTGAGGTGAGATCCTTGTGTGCTAGCCATGGACTCATGGCAATTCTCCATGTGATTGTGGGTTATGTGACCACTCGGAGTGTGCCATGAGAGCATTTTCTAGCTCTCTAGGTCATGTGTGAGTGGTCAGCCTGATTGCTAGGCTAATTTCCTCTCTTGTGTGAGATTATGGACTCTAGTGTGTGAGCCTTAGCCTCCATGGCTAAGTGGTGTGGCGTGTGAGAGGGCTGACATACACAAGCTCTAGCTCTATATGTACTCCATCACTTTGAGTGATTCAACAACAATTCTTCAGCACAAGTGATGCCCTTCCAGTCCCACATGTTTCCAGCTCCAAGGCTCCCTCTCTACTCCAGTTCCAACACTTGGTATCAGAGCCAGGTTCTGTCTCTTTCAGCCAGCACAGGCCGTCACTTTGAGAGTGACAGGTTAGGGTGAAAACTTCACAAAAGTTGACGATCAACCACAAGATCTTCAAGTTCAAGAGACAAGCTGTGTGACGAGCCCAAGATTGCAAAGTTCCAACAGTTGGATTGAGAGTTATGTTTAAAACGAGGTCGGCCATGGCTACACTCTTTTCTATGAGTAAGACTGTCGCCTTGTGATGACCATAACTCTCTCGTTTCTTTGTTTAATTTGAAAAGTAGCACATGCAAATTGAAGTATTTTTCCTAACCGGTATGTTTGGGAGAAACGCCATTTACAAGCTGGCTGGTGTGAGGTGGAGTAGGAACAGAAGCATACCCTGTTTTCAAAAGGGCATATCTCTCAAAATCCCCTATTGATGACCATGTCCTATGGGTCGCTCTAAAATGTTTTGAGTTGAAGCAATTTGCTGGCCTCTACAGTCCATTTTCTGAGAGACAGATTTCTGGCAGAAGCAATTGTAGAAGCAGGGGTAGCGCCGCCACCCAAGGGTAGTGCTGAGCATCACCAAAGCTCAAAATTGGAGCAGCTGGCGTGGTAACAACAGTCGAGCCCTTGGAGAGGCTGGAAGGACGCGCCAACTTCATGTTTGGAAGATCTGTACCCGCCTCCTTTTTGAGGAGAGGGGCTTGTGGGAGATGGTGAGCGGAGACGAGCGCGTTTTGCCTCCACAGGCAAAAGGCATCACCGTAGCGGAGGTGGTGGCGGGAAAGACGCCACAAAAAGGTGCAGAAGATGCAAGTTCATCTACAACTACAGCGGTGGCATACGAGGAGTGGAAAAAGAAGGACAGGTAGAACTATAGGCTACTTGTCAACACCATCTCCAATCCGCATCTTAAGTACGTGAGTGACAAGGCTACTGCAAAAGAGGGGTAGGACACGTTGTGTAGGAAGTATGAGAGCAAGGATCCTGCATTCCTTATGCTTTTGGAGGGGAAGATGATGGCGTTGAAAATGTAGGGTGGCAAAGGGATGGAGGCCTACTTCGACAGGGCAAAGGAGCTGGCGAAGCAGCTGAAAGCGGCCGACAACCCGGTAGAAGACACACGCTTCGTCCTCCTTTTGCTAAAGGGACTCCAAACAAGCTATGACGTGCTATGAGAGACATTAGAATGCGAGGCTACTCTTGACCTTGACTTTATTTGCGCGTACTTGGTGCAAGTAGAACTCTGTTGCAATGTAAGAGAGCTCAATGGCAGCAGCAGCAGCAGTGAAACAGCTTTCATGGCCATGGGCTCACGTAATCAGTTGCACTAGTAGTCCGGGCAGCAAAGAGGCAAGGAGAAAGGCAAGTGCCACTATTCCCTAAAAGAGGGGCATTACAAGCAAGAGTACTTCAAGTTCAAGAGGGACCAGAAAGAGCAGCAGCAGTAGCACTAAAAGTAGCAATCTTCACAGCAATAGAAATAGTAGTCTCAACAACGTGAGCAATAGTAGCAACAGCAATAGAACCAGACCGGCGTGCGCCATTTTGGCAACATGAACGTGGCCAAGGAGGTGCGCGACCACCGTTTCATGGCGAACTATGACATGCCGCAGAAGGAAAAGGCGCATCTACCGTGGTACAGAGACTCAGGGTGTACCAAGAGTTTGACGCACCACAAGGAATTGCTTACGCAGCGGCTCTCCGTTCCCCCCGGACCGATTGCTTTGGGTGATAACTGGGTGGTGTATGCTGAGGGGATTGGCATTGTGGATTTGTGTTTGAAGACCCCGCATGGCATTGAAGTGGGAGTGTCCCATGGCGTGCTGTATGTTCCTGATGCTGGGTTCAAACTTCTCTTATTGTCCTCTCTCACCAATACGGGACTACGAGTCGTCTTTGACGACGACTATGGCTACATCCTTGACAAGGAAACCGGACAGGAGTTGGCCAGGTCGGTGAAGGAAGGCGACATGTATCGCCTGTTGGGGGCGACCATGATCCCGTGCGAGCAGAGTCTTGCAGCAGTGGTGCAGGCCACATATTGCAAAATCTGGCATGCGCGCTACGGCCACATAGGCATGCGCGCCTTGCAGCAACTTCAAACAAAGCAGATGGTGCGTGACCTGCCTGCCATTTCTAACTTTGAGCAACGGTTGTGCATCGGCTGTTTGGAGGGGAAGCAACATCGCGAGGTGTTCTCAGGAGCAGGGTAGCGCGCGAAGGAGGTGCTGGAGCTGGTCCACACTGACTTGTGTGGCCCGATGCACACCTAGAGCTTTGGAGGCTCTAGGTATTTTTTCACCTTCATTGATGATTTCAGCCGTTACACTGCTGTGTACTTCATTTCCTCTAAGGAGCAGTATTTTGACAGGTTCAAGAAGTTCAAGACCATGGTGGAGAACCAGAGTGGCAAGAAAATCAAGGCGTTGCGCAGCGAACGCAGTGGAGAGTACCTGAGCAAGGAGTTTCAAGACTACCTCACAGCAGCAAGCATCAAGGCGTAGTGCACGGCGCCATACTTGCCGTAGTAGAACGCGCCAACCGCACCAGAGTTCAGTTGGCATGCTCCATGCTGCACGCGGCTTGGCTCACCTACGACGTTTGGGCCGAAGCAGTAAGCACTGCGGTGCACATCGAGAACCGCAGTCCAACCAAGGCCCTGAAGCCAATAACGCCGTACAAGGAGTGGTTCGGCAAGAAGCCGAGCGTGGGTCATCTTCGGGCATTTGGCAGCTTGGCGCACATGCACGTGCCAAAGGATAAGTGGCAGAAATGGGACGCAAAGAGCGCATAGATGCTAATGATCGGCTATGACTTGGCAAGCAAGGCGTATCGTCTCTACTAGAGGGATACTAGCCACGTCATCATTTCCAAGGATGTTGTTTGTAATGGAAGTGATGTCATGGGCACCAATATCATCTACAAAGACACGGCACAATCAATAGCTGATGAAGCAGTGGGAGCAGATATTCTCCTTGACCCACCTCTCCTGAACCTTCCTCTACAATGATAGTGGAAGAACCCCTCTATCATCCCATGTGTGATGTAGCAGATTGAGCTGCCTCCTCAGCAAAAGCAGAGGAAGAAGATGCACTACCATATGTAGGAGCAGTTGTGCATGCAGCATCACGCCAGCCGCCTGCTAACGCTCCACCACCACGTCGAAGGTACCCTCCCAGGGTGCGGTACAAGCCTGGTGAGCGTAGGCATTCCTGGATGCTCCAAAAACCAGACCATATGAACGTCGCAAGTGCAGCAGACTCTGATGAGCCGACGTCGTACAATCAGGCCATGGCTACACCAGATGCAGTAGATTGGGCGCAAGCTGTGTAGTAGGAGATAAAGTCGCAGTTTGACAACGGTACGTGGAAGCTGACAGAGCGTCCACCAAGACGCAAGGTGATCAAGTGCAAGTGGGTGTTCAAGAAGAAGAGGGCGCAGATTGCAACCTGGAAATGTACAAGGCAAGGCTGGTCGCCAAGGGCTATTCGCAGTAGGAAGGCATCGACTACACGAAAACCTTTGCCCCTGTTGCAAAGCTTGCCTATGTGTGCACACTCCTTTCTTGTGCAAGAGGTGAGGACTTCGAGATTCACCACATGGATGTCAAGATGGCATTCTTGGACGGTGAGTTGGAGGAGGAAATCTACATGGAGCAGACGGAGGGATTTTTCATGGATGGCTAGGAGCACCTGGTTTGCAAGCTGCAGAAGTCGTACAACCTCAAGCAAGCTTCGTGTGTTTAGAACCCGAAATTGGATGCGGCAGTGCAGTGCTTGGGGTTTGAGCGTAGTGAGTGTGACTACAGCGTCTATCGCTGACAACATGGTTATGAGGTACTCATGATCATCGTCTATGTGGATGACATGCTCCTCCTCTCCAACAGCATGTCTGCTCTGCAGGAGTTGAAGGAAGCCATGCAGGAGCGCTTCCTGATGTCTCATCTTGGGGAGGTATCATACTTCCTCGGAATCTAGATTACGCGTGACCGCAAATGATGCTCTTTCTCGCTGCAGCAGAGCCGGTACATCAAGGATAACTTACTACGGTTCGGGATGGCAGACGCCAAACCCGTCGGCATGCTGGTGGAGACGCGATAATACCTCGTGAGGTTTAATGGAGAAGCGGATGCAGTTCAGCGGTAGAAGTAACAGAGTGATGTTCGCAGTCTCATGTACCTGATGGTGGCGACTAGGTTGGACCTCGCACAAGCTGTGAGCGTTGTAAGCAAGTACATGGCGAACCCTAGACCAGAGCACCACAAGGCAGTGAAGCCGATCTTCCGCTACCTTGCTGGAACCGTCAACATCTGCATCACCTACAATGGCAACAACAACAACACCATTGGCTACATAGAGGAAGATTTGGCTTCAAACAAGGAGGACCGCAAGTTTATCTCTGGACATGTGTTCCCCATGAATGGTGGGGTCATGAGCTGGTGCAGCAAGCGGCAGGTGGTCGTGGCCACCTCAAGCACGAAAGCTGAGTACGTCTCTCTCAGCTGCGGATCTAAGGAAGCAGTTTGGCTTCAGTGTCTCATGGCGGAGATGAGTGGGAGTGTAGTAGTTCTAGTTCTTGTGCGCGTCGATAACGAGAGCGCAATCGCACTTGTCAAGTTTTCGGGGTCATTGACAGCCGATATCTTGGTGACCATGGGCGATGGCTCCATGTCTTAGCCTGAGAAAAGAAAAAGGCAAGAGGTCCAGGGTCAAGACCTGATCGGAAAAAATATCCAAAAGGTCCTAGATTCACGGGTAGCCTTGTCAGTGTGTACGGCCTAGGAAAAAGGTACCTCCCCTTACGTTTAAGGTGAGGTGAGATCCTTGTGTGCTAGCCATGGATACATGGCGATTCTCCATGGGATTGTGGGTTATGTGACAACTAGGAGTGTACCATGAGAGCATTTTCTAGCTCTCTAGGTCGTATGTGAGTGGTCAGCCTGATTGCTAGACTGATTTCCTCTCTTGTGTGAGATTATGGACTCTAGTGTGTGAGCCTTAGCCTCCATGGCTAAGTGGTGTGGCTTGTGAGAGGGCTGAGTTGCCCGAGCTCTAGCTCTATATGTACTCCATCATTTTGAGTGATTCAACAACCATTCTTCTGCACAAGTGATGCCCTTCCAGTCCCACATGTTTGATTCTCCAAAGCTCCCTTTCTCCTCTAGTTCCAACAACAAGACATCCTTGATGTAGCGGCTCTGCCATAGCAAGAGAGAGCATGATTTGCGGTCATGCGCAATCTGGATATCGAGGAAGTATGATACCACCCCGAGATCAGACATGTGGAAGTGTTCCTTCATAGCCTCCTTGAACTCATACGGTGCAGACATGCTCTTCGAAAGGAGGAGCATGTCATCCACATAGACGATGATGATGAGTTCCTCATGACCATGCTGCCAGCAATAGATGCTGTAGTCACACCCACTGCACTCAAACCCCATGCACTGTAGCCCCGCATCCAATTTCTGGTTCGAAGCACGCTACGCTTGCTTGAGGCCGTAGAACGACTTCTGGTGCCTGCAAACCAGATACTCCTCGCCATGCATAACGAACCCCTCCGGTTGTTCCATGTAGATTTCCTTCTCCAAGTCACTGTTAAGGAATTCCATCTTGACATCCATGTGGTGAATCTCCACGTCCTGAGTTGCTGCATAAGAAAGGATTGTACGAAGAGAGGCAAACTTTGCAACATGAGCAAAGGTTTTGGTATAGTCGATGCCTTCGTGCTACGAGTAGCCCTTGTCGACCAGCCTCGCCTTGTACTTTTCGAGATTTCCTTCTGGACACTTGTTCTTCTTTAATACCCACTTGCACTTGATTACCTTGCGTCCAGGGGGACGCTCAGTCAACTCCCATGTACCGTTATCGAGCTGTGACTGTATCTCTTGCTGCACAGCTTCCGCCCAATCCGTTGCATCTGGTGCAGCCATGGCCTCCTCGTACGACGACGGCTCATCACAGTCTGCTGCAACTGTAAAGTTCATCTCTCTTGGTTTTTGGAGCATCTAGAAATGCCTACCCTCACCAGGCTTGTAGCACACCCTGAGAGGGTGCCTGCGACTTGGTGCCGGGACGTTAATGTGCGGCTGGCGAGGTGCTGCAGGCATAATTGCTGGTGTTGGTCATGTCACACATCCTTCCTCTGCTTCTCTCGATGAGGCCGCTCTATTTGTTGCATCAGTCATGGGAGGATAGAGTGGTTCTCCCATTGCCATAGTAAAGGAAGGGTTAAAGGAGACGGGGTCAGGGAGAATGTCTACTCCCACTACTTCATCAGCTGCTCGTTCTGTTGCCTCTTCGAAGATGATATTGGTACCAATGACGTCGCTTTCGTTGAAAATGACATCCCTCAAGATGATGACATGGCCTGTATCCCTCTCATATAGATGATACGCGTTACTTGCCATGTCTGAGCCGATCATCAGCATCTGTGCGCTCTTTGCATCCTATTTCTACTGCTTCTCCTTGGGCACGTGCATGTGTGCCAAGCTGCCAAATGCGCAAAGATGACCCACGCTCGGCTTCTTGCCAAACCACGCCTCTTACAATGTCATGTGCTCCAATGCCTTGGTGGGACTGCGGTTCTTGATGTACACTGCAGTGCTCACTGCTTCAGCCCAGAAGTCCTTGGTGAGGCAAGCCGCGTGAAGCATGGAGGGCGCTGATTCAACAATTGTGCAGTTGGCGTGTTTTGCTACGCCATTCTACTATGGAGAGTATCGCGCAGTCCACTGTGCCTTGATGCGTGCCGCTACGAGGTAGTCCTGAAACTCTTTGCCACAGTCGCTACGCAACGGCTTGATCTTCTTACCAATCTGGTTCTCCACCATTGCCTTGAATACCTTGAACCTGTCGAAGCACCGGTCCTTCGAGGAAAGGAAGTACACAACAGTGTAACGGCTGAAATCATCAATGAAGGTGAGAAAACACCTAGAGCCTCCAAAACTCCGGGTCTACATGGGCCCACACAAGTTTGTGTGGACCGGCTCCAGCACCTCCTTTGCATACTCCCCTGCTCTCAAGAACGCAGCGTGTTGCTACTTCCCCTCCAAACATCCGATGCATAACTGCTGTTCAAAGTTAGAGATGGTGGGCAAGTCACGGACCATTTGCTTCGTTTGAAGTTGGTGCAAGGCGCGCATGCCGATGTGACCATAGCGCACATGCCAGATTTCGCCATCTGTGGCCTGCACCATTGCTGCAAGACTCTGCTTGCGCAGGATCTTGGTCGCCCCCAACGGGCGGTACATGTTGCCTTCCTTCTACAACCTGGCCAACTCCACTCTCATTTCCTTGTCAAGGATGTAGCCATAGTCTGACGCAATCCACATTTCCCCCAAAGTGGCTCATCCAAGGAGCCACTGTCTACCTAGGCCAGAGGCTGGCTCTAAGACTATAAGAACCTGTCAGTTGCCTGTCATTGAGTACAGTTCTTACCTTTGAGAATCGTAACAGAGTTGCCCACCAGAGGCAGACACTAAAGAAGCATAGGTTGGTCTAAGCCCTAGGAGTTTGCTCCTCGTGCAAAAGTGACCAGGTGCTAAGGACATAGTGCAAGGAAGTGATTCCTATGAATTGCTCATCGTGGAACCTTGGTTCTGAGGGTGATATCATCTCTTGGTTACAATACCAAGAGCGGTCGGCGGGAACCATTGTGTCGGAACCCGTTTTCTAGACAGTCGCCTCAGGCAGGTTGAGAAAGGGTTATGGGCCCACACTGAGTAGTTGTAAGGCGCGTTTTTGCGCACTCTCTGGCCCGATCTGTTTCGCAGCATGCATCTGCTCCGTCTGCTCCATTTGTTCCATCAACTCCAACGACGGGTGCTGGCACTTAGCAAACAAGGGCCAAGGGTAAGCTCTTCCCTTGGAGGTACAACCCTTGGGCCCTAACCAGGATAAGCTCTTCCCTTGGAGGCACGACCATGGGTTTGCTAGTATGCTTTCTTCCTTGTTTGCAGGTGATCAACAGCTAAGGGGTAAGCAATAGATCTGTACCTTCAAAACTGGTAGGAGACAAAAGTCTTTATCAGCCTACATTGGCCTCAGCGAAGCAGAGAAGCAAAGAAGTAGTATGACGACACCCGCGACGCTCACTCTCGAGCAGGTCAATAGTGGGATGTCAAAGTTCATAGGGTTCGGTTTTCCCTTGTGGAGATGGGCATTTGACATTCTCATGAGGGTGCGTGGCTACTTGAAGATGTTCCTTGGAGAAGAGGTTGAACCTCTAAAAACAGATCCTGGATATGAAGCATGGAGTGTCAAAAATGACATGGGGCTTTCGATTCCTTTGACATCAATGCATGAGTCACAATATGTCCACCTCCAAGATATCACACATGCATAAAGGGCTTATGAGAAGCTTGGACTTGTACACCAATCAATGGCTCTTGCAAATCGCCTCTCCATCCTTGAAAAGCTGATTTTGATGAGGGACAGTGAGGGAGAGTCGATCTTGGACTTCTTGTTGTAGTTTCAAGGACTGCTACACAAAGTGACCCAAATGAACTGGGAAATCAACACCAACATGCAGGCCATGATGTTGCTCATGGTGCTACCTGAAAGCTGGGGTCCTCTGATCACCGTCTTTTGCGGTTGGAAGGAGGAGGATTTAACGTATGAGGCAGTGTCCGTGTACGTGTGCAACGAGGCCATGCGTCGCAGCGGTAGTGAGGCTAAGATCTCAGCCTACCGTGTATAGTACAGTGGTCGTGGCAACAATTCCTCTTCTGGTCAGAGCAGCAACGGAAGTGGTGGCGGTAGAGGCAAAGGCAATGGTGGCGGTGGAAAGAGTTCAAAGCGTCCTAGGAAGTGCCATAACTGTGGCAAGTCTGGCCATTGGGCACGGGAGTACAGGGCTCCCAAGAAGGAAAGCGGAGATCATGGTGGTAGATATGAGGGCAAAGGAAAGGGTAAGAAGGAGTTGACAAACATGATGGTTGAGAGCGTGCCGACAACCAAGGGTGCAGCACTGCTCAAGCGTGGAGCACACGGGCTTGACTCTGGCACGAATAACCACTCTTGAAGGGAGAAGGATGGGTTCATATCCACTAGGGACACTGAACTTCGCTTCAGGTGTGCCAACGACAGCCTTGTCCATGCGCAAGGCGAGGGAGATAACTTCATCAGCATCAACGTGAAGGGTGCTGAAAAAGACTTGAAGCTGGAGAACGTCGTCTACATGTCGTCTTTTGCGGCAAACCTCTTGTCAGGTTCCAAAATCACGGACCACGACATGACGGTCATCTTCACGGAGGAGGTCTTGATTGTCAAGAATATGAGTTCTGGTGGACAGGCCCCCAAACGCACACGTGGTGTGGTCAAAGTGGGTACTCCGCAAAATGTTCAAGCAGGATGGTACTATCGACACGTACAAGGCAAGAGTTGTGGCGAAGGGTTTTCCTAGCGTGCAGGCTCAAAGTACGAGGTGACCTTTGCGCCTCTCATCACATTTACCTCCATCAGATCCATGTTGGGCATCGCTGCTGCAAAAGATCTGGAGGTCCATTAGATGGATGTCAAGACAGCTTTCCTCTACGGGAAGCTAGACAAAGAAGTACTGATGGAAGTGCCCGAGGGAGTGGAAGCTTCAGAGGGCAAGGTTTGCAAACTGGTCAAAGCACTTTATGGGCCGAAACAGGCCCAAAGGATGTGGTACAAGGAGATGGATGGCTTCATGGCCGGACTCACCTTCACGCACTGCCAAAATGACCCTAGTGTCTATGTACGGGAGGATGAGCAAGGCTTGATGCTGGTTGCACTGTATGTAGATGACCTGATCATCTGCTGGTCATCGGTGGAGCTGTTGAACAAGATGAAGACAGATCTCAGCAACAGGTTCAAGATGAAGGACATGGGTCCGCTCGAGTTCTACCTCGGGATAGTCATCCACCGCAATCGAGTAGCAGGCACCATCGAGCTGAACCAGACAAAGTACATCATGGAAGTCCTCAAGCGCTAGAACATGGAGGACTGCAAGCCCATCAGCACACTCATGACAACAGACATCAAGATCTCCTCCTCCATGAGCCTTTGCACGGAAGCAGAACGACGTTAGATGGACAACATTCCCTAGCACTATGTTGTTGGCAGCCTCATGTTTGCCATGGTAGGAAGACACCCTCACATTTGCTATGTTGTGGGATAAGTGAGCATATTTGTGGCCAGTCGAGGGCCATAGCACTGGCAAGCAGTCAAGCGCATCATGCGCTGTTTACAGAAGACCCGACACATGGGACTTGAGTTCGAAGGCGAAGAAGGATGTGACCTGCTGCGGCTGGTGTGCTACACAGACGCCAACTGGGGAGGAAGAATGGATGACAAAAAGTCCAAATCGGGCTTTGTGTGCCTCTTGAACGGTGGTGCAGTCTCTTGGGCAAGCAGAAAGCAAGACTGTGTCTCCCTCTACCGCAGAGAAAGAGTACATCGCTCCGTCAGAAGCATGCAAGGAGACATAATGGCTACGTAGTTTGCTTGGCGAGACGAAAGTTCCACAAACGGAGGCAACAGAGGACCGTATTGACAACAAGAGTGCCATGAAAATGGCACAGGATGATGTCATCTCCCGGCAGACCAAGCACATCGACATCAGGTACCACTACTCACGCAATCTGGTTGCAAAGGAGATCGTGGACATGGAATGCGTGGAGACCAGGAAGATGCTCGCAGATTGCATGACAAAGACACTAGACAGCGAATTGCACTCTGCACGTACTCGAGGCATCGATATGGTCAACACGGCACACGAAGACTGAGGCCAAGATTACCAGAGAGAGAAGAGATCTCACAGCTAATGGACAGAGGTGCAAGGAAGACTTTGTTGACCTGATATGCTCCTTGTCCATGGCTGATATTTGGATAGGCACAGGACGGACTAGGCATGAACTGCTCCCTTGGAGTAAGTCCCCTAAGTCTGGTCCAGATAGACAAGGCATGCACTGCTCCTTTGGAGCAAGTCCCCTTGGTCTAATCTGGATAGCATAGCGAGCAAATACTACCTAGGAAAGCTCCTTGTGGCTTAGACGTTCCAGAGTTAGTCTCTGGAGCGAGAGGTTACTAGGTCAAATCCAAGCATGGTGACAAATATTCTTTGTGACCTAACGGGGGACAAGAAGGTTCTAAGAGACATCTTAGAACATTCTAAGGTCCTTCCTAGTGTTTGGCGCCACTTGGCGGTCACAGGGAGCGCCATGTAGGCAGGGGGGATGACACAATCCAGATTGGTCCCAAAGTGGCTCATCCAAGGAGCCACTGCGCGCCTAGGCTAGAGGCTGGGTCTAGGACTATAAGAACCGGTCAGTTTCTTGTCATTAAGTACAGTTCTTACCTTTGAGACTCCTAGCAGAGTTGTCCACCAGAGGCAGATACTAAAGAAGTATTGGTTGGTCTAAGCCCCAGAAGTTTGCTCCGGGCGCGAAAGTGACAAGGTGCTAAGGACAAAGTGCAAGGAAGTGATTCCAATGAACTGCTCCGTCTAGAACCTTGGCTCTGAGGGTGATATCATCTCTTGTTTACAATACCAAGAGCGGTCGGCGGGAACCATTGTGTCGGAACCTGTTCTCTAGAGCGTCGCCTCAGGCAGGCTGACATAGTGGTCGTCAAAGACGACTCACAATCTTGTGTTGGTGAGAGAGGTTACTGAGAGAAGATTGAACACAACATTAGGTACGTACAGCACGCCATGGAACACTCCCACTTCAATGCCACGCGGGATCTCTGACCATATCTCCACAATCCGAATCCCCTCAGCATACACCACCCGATCATCACCCAACAAAATCGGTTGGGGGGGGAATAGAGAGAAGCTACGTAAACCACTCCTTGTGGTGCGTCCGACTCTTGGTACACGTTGAGTCCTTATGCCACGCCAGATCTACCTCTTCCTTTTGCGACATGTCAAACTTCGCAATAAGAGGCCGTCGCGCACCTCCTTGGCCACATTCATGTTGCCAAAATGGCGTACGTTGGTCTGGTTCTGCTGCTCCTATTACTGGTGCTGCTGACGTTGCTATGACTGATGCTGCTCTTGTTGTGGAGATTGCTACTTTTGCTACTGTTGCTGCTGCTCCTTTTGGTCCCTGTTGAACTTGGAGCACTCTTTCTTGTGATGCCCCTCCATCTGGCAATAGTGGCACTTGCCCTTCGTCTTGCCTCTCTGCTGCCTGGACTGCTGCTCTTGCTAGTTGCGTGAGCCCATGGCCATGAAAGCTGCTTTACTGCTGCTGCTGCCACCATTGCACTTTGCCGCATTGTGACGCACTTCTACCTGCGCCGGGTGCGTGTAGATGAAGTCTAGGTTGAGAGTTGGCTGGCACTCTTCTTCCACTGTGTCATAGCTCATTGGGAGTCCCCTCAACAAGAGGAGAACAAAGCACGTGTCTTCCAATGGGTTGCCGGCCGCTTTTAGCTGCTTTGCCAGCTCCTTTTCCTTGTCTAAGTACGCCTCCATCCATTCGCCACCATGATTTTTCAACGGCATCATCTTCTCCTCCAAAAGCATGAGGAATACATGATCCTTGCTCTCATACTTCTTGCACAACGTGTCCCATCCCTCTTTTACAGTAGCCTTATCACTCACGTACTGAAAATGCGGGTTGGAGATGGTGTTGAAAAGCACTCTGTAGGCCTGCCTGTCCTTTTTCCACTCCTCATATGCCGCCGCTGCAGTTGTAGATGACTTTACATCTGCGAAACCTTTCTGTGGCATCTTCCCCGCCACGACCTCCGCTGCGGTGATGCCTTTTGCATGTGGAGGCGGAGCGCGCTCGTCGCCGCTCATCACCTCCCACAAGCCCCTCTCCTCCAAAAGGAGGCGGGTACGGAGTTTCCTAAACGTAAAGTTGGCACGTCCTTCCAGCCCCTCCAAGGGCCGGGCTGCTGTTACCACGCTTGCTACTGCCGTTTTGAACTTTAATGATGCTCAGCGCTACCCTTGAGTGGCAGCGCTACCCCTGCTTGCGCTGCTGCTTTTGCCAGAAATCTGGCTGACAAAAAATAAACTGTAGACGCCAGCAGACTCTGAATTTGGCAAAAGGGATCCCACCAGTGCAAAATGCAGATCAAAACCTTTCAGATTGTCCCATAAAACAGGGTAATCAATGGGGGATTTTCAGAGATATGCGCTTTTGAAAGTAGGGTATGCTACTGCTTCTATTGTAGCTCATACCAGCCAGCTTGTAAAGGGCATTTCTCCCAAATGTACCAATTGATTGCAAACATGTTTGCACCAATGGAACGCTTAGGAAAAGTACTTCAATTTGCATGTGCTGCTTTATACATTTGACAAAGAAACGAGAGAGTTTACTCATAGAGAAGAGTGTAGCCCTGACCGGCCTTGTTTTGAGCATAACTCTCAATCCAACTATTAGATGTTCACGATTTTGGCCTCGTTGGAAAGCTTGTCTTTTGAACGTGAAGATCTAGCAGTTGATTGTCAAATTTGGTGAAATGTTAACCCTAACTTGTCCCTCTCAAAGTGACGGGCTTTGTTGGCTGAAAGTGCCGGAACTTGGCTCTGATACCAAGTGTTGTAACTGGAGGAGAGGGGGAGCCTTGGAGCAGCAAACAGGTGGGACTAGAAGGGCATCACTTGTGCTAAAGAATGCTTTTTGAATCACTCAAAATGAGCGAGCACATATAGAGCTAGAGCTTGGGCAACTCAGCCCTCTCACAAGCCACACCACTTAGCCATGGAGGATAAGGCTCACACTAGAGTCCATTATCTAACACAAGAGAGGAAATCAGCCTTGCAATCAGGCTGACCACTGACACACGACCTAGAGAGCTAGAAAATGCTCTCATGGTTCACTCCAAGTGGTCACATAACCCACAATCTCATGGAGAATCGCCATGTTTCCATGGGTAGCACACAAGGATCTCACCTCACCTAAAAAGTAAGGAGAGGTACCTTTTTCCTACTATGTACACTCTGACAAGGTAATCGTTTGATGATTGCAATCTTGGCCTCATTGGAAAGCTTGTCTCTCGAAAACCAGACCAGATGAACATCGCAGTTGTAGTAGACTCTGATGAGCCAACGTCATAGAAGGAGACCATGGCTGTACCACATGCAGGAGATTGGGTGCAAGCTATGCAGTAGCAGATATGATCGTAGCTTGACAACTGTATGAGGGTACTGACAAAGTGTCCACCTGGACGCAAGGTAATCAAGTGCAAGTGGGTGCTCAAGAAGAAGAGGGGCGCCTATGACAACTTAAAAAAGTACAAGAACAGGCTCGTTGCCAAGGCCTACTCGTAGAAGGAAGGCATCGACTACACTAAACCTTTTGCTCCTATTGTAAAGTTTGCCTCTGTGCATACGCTCTTCTCTCATGCAGTAGCCCAGGACATT
Organism: Penium margaritaceum; assembly: GCA_023375785.1. Lineage (NCBI taxonomy): Eukaryota > Viridiplantae > Streptophyta > Zygnematophyceae > Desmidiales > Peniaceae > Penium > Penium margaritaceum. The sequence continues at coordinate 115,448 of SZWC01000945.1, forward strand.
GAGATCGACCACATGGATGTCAAGATAGCATTCCTGAACGGTGACTTGGAGGTGGACATCTACATAAAGCAGCTAGAGGGATTCGTCATGGATGGCCAAGAGCACCTGGTTACAAGGTCCAGAATTTGCAGTACGGCCTTAAGCAAGCATCGCGTGCTTGGAACCAGAACTTGGATGCAGCTTTGGAGTGCATGGGGATCAAGCGCAGCGAGTATGACTACATCGTCTATCATTTGCAGCAAGGGCATGAGATCCTCGTGATCATTGTCTATGTCGATGACATGCTCCTCCTGGCCAAGAGCATGTCTGCACTACATGAGTTCAAGGAGGCCACGCAAGAGCGCTTCGGATGTCAGATCTTAGGGAGGCATCATACTTCCATGACATCTCAATCACGCGTGACCGCAAATCATGTTCTCTCTCACTACAGCAAAGTCATTATGTCAGGGATGTCTTGCAGCGATTTGGCATGGCAGAGGCCAGATCCATCGGCATACTGCTTCAGACGTGGCAGTACCTTGTGAGCTTCAGTGGAGAAGCAAATGCAGCTGAGCAGCAAAAGAACCAAAGCGCCATCGGTATTCTCATGTACCTCATGGTCATAACAAGGCCTGACCTCGCACTGGACGTGAGCGCTTTGAGCAAGCCTATGGCTAATCCAAGACCTGAGCACCAGGAGGCAGTGAAGCGCATCTTCCGCTACCTTGCTAGAACTATGGACATCCGCATCACCTACAACAATGACAACATCATTGGATACAGAGACGTAGATTGGGCTTAAAACCCCGAGGACTACAAGTCCATCTCTGGACATGTGTTCCTCATGAACGGCAAGGCCATTAGCTGGTGCAACAAGGAGTAGGTGGCCAGCTGAAGGACAGAAGCTGAAGATGTCTCTTTCAGCTTTGGAGCCAAGGAAGCAGTTTTGCTTTAGCATCTCATGGCGGAGATGAGTTCGAGTATAGTAGATCATGTTCCTGTACACATCCACAACCAGAGCGTAATTGCACTTGCGAAGAACCTTGAGCACCATGCTCACACCAAGCCCATTGACATTGCATATCATTTCATCAGGCACATGGTGCAAGAGTCTGCTCTCAAACTGGAATTACCTCCAACCAGCAAGTACGTCGCTGATTTCTGCACCTAGCCATTGACTCATAAGAAGTAGCAATTCCGCATGAAGGCATGTCGACTGAGTTCACTCTGCCTCGAGCAAAGTGGGAGATTGTTGGGAAAGGAGACATCCGGCTTTGTTGTAGGTCCGCAAGAGCAAGTTCCAGGTATCTACCACATGCCTACTTTGAACGTTAATCTGACCTAACCATTAGAAATATTAGGTTGCAAAATGTCCATGATCTAAGCTTCAGGTCAATCCAATGATCGGATTGAGACATATGAATTTTCAAGTGATGTCCTTTTAGTCCTGCATGTTCGTTGCCCCAAGGCTCCCTCTGTCCTCGTGTTCCAACAATCCCTGGCCTTTCATTCCTCCATTCCATGAACCACTTTGTGTTGTTGCATAGCTTCTATTGTGCTACTATCCACATGGGCAAACCACTTGTGCCACCGCTTAAGATGTGTGTCTTTGATGGAGTTAGCCGTCATGGTGACGGCCTCAGGTGCAATACATGCTTTGGAGACTTGAGCTCTTCAATGGCTACATATCCCTTATTTTTTCACTTCAGGGGCTTAGTCTGCAGTATGTAGAGCCCATCAACTCTTAGGACTTATACAACAAGACTCTCCCTAGGATAGGAGTTCTTGATGTTCTCGTTCTTGAAAATTACAGAAAACAGTCATATCATGGTGTTTGATTTTGGACACCAACAAGAGGTTTGTCATAAAAGACATCATTTAGGCGACGTTTTCTAGCTACAAGTATTTTTCAGCATAATTCATGTTGATGCTGATCAACTTATCTCCCTCGCTTTGCGTACGGACAAGGCTGACGTTGGCACATCTGAAGCAATATTTGATGTCCCCAATGGAGTTGAACACATCCTTCTTCCTTGAAGAGTAGTGGTCTCAACCAAAGTCAAGCCCGTAGACTCCACGCTTGAGTAGTGCTGCTCCATTCGTTGTGTGCACGCTCTTAGCCATCATGCTCATCAATTCCTTCTTACCGTTTCCTTTGCCCTTGTTCTCTCTATCATTATCTTTGTCTTCCTTCTTAGGAACCTTGCAATCTTGTGCCCAATGCCCAGGCTTGCCACAGGTCTGGCACTTCACAGGACGCTTTCAACCCTTACAACCGCCACCATTGCCTCTCCTTCCACCGCCACTTCTTCCATTGCCGCTCTGACTAGAAGAGTTCTTATCACGTGGTCCGTGATGTCAGACACCGACAAGAGATTTTCCGCAAATGACAATATGTACACAATATTCTCTAGCTTCAAGATTACTTTAGCACCATTTAGGTTGATGCTCATCTACTAATCTCCCTCCTCTTGTACTTAGACAAGACTGCCATTGGCACACATGAAGCAATGTTTGGTGTCCACAATAGTGATGAATCCATCCTCCTCATGTGAAAGGTGATCATTCATGCCGGAGTCAAGCCAGTAGGCCCCACGCTTGAGGAGTGCTGCTCCCTTGGTTGTGGGCACGCTCTTAGCCATCAAATTTTTAACTCTTTTTAGGCATCCTTTTCTCTCCTCTTGCCACCATTACACCTATCTTCCTTCTTGGGAGCCCTATCCTCTTGTGCGTCAAGTCTAGGCTGCCTAGACTTGAAGCACAACTCTGGCAGCCTAGACTTGCCACAATTGAACTTCCCAGGACGATGTGAACCCTTTCTATTGCCACCATTACCTCTTCCTCCACCACTATTACTTCTGTTGCCAGTCATTGTCTGATCCAAACGAGGAGTTGTTTCCACTACCACCGTAGTGTGTTGTAGAGCATAAAATGTTGGCCTTTTTACTAGTGTGACACATGGCCTCATTATTTACATACTCTGACATTGCCCCGTACATTAGGTCCTCCTCCTTCCAAGACCCAAAGATGGTGATAAAAGGACACTAGCTTTATGGTAGCACCATGAGGATCATGGCTTGCATGTTGGTGTCAATTTCCTAGTTCATCTGAACTATTTGTTACTGCAGTCTTTCAAACTGCACTAGGAAGTTTGAAATGGACTCTCCCAGACTTATTCTCATCACAGTCAGTTTTTGAAGAATGAACAGGTCATTAGCAGGAGCTGTTGATTGGTATACACATGTAAGCTTCTTGTAAGCCGTAGATGCATGTATGATGCCATGGAGATGGGAGTGTTGTGAGTCATGCACTGATGCCACAAGGATTGCAAGTGCCATGTAATTCTTAGCAGTCTATTCTTCATACTCAAGGTTGTCCTTTGGTGGCTCAAAGTCTTCAACCCCTTCTCAAAGTACCATTTCCACAAGGAAAACACATCTCTGTGAACTTTGACATGCCGCTCTTGACCTGATCTAGACAAAACGTCTTAGGCATTGCCATACAACATCCATTCTTCTCTATGTTTATACTTTGTTGAGGCCAATGTAGGCTAATGTAGGCTATTTTTTGTTATTGGTTATCATGGTGTAGATGCATTGTTCAACCATTGATCATTTTCGAACAGTGCGGAGTGTGTTGACCTGATGTGCTCCTTGTCCATGGCTGATATTTGGACAGGCACAGGACGGACTAGGCATGCACTGCTTCCTTGGAGTAAGTCCCCTAAGTCTGGTCCAGATAGACAAGGCATTCAGTGCTCCTTTGGAGCAAGTCCCCTTGGTCTAATCTGGATAGTATAGCCAGCAAATACTACCTAGGACAACTCCTTGTGGCTTAGACGTTCCACAGTTAGTCTCTGGAGCGAGAGGTCACGCGGTCAAATCCTAGCCCGGTGACTTATCTTCTTTGTGACCAAAACGGAGACAGGAAGGTTCTAAGAGAAATCTTAGAACATTACAAGGTCCTTCCTGGTGGTTGGCGCCACTTGGCGGTCACAGGGAGTGCCATGTAGGCAGGGGGGACGACGCAATCCAGATTGCCCCCAAAGTGGCTCATCCAAGGAGCCACTACACGCCTAGGCTAGAGGCTGGCTCTAGGACTACAAGAACCTGCCAGTTGCGTGTCATTGAGTACAGTTCTTACCTTTGAGACTCCTAACAGAGTTGTTCACGAGAGGCAGACACTAAGGAAGCATTGGTTGGTATAAGCCCCACGAGTTTGCTCGTCGCGCAAAAGTGACCAGATGCTAAGGACATAGTGCAAGGAAGTGATTCCTATGAACTGCTCAGTGTAGAACCTTGGCTCTGAGGGTGATATCATCTCTTGGTTGCAATACCAAGAGCAATCGACGGGAACCATTGTGTCAGAACCTGTTTTCTAAACCGTCGCCTTAGGCAGGTTGACAGATTGCACTCTAGCAAACCTAGGGTCATGCCGCGACGGGCAAAGCTTAGCCTGGGCAGGGCCCACGGATCGTACTTCCAACGGTAGAACTTGTCCTTGGCCCTTCTTTGCTATGTGCCAGTACCCGCCGTTGGAGCTGATGGAGCGCATGGAGCACACGGAGCTGATGGACTTAATACGCAATCCAAAAGAAAGAAGACAATACAGCACACAAAAGCATGTCTTACAACTAGTTAGTGTGGGCTTGTAACCCTTTGTCAACTGGCACAATCCAATGGACTAGAAAACAAGGCCGACACAATGGCACTTGCCTTCCGCTCCTAGAACTTGAACTAAGAGGAGATATCACTCTAAGAATCATGGCCCTAGACTAAATTCTTCATAGGAATCACTTGCTTACACTACGTCCTTTGCACATGGTCAATTTTACATAAGGAGCAAACTTTTAAGGCTTAAACCTACCAATGCTTCTTTTGGTTTCTACCTTTGGTAGACAACTTTTTACAGAGTCTCGAAGGTATAAACTGTAATGAAGCACAAGCAATTGACAGGTACTTATTGTTTGCGAGCTAATCTCTAGCCTAGGCACTCAGTGTCTCCTTAGATGAACAATATTGGAGGCACTTTGGATTACATCATCCCCTCCATCTACATTGCGCTTTTAGTGACCGCCAAGTGGTACCACTTGGCGGTCACTAAAAGTGCAATGTTGATGGAGGGGATGATGCAATCCAAAGCCCCTCTCCTCTAAGTGGTGCCACGAAGAAGGACCTTGGAATGTTATGAAATGTCTCTCAAAACCTTTCTCTCCCCCTTTTGGTCATGAACTCTCTTGTTGTGTTAGAGGTACTAAATCAAGATTATCTTAGTGATTTAGTATGGCAAAGAAAAAATCCATCAACATTGCTCTTTGAACATGCTCATACCTTGAGAGTTTTTCAAGAGGAGTACACGCAGCTAAGAGAACAAGTGAGTGCCATTGGCAGTCTCATGTACTTCATGGTGGAAACCAGGCCAGACTTTGCAAAGGCTATATGTGATGGGAGCAAACACATGACTATCCCTGGACCTTGAGTACCTCTAGGTAGAGAAGTGAATCTTCTCAACCACCCTGAGGCAACAAACTAGAAAAGAAGGCCGACACAATGGCACTTGCCGTTCGCTCCTAGTGTTGCAACTAAGGGGAGATATGATCCTCACAATCACAGCTCCACATTGAGGAGTTCATAAAAATCACTTCTTTTCACTTTGTCCTTAGCACCAGGTCACTTTTGCGTGAGAAGCTAACTCATGTGGCTTAGACCAACGATTACTTCTTTGGTGCCTACCACTGGTTGAAAAATATTTGAGGAATCTCAAAGGTCAGAAGTGCAATGAATACTAGGCAACTGACAAGTACTCATAGCTCTGGAGCTACCCTCTACCCTAGGCACACAATGGCTCCTAGGATGAGCCACTTTGGAGGCAATCTTGATTGCATCATCCCCCTTGCCTGCATAGCACTTTGTGTGACCACCAAGTGGCACGAGCCATCAAGGACCATGGAATTTTCTGAAATGTTTCTAAGAACCTTCTTGTCCCCTTTTGGTTCACAAAGAAAATTAGTCATAGTGCTGGTATTTTACCCAATGACCTCTCGCTCTAGAGACTAACCGTGGAACATCTAAGCCACAAGGAGTTTTCCTGGGTAGTGTTTGCTAGCTATACTATCCAGTGTAGACCAATGGGACTTGCTCTAAAGCAGTATTGCATGCCTTGTCTATCAGGACCAGACTTAGGGGACTTTCTCCATTGGAGCAGTACATGCCTAGTCGGTCACGTTCCTGTCCAAACATCAGCTATGGACATCAGGAATATCTGATCAACAAAATCTCCCTTGCACCTTTGTGCATTTGTTGTAAGATATCCACTCTTTCTAGCTGTCTTGGCCTTAGTCTTTGTCGGTAGCGTTGACCGTATTGACGCCTCTTGTACCTATAGAATGCAATTCCCTATCAAGTACCTTACTCACCCAATGTACGAGCATCTTCTTGGTCTCTAGGTATACCAGGTCGACAATCTCCTTTGCAACGAGGTTGCATGAGTAGTCGTACCTCATGTCGATGTGCTTTGTCTGAAGGGTGATGAAATCATCCTGTGCCATTTTCATTGCACTCTTGTTATCCATCCACAACTCCGTTGCTTTTGTGTGTGGCAGTTTCATCTCTGCAAGCAAGCTGCATAGCCACTATGCCTCATTGCATGCTCTTGAGAGAGTAACGTCCTTTGCCTTAGCAGTAGAGAGGGAAACAGAGTCTTGCTCTTTGCTTGTTTAAAAGGGACACAAAGCCCAAGGTGAAGATACTATCATGTAATCTTCCTCCCCAGTCCGTACTCGTGTAGTACATAAGTCACAGCGGGTCAGATCCCTCTTGGCCTCCAAATTACAGTGCCATGTGTCGTTTTTCATAGATGGTGCAGAATACACTCTATCGCTTGCAAATTTTGTGACCTTGGATTGGCCACAAACATGCTAACTTGTTCCACAGCATAGCAAAGGTCAGGACATGTTCCTATCATGGCATACATGAGGGTGCTAACATCACATTGGTAGTGAATATTCTCCATCTCACACTGATCTCCATCCATGCTGGGGCTCATGGAGGAGGAGAGCTTGATATCTATTGTCATGGGTGTGCCAATGGGCTTGGAATCCTCCATGTTGTGGCGGTTGAGGACCTCTATGATGTACTTGGTCTGGTTGAGTTTGATGGTACTTGCTGTTGGATTGCAGTGCTCAACTATCCTGAGATACAACTCAAGAGGCTCCATGTCCCTCATCTTGAACCCGTTGCTGAGATCTGAATCAGCTTGTTCAATAGCTCGAGTAACGACAAGCAGATGATAAGATCATCCACGTAATGTGCAACTAGCATCAAGCCTGGCTCGTCCTCCTGCACGTACATGTAGGGATTGTTTTGGCACTGCGTGAAGGTGACTTGGCCATTAACCTGTCCATCTCTTTGTAGATCCACATCCTTGGGGCCTGTTTTAACTTGAAGAGTGATTTCACTAGTTTTCAATCCTTGTCCTCTAAAGCTTTCACTCCCTCAAGCAGCTCCATCAATACTTTTTTGTCAAGCTCTCCATAAAAGATACCTCTCTTGACGTCCATGAGATCACTAGATCTTTAGCAACAACGATGCCCAACATGGATGTGATGGAGGCAAAGGTGATGAAATGCACGAAGGGCATCACTTGCTCTGGATGGTGTAATTGGAACTAGAGCAGAGAGTGAACCTTTGAGCAGCGAGCATATGGGACTGAAAGGGCATCACCGGTGTTGAAGAATGATTGTTCAATCATTCAAAATGATGGAGTACATATAGAGCTAGAGCTTGGGCAAGTCAGCCCTCTCACAAGCCACACCACTTAGCCAATGGAGGCTAGGGCTCACACACTAGAGTCCATAATCTCACACTAGAGAGGAAATCAGCTTAGCAATGAGGCTGACCACTCACACATAACTTGGAGAGCGAGAAAATGCTCTCATGGCACACTCGTAATGGTCGCATAATCCACAATCCCATGGAGAATCGCCATGTGTCCATGGCTAACACACAAGGATCTCACCTCACCTAAAAAACAAGGAGAGGTATCTTTTTCCTAGTCAGCAGACTCTAACAAGGCAAACCAAGAATCTTTGACCTTTTTTATTGTTCTCCAATCAGGTCTTCACCCTGGACCTCTTGCCTTTTTCTTTTCTCAGGCTAAGGCATGGAGACGTCACCCATGGTCATCCAGACATCTATTCGGACAGGAGCCATCCGGCTCAGTTTCAATTTCATAGGAGCAAGTTCCAAGAAACTACCAAATGCCTGCTACGATCTTCCATCTGACATCACCATTGGAAAGGTCAGGTGGCAAAACATCTACGGTCCAAGTTTCAGGCCGATCCAACGGTCGGATTGGGAGATATGAATTTTTGAGGTTTTCGGGGTCATCGACCGCCGATATCGGGGTGACCATGGGCGATGGCCACATGCCTCAGCCTCAGAAAAGAAAAAGGCAAGAGGTCTAGGGTGAAGACCTGATGGAAGAAATATGCAAAAAGGTCCTAGATTCTTGGGTTGCCTTGTCAGAGTGCGCTGACTAGGAAAAATGTACCTCTCCTTACTTTTTAGGTGAGGTGAGATCCTTGTGTGCTAGCCATGGACACATGGCGATTCTCCATGGGATTGTGGATTATGTGACCACTAGGAGTATGCCATGAGAGCATTTTCTAGCTCTCTAGGTTGTGTGTGAGTGATCAGCCTGATTGATAGGCTGATTTCCTGTCTTGTGTGAGATTATGGACTCCAGTGTGTGAGCCTTAGCCGCCATGGCTAGTTGGTGTGGCTTGTGAGAGGGCTGACTTGCCCAAGCTCTAGCTCTATATGTACTCCATGATTTTGAGTGATTCAGTAACCATTCTTCAGCACAAGTGATGCCCTTCCAATCCCACATGTTTTCTGCTCCAAGGTTCCCTCTCTCCTCCAGATCCAACACTTGGTATCATAGCCAAGTTCTGGCACTTTGAGCCAGCAGAGGCCGTTACTTTGATAGTGACGGGTTGGGGTTAAACCTTCACCAAATTTGACAATCGACCACAAGATCCTCAAGTTCAAAAGACTAGCTGTCTAATGAGCCCAATACTACAAAGATCTAACAATCGGATTGAGAGTAATGCTCAAAACGATGTCGGCCAGGGCTACACTCTTCTCTCTGAAGACTGTCATCCAGTGATGACCATAACGTTCTCGTTTCTTTGTCAAATTTGAAACATAGCACATACAAATTGAAGTATTTGTGCTAAGATTTCCATTGGTGCAAAAATATTTGTGTTCTATTGGTATGTTTGGGAGAAACACCGTTTACAAGCTGGCTGGTGTGAGCTGGAGTAGGAGTAGCACCATAACTCGTTTTCAAAAGGGCATATCTCTCAAAGTCCCCTGTTGATGACCTTGTTTTATGTGTCAATTAGAAAGGTTTTGAGCTGAGTTTTTGAGTGACGTAATCTGTCTTTCCAAATTCTTTGTCTGCTTGTCTCTACAGTCCATTTTCTGTGAGACAGATTTCTGGCAGAAGCAGCAACAGAAACAGGGGTAGCGCCGTCACTCAAGGGCAGTGTTAAGCATCACCAAGCTCAAAATGGCAGAAGAGGCGAGGTAATTGCAGCCCAGCCCTTGGAGAGGCTGGAAGGATGCGCCAACTTCTCATTTTGGAAGATCCATACGCGCCTCCTCTTAGAGGAGAGGGGCTTGTGGGAGGTGGTGAGCTGCGACGAGCGCGCTCCGCCTCCACAGGGAAAATGCATCACCGTAGCGGAGGTGGTGGCGGGGAAAACCCCACAAAAAGGTGTAGCAAATGCAAGTTCATCTAGAATTGCAGCAGCGGCATATGAAGAGTGGAAGAAGAAGGATAGGCAGGCTTACAGGTTGCTTGTCAATACCATCTCCAACCCGCATCTTTTGTATGTGAGTGACTACTACAAAAGAGGGGTGGGATACGTTGTGCAAAACGTATGAGACCAAGGATCCTGCATTCCTCATGCTTTTGGAGGAGAAGATGATGGCGTTGAAAATACAGGGTGGCGAAGGGATGGAGGCGTACTTGGATAGGGCAAAGGAACTGGCGAAGCAGCTGAAAGCGGCCGGCAACCCTGTGGAAGACATGCGCCTCGTCCTCCTCTTGCTGAGGGAACTCCCAACGAGCTATGACACGGTGCAAGAGATGTTGGAGTGCCAGCCGACTCTCGACCTGGACTTCATGTCCATGCACCTGGTGCAGGTAGAACTGCGTCGCAATGCAGCAAAGCGCAATGGCGGCAGCAGCAACAGTGATGCAGTTTTCATGGCCATGGGCTCACGCAACCAGCAGTAGTTGTAGTCCGAGCAGTAGAGAGGCAAGAAGAAGGGCAAGTGCCACTATTGCCTAAAAGAGGGATACTACAAGAAAGAGTGCTTCAAGTTATAGAGGGACACGAAAGAGCAGCAGCAACAGCAGCAAAAGGAGCAATATACACAACAACAGCAGCAGAAGTCACAGCGATGTCAGGAGGACCACCAGTAGTAGCAGCAGAACAAGACCGCCGTGTGCCATTTTGGCAACATGAACGTGGCCAAGGAGGTGCGCGACGGCCTCTTTATGGAAAAGTCTGACATGTCGCAGAAGGAGAAGGCGGATCTGGCGTGGTACAAGGACTCCGGGTGTACCAAGAGCCTGACGCACCACAAGGAGTGGTTTAAGTAGCTGCTCTCCATTCTCCCCGGTCTGATTGCTTTGGGTGATGATCAGGTGGTTTATGCTAAGGGGATTAGGATTGTGGAGATGAAATTGGAGACCCCGCGTGGGATTGAAGTGGGAGTGTTCCATGGCGTGGTGTACGTACCTAATGCTGCATTCAATCTTCTCTCAGTGTCCTCTCTCACCAACACAAGACTGCGAGTCGTCTTTGAAAACGACCATGGGTACATCCTCGACAAGGAAACAGGAGAGGATTTGGCCACGTCGGTGAAGGAAGGCGACATGTACCGCCTGTTGGGGGCGACCAAGATCCCGCGCGAGCAGAGTCATGGAGTAGTGGTGCAGGCGACACATGGCGAATTCTGGCATACGCGCTATGGCCATATCGGCATGCACGTTTTGGAGCAACTTCAAACAAAGCAAATGGTGCGCGACTTGCCCACCATCTCTAACTTTGAGCAGCAGTTATGCATCGACTGTTTGTAAGGGAAGCAGCATCGCGAGGTATTCTCGGGAGCGGGGGAGCGCGCGAAGGTCGTGCTAGAGCTGGTCTACACAAGCTTGTGTGGCCCGATGCAAACCCAGAGCTTTGGAGGTTCTAGGTGTTTTCTCACCTTCATTGATGATTTCAGCTGTTACACTGTTGTGTACTTCCTTTCCTCCAAAGACCAGTGCTTTCACAAGTTCAAGGGGTTCAAGGCCATAGTGGAGAACCAGACTGGCAAGAAAATCAAGGCGCTGCGCGGCGACCGCGGTGGAGAGTACTCGAGCAAGGAGTTCCGCAACTACCTCACTCCACAAGGATCAAGGCGTAGCGCACCGCGCCTTACTCGCCATAGGAGAACAGCGTAGCAGAACGTCCCAACTAAGCCATTGTTGAGTGGGCGCGCTCCATGCTGCACACAGCTCCGCTCACCTACGACTTTTGGGTCTAAGCAGTGAGCACTGCGGTATAAATCAAGAACCGCAGTCCAAGCAAGGCCCTAGAACAGATGACGGCGTATGAGGCGTGGTTCAGCAATAAGCCAAGCGTGGGTCATCTTCGCGCATTTTGCAGCTTGGCGCACATGCACGTGCCAAAGGAGAAGCGGCAGAAATGGGACACAAAGAGAGCACAAATACTGATGATCGGCTATGATGTGGCAAGCAAGGCGTGTCGCGTGTACGAGAGGGATACTGGCCCTGTCATCATCTCCAGGGATGCCGTTTTCAATGAGTGTAACGTCATCGACACCAATATCATCCGCGAAGAGGCAGCAGACTCAAGAGCTGATGAAGCAATGGGAGCAGACATTCTCCCTGACCCCGCCTCTCGTGAACCTTCCTCTACTATGATAGTGGGAGAACCACTCCATTCTCCGAGGTATGATGCAACAGATATAGCGGCCTCATCGGCAAATGGAGAGGAAGAAGATACACTACCATCAAAAGGAGTAGTTGTGTCACCAGCACCGCGCCAGTCGCCTGCTAACGCTCTAGCACCAGGTCGAAGGTACCCTATCAGGATATGCTATTAGCCCGGTGAACGTGGGCATTTCTGGACATTACAAAAACCATATGAGATGAATGTGCCGGTTGCAGCAGATTCTGATGACCCGAAATCCTATAAGGAGGCCATGGCTGCACCAGATTCAGTAGATTGGGCACAAGCATTGCAACAGGAGATACAGTCCAACCTCGACAATGGCATGTGGGAGCTGACTGAGTGTCCACCTGGATGTAAGGTGATCAAGTGGAAGTGGGTGTTCAACAAGAAGCGGGGAGCAGATGGCAACATGGAAAAGTACAAGGCGATGCTGGTTGCCAAGAGCTACTCGTAGTAGGGAGGCATCGATTACAGAGAAACCTTCGCCCCTATTGCCAAGTTTGCCTCTGTGCGTACGCTCCTTTCCTATGCAGCAGCAGAGAACTTTGAGGTCTAGCACATGGACATCAAGCCGGCGTTCTTGAACGGTGACCGTGAGGAGGAGATTTACATGGAGCTGCCGGAGGGGTTCTTCATGGATGGCTAGGAGCACCTGCTTTGCAAGCTGTAGAAGTCGCTCTACGGCTTCAAGCAAGTGTCGCGTGCTTGGAACCAGAAGTTGGATGCGATGTTGCACGGCATGGGGTTTGAGCCCAGTGAGTGTGACTACAACGTCTATCACTGGTATCATAGTCATGTGGTGCTCATCATCATCATCTTTGTGGATGACATGCTCCTCTTTCTCCAACAACATGTCTACACTGTAGGAGTTCAAGGAGGCCATGCAAGAGCGCTTCCAAATGTCGGATCTCGAGGAGGTGTCATACTTCTTCGCCATGCAGATCAGGCGTGACCGCTAGACATGCTCCCTCTCCCTGCAACAGAGCCGTTATATAAAGGATGTCGTGTAGCGGTTCGGCATGACAGAGGCCAAACCCATCGACACGCCTCTAGAGACGCGGCAGTACCTCGTGAGCTTCAATAGAGAAGCGGATGCTGCTGAACCGTAGAAGTACCAAATATTGGGAAAGGAGCCATCCGACTCAATTTTAGGTCCAGAGGAGCAAGTTCCAGGAAAGTACCAGATGCCTGCTCTGATCGTCAATCTGACTTCATCATTGGAAAGATCAGGTGGCAAAATGTCTACAGTCCAAATTTCAGGCCGATCCAACGGTCGGATTGGGAGATATGAATTTTCGAAGTTTCGGGGGTCATGGACCGTCGATGTCTGGGTGGGCATGGGTGATGGCTCCATGCCTTAGCCTGAGAAAAGAAAAAGGCAAGAGGTCCAGGGTTAAGACCTGATGGAAGAAATGTCCAAAAAGGTCCTTGGTCTTAGGATTGCCTTGTCAGAGTGTGCTGACTAGGATAAAGGTATCTCTCCTTACTTTTTAGGTGAGGTGAGATCCTTGTGTGCTAGCTATGGACACATGGCGATTCTCCATGGGTTCGTGTGTTATGTGACCACTAGGAGTGTGCCATGAGAGTATTCTCTAGCTCTCTAGGTCGTGTGTGAGTGGTCAGCCTGATTGCTAGGCTGATTTCCCCCCTTGTGTGAGATTATGGACTCTAGTGTGTGAGCCTTAGCCTCCATGGCTAAGTGGTGTGGCTTGTGAGAGGGCTGACTTGCCCAAGCTCTAGCACTATATGTACTCAATCATTTTAAGTGATTAAAAACCATTCTTCAGCACAAGTGATGCCCTTCCAATCACACATGCTCGGTGCTCCAAGGCTCCCTCTCTCCTCAAGTTCCAACATTTGGTATCAGAGCCAAGTTCTGCCACTTTCAGCCAGCACAGGCCGTCACTTTGAGAGTGACGGGTTGGGCTGAAACCTTCACCAAATTTAACAATCGACCGCAGGATCGTCAAGTTCAAGAGACAAGCTTTCGAACGAGCCCAAGATCGCGAAGATTCAACGGTCGGATTGAGAGTTATGATCAAAACGAGGTCAGCCAGGGCTACACTCTTCTCTATGAGTAAGACTGTCGCCTTGTGATGACTATAACTCCCTCGTTTCTTTGTCAAATTCAAAAAGTGGCACATGCGAATTGTATTATTTTTCCTAAGCTTTCCATTGGTGCAATAACATTTGCATTCCAATAATTCGTTTGGGAGAAACGCCGTTTACAAGCTGGCTGGTCTGAGTTGGAGTAGGAGCAGAAGCATACCCTGTTTTCAAGAGGACATATCTTCCAAAATCCCCTGTTGATGACCCTGTTTTATGGGTCGATCTGAAAGGTTTTGAGCTGAATTGTCCAGTGGTGGGCTCGGTTTTTCGAAATTCACAGTCTGCTGGCATCTACTTTCCATTTTCTGTCAGACAGATTTCTTGCAGAAGCAGCAGCAGAAGTAGGGGTAGCGCCGCCATCCAAGGGCAGCGCTGAGCATCACCAAGGCTCAAAATGGCAGCAGCTGGCGTTGTGACAGGAGCCCAGCCTTTGGAGAGGCTGGAGGGACGGGCCAACTTCACGTTTTGGAAGATCCGTACCCGCCTCCTTTTGGAGGAGAGGGGCTTGTGGGAAGTGGTGAGCGGCGACGAGCCGGCTCCAGTTCCACAGGCAAAAGGCATCACCGCAGCGCAGGTGGTGGCGGGGAAGACGCTGCAAAAGGGTGCAGCTGATGCGGGTTCTTCTGCAGGTGTATCAGCGACGTATGAGGAGAGGAAGAAGAAGGACAGGCAAGCCTATAGGTTGCTTGTCAACACCATCTCCAACCCGCATCTTCAGTACATGAGTGACAAGATTACTGCAAAGGAGGGGTGGAACACGTTGTGCAAGAAGTATGAGAGCAAGGATCCTGCATTCCTCATGCTTTTCGAGGAAAAGATGATGGCGGTAAAAATGCAAGGTGGTGAAGGGATGGAGGCGTACCTGGACAGTGCAAAGGAGCTGGCGAAGCAGTTGAGAGCGGCCGGCAACCTCGTAGAAGAGACGCGCTTCATCCTCCTCTTGCTGAGGGGACTCCCAACCAGCCACGACACGGTATGAGAGACGTTGGACTGCCAGCCAACTCTCGACCTCGAGTTCATCTGCACACACCTGGTGCAGGTGGAATTGCGTCGCAATGCACCAAAGCGCAATGGCGGCGGCAGCAGTGAAGCAGCTTTCGTGGCCACGAGCTCACGCAACCAGCAGCAGCAGCAACAGTCTGGGCAGCAAGAAGACAGAAAGAAAGGCAAATGCCACTACTGCCAGGAAGAGGAACATTACAAAAAGGAGTGTTTCAAGCTCAAGAGGGACCAGAAGGAGCAGCAACAGCAGCAATAATCGCCGCAGCAGTAACAAAAGCAGCACCAGCAACAACAGCAGTTACAGCAGCGTCAGCAGTAGCAGCAGCAGCTAAACCAGGCTAGTGTGCGCCACTTTGGCAACATGAATGTGGCCAAGGAGGTGCGCGACCGTCTCTTCATGGCGAAGTCTGACATGTCGCAGGTGGAGAATGCGGATCTCGCATGGTACAAGGACTCAGGATGTACCAAGAGCCTCACACATCACAAGGAGTGGCTTACGCAGCTGCTGTCCATCCCTCCCCGTCCTATCGCTATGGCTGATGATCAGGTGGTGTACGCTGAGGGGATTGGGATTGTGGAGATGTGGTTGGAGACCCCACGTGGCATTGAAGTGGGAGTGTTCCATGGCGTGCTGTATGTACCTGATACTACATTCAACCTCCTCTCAGTCTCCTCTCTTACAAACACACGACTGCGCGTTGTCTTCAATGATGACTATGGCTACATCCTCAACAAGGATACAGGAGAGGAGTTGGCCAGGTCGGTGAAGGAGGGCGACATGTACCGCCTGCTGGGGGCGACCAAGATCCCGCGTGAGCAGAGTCTTGCAGCAGTGGTGCAGGCAACAGATGGCGAGATCTAGCATGCGCGCTACGGCCACAGCGACATGCGCGCCTTGCAGCAGCTTCAAGCAAAGAAGATGGTGCGTGACCTGCCTACCATTTCTAACTTTGAGCAATAGTTATGCATCGGCTGTTTGGAGGGGAAGGAGCACCGCGAGGCGTTCTCTGGAGCAGGGGAGCATGCGAAGGAGGTGTTGGAGCTAGTCCACACGGACTTGTGCGGACCGATGCAGACCTAGAGCTTTGAAGGCTCTAGGTATTTCCTGACCTTCATTGATGATTTCAGCCGTTACACTGTTGTGTACTTCCTTCCTTCCAAGGACCAGTGCTTTCACAAGTTCAAGGAGTTCAAGGCCATGGTGGAGAACCAGACTGGCAAGAAAATCAAGGCGCTGCAGAGCGACCGCGGTGGAGAGTACCTGAGCAAGGAATTCCAGGACTACCTCGCAGCAGCTGGCATCAAGGCACAGCGCACCGCGCCGTACTTGCCGCAGCAGAACGGTGTAGCCAACCGTACTATTGTAAAGTTGGCACGCTCCATGCTGCATGCGGCTCGGCTGATCTTTGACTTCTGGGCTGAAGCCGTGAGCACTGCGGTCTATATCAAGAACCGCAGTCCAACTAAGCCACTGGAGAAGATGTCGCCGTACGAGGCGTGGTTCGGCAAGAAGCCGAGCGTGGGTCATCTCCGAGCATTTGGCAGCTTGGCGCACATGCACCTGCCCAAGGAGAAGCGGCAAAAATGGGATGCAAAGAGTGCGCAGATGCTGATGATTGGCTACGACGTGGCAAGCAAGGCCTATCGCCTCTACAAGAGGGATACAGGCCACGTCATCATCTCCAGGGATGTTGTCTTCAACAAGAGCAACGTCATCGGCACCAACATTGTCTGTGAAGAGGCAGCAAAACCAGCAGTTGACGAGATAGTGGGAGCAGAAATCCTCTCTGACCCAGTCTCTCCTGATCCTTCCTCTACTGTGACAGTGGGAGAATCACTCTACTCTCCCATGTTTGTTTAGCAGATACAACAGCCTCATCGGCAGAAGCAAAGGAGGGAGATGTAGCACCACCAGCGGTAGCAGTTATGCCAGCAGCACCGCGCGCGCCGCCCACTAACGCTCCAGCACCAGGTCGTAGGTACCCTCTTAGGGTGCGTTACAAGCCTGGTGAGCGCGGCCATTTCTGGATGCTGCAGAAACCAGAACACATGAACGTTGCAGTTGCAACAGATTCAGATGAGCCAACGTCATACAAGGAGGCCATGGCTGCACCAGATGCAGCAGATTGGGCGCAAGCCGTGCAGCAGGAGATACAGTCGTAGCTAGACAACGGCACGTGGGAGCTGACTGAGCGTCCACCTAGAGATAAGGTGATCAAGTGCAAGTGGGTCTTCAAGAAGAAGCGGGGAGCAGATGGTAACCTGGAAAAGTACAAGGCGAGGCTGGTCGCCAAGGGCTACTCGCAGCAGGAGGGCATCGACTACATGGAAACTTTTGCCCTTGTTGCAAAGTTTGCCTCTGTATGCATGCTCCTCTCTTGTGCAGCAGCTGAGGACTTCTAGGTTCACCACATGGATGTCAGGACGACATTCGTGAATGGTGACTTAGAGGAGGAGATTTACATGGAGCAGCCGGAGGGGTTCGTCATGGATGGCCAGGAGCACCTGGTTTGCAAGCTGTAGAAGTCGTTGTACGGCCTCAAGCAAGCATCGCGTGCTTGGAACCAGAAGTTGGATGCGGCCTTGTAGTGCATGGGGTTTGAGCGCAGTGAGTGTGAGTACAGCGTGTATCGCTTGCAGCATGAGCATGAGATCCTCATCATCATTGTCTATGTGGATGACATGCTCCTCCTTTCCAACAGTATGTGTGCACTGCAGGAGTTCAAGGAGGCCATGCAGAAGCGCTTCCAGATGTCTGATCTCTGGGAGGCATCATATTTCCTCGGTATCCAGATCACGCGTGACCGTAAATCACGCTCTCTCTCGCTGTAGCAGAGCCGCTACATCAAGGATGTCTTGGAACGGTTCGGCATGGCAGAGGCCAAACTCATCGGCACGCCGCTGGAGACGCGGCAGTACCTCGTGAGCTTCAGTGGAGAAGCAGATGCAGCCGAGCGACAGAAGTACCAGAGCGCCGTCGGCAGTCTCATGTACCTGATGGTGGCAACTAGGCTAAACCTCGCACAGGCTGTGAGCGCTGTGAGCTAGCACATGGCTAATCCCGGACCGGAGCACCAGAAGATAGTGAAGCGGATCTTCCGCTACCTTGTTGGAACCATCAAGGTTGGCATCACCTACAACGGCAACGACAACAACATCATCGGATACACAGATGCAAATTGGGCTTCAAATCCTGAGACCCGCAAGTCCATCTCTGGACATGTATTTCTCATGAATGGAGGTACCATAAGCTGGTGCAGCAAGCGGCAGGTGGTCGTGGCCACCTCAAGCACGGAAGCTGAGTATGTCTCTCTCAGCTTTGGAGCAAAGGAAGCAGTTTGGCTTCAGTGTCTCATGGCAGAGATGAGTGGGAGTGCAGCAGTTCCAGTTCTTGTGCGCGTCGACAACCAGAGCGCAATCGCACTTGCCAAGAATCCTGAGCACCATGCACGCACCAAGCACATTGACATCGCATATCACTTCATCAGGCACATGGTGCAGGAGGGTGCTATCAACTTGGAGTTTACTCCAACCAGCAAGCAGGTCGCTGATTTCTGCACCAAGCCAGTGCCCCGTGAGAAGCAGCTGTTCTGCATGAAGGCATGTGGACTCAGCCTACTCTGACTGCGGCAAAGTGGGAGATTGTTGGGAAAGGAGCCATCCGGCTTGGTTTCAGGTCCACAGGATCAAGTTCCAGGAAAGTACCAGATGCCTGCTCCGATCGTCATTCTGACTCCACCATTGGAAAGATCAGGTGGCAAAATGTCTATAGTCCAAATTTCAGGCCGATCCAACGGTCGGATTGGGGGATATGAATTTTCGAAACTTTGGGGGTCATGGACCGTCGATGTCTGGGTGGGCATGGGTGATGGCTCCATGCCTTAGCGTGAGAAAAGAAAAAGGCAAGAGGTCCAGGGTCAAGACCTGATGGGAGAAATATCCAAAAAGGTCCTTGGTCTTAGGATTGCCTTGTCAGAGTGTGCTGACTAGGATAAAGGTATCTCTCCTTACGTTTTAGGTGAGGTGAGATCCTTGTGTGCTAGCCATGGATACATGGCAATTCTCCATGGGTTTGTGGGTTATGTGACCACTAGGAGTGTGCCATGAGAGCATTCTAGCTCTCTAGGTCGTGTGTGAGTGGTCAGCCTGATTGCTAGGCTGATTTCCCCCCTTGTGTGATGTCATGGACTCTAGTGTGTGAGCCTTAGCCTCCATGGCTAAGTGGTGTGGCTTGTGAGAGGGCTGACTTGCCCAAGCTCTAGCACTATATGTACTCCATCATTTTAAGTGATGAAAAAACCATTCTTCAGCACAAGTGATGCCCTTCCAATCACACATGCTCGCTGCTCCAAGGCTCCCTCTCTCCTCAAGTTCCAACACCAAAGCGCCGCTGGTAGTCTTATGTACTTGATGATAGCAACGAGGCCGGACCTCGCACAGGCTGTGAGCGCTGTGAGCCAGCACATGGCTAGTCCCGGACCTGAGCACTAGAAGGCAGTGAAGAGGATCTTCTGCTACCTTGCTTGAACCATCAACATCGGCATCACCTACAACAGCAACGACAACAGCATCATCGGCTACACACATGCAGATTGGGCTTCAAACCCTAAGAACCGCATGTCCATCTCTAGACATGTGTTCCTCATGAATGGTGGGGCCATCAGCTGGTCCAGCGAACGGCAGGTGGTCGTCGCCACCTCAAGCACGGAAACTGAGTACGTCTCTCTCAGCTTTGGAGCCAAGGAAGTAGTTTGGCTTCAACGTCTCATGGCAGAGATCAGTGGGAGTGCAGGAGTTCTAGTTCCTGTGCGCGTCGACAACTAGAGCTCAATCGCACTCGCCAAGAATCCTGAGCACCATGCACGCACCAAGCACATTGACATCACATTTCACTTCATCAGGCACATGGTGCAAGAGGGTGCTATCAAGCTGGTGTTTACTCTGACCAGCAAGCAGATCGCTGATTTTTGCACCAAGCCAGTGACTCATGGCAAGCAGTAGTTCTGCATGAAGGCATGTGGACTAAGCCCACTCTGAGTGCGAAAAAGTGGGAAAAATGTCTACGATCCAAGTTTCAGGCCGATCCAACAGTCGGATTGGGAGGTATGCATTTTTAAAGTTTCCGGGGTCATCGACCGCCGATATCTTGGTCACCATGGGCGATGGCCTCGTGCCTCTACTTGAGAAAAGAAAAAGGCAAGAGGTCCAGGGTCAAGACCTTATGCGAGAAATATCCAAAAAGATCATAGATTCTTGGATTTACTTGTCAGAGTGGGCTGACTAGGAAAAAGGTACCTATCCTTGCTTTTTCGGTGGGACGAGATCCTTGTGTGCTAGCCATGGACACATGGCCATTCTCCATGGGATTATGGGTTATATGACGACTAGGAGTGTGCCACAAGAGCATTTTCTAGCTCTCTAGGTTATGTGTGAGTGGTCAGCCTGATTGCTAGGCTGATTTTCCCTCTTATGTGAGATTATGGACTCTATTATGTAAGCCTTAGCCTCCATGGCTAAGTGGTGTGGCTTGTGAGATGGCTGACTTTCCAAAGCTCTAGTTCTATATGTACTCTATCATTTTGAGCGATTCAACAACCAAACTTCAGCACAAGTGATGCCCTTCTAGTCCCACATGCTTGCTACTCCAAGGCTCCCTCTCTCCTCCAGATCCAACAACATCGGCGGACCATGACCCAGGAAACTTCGAACATTCATATCTCCCAATCTGAGTGTTGGAGCCTCGTGAAACTTGCATCGAAGAAAATTGTCCACCTGATCTTTTAAATGAAGAAGTCGGATTGAAGATCGGAGAAGGCATCTAGTAGTTTCCTGGACCTTGCTCATGTGGACCTGAAACTGAGTTTGATGGCTCTTTTCCCCACACGTTTAAGGCGTGGTGATCTAGTGGTTGATGCCCTCTTGGCGCAACCAGCCTTTGCACCCCTCATACTCACCGCCGTTGTCCCTGCACAGTGCCTTGATCTTCTTGTTTGTCTGCCGCTCTACCATGGCAAAAAACTCTTGTAGCTATTCCTTCACCTTTCTCTTTGTCCTGATGATGTAGATCCACATCTTGTGATTGTAATCATCAATGAAGGTCACAAAGTACCTGCTGTCGCCGTTCGAAGGATTGCAAAACGGTCCGCACACATGTGTGTGAATCAGGTCCAAGATTGCTACTGCACCTTGTTGACTATGCTCAAAGGACTTGTTTTTGCCTTTCATTGGGGACATGGCTCACACAACGTCTTGTACTTTCTCTCATCCTTGGCCTTGTATCCCTCCATTTCTTAAACCACTTTGTACTGTTGCATAGGTTGTAGTGTGCTATTAGCCACATGGCAATGAGGCCGTCTTTGCTCGCTAGACTGTCCCATTGAAGACTATGATGATGCCTTCTTCAACGTCTACCATTTACTTTGGGAGCGACTCCATTCTTCCTACCTTTGTCACCAACTGAAGACCAAGCTCTTGTATGGTTTCCTACAACAAGCCTAGAGAAAGCGGTGGATTGCAACTACAAGTCGGGACCACGACAGATTTTTGGA
Organism: Penium margaritaceum; assembly: GCA_023375785.1. Classification (NCBI taxonomy): domain Eukaryota; kingdom Viridiplantae; phylum Streptophyta; class Zygnematophyceae; order Desmidiales; family Peniaceae; genus Penium; species Penium margaritaceum. The sequence goes on from SZWC01000945.1 coordinate 137,120, forward strand.
CCTCACTAGAAGAATGCGTATTTTGCGACATGCTTTGTCCATCTCCGTTGTAAATGTGTGGGCACAAAAGGACTATAAGGCCTTTTACTCTAAACGCTTGCATGGTTACAAGATTACTCATGCTCTGTTTAGAAATCTGACCTATTCGAGACCAACGGTTTGTGACCAAACCCTCTGCCATCACAAGGAAGACATCAATCAAGAAATCAAGGAAGGATTCAAATGAGTCCTTGGACACAAACTTCATGGGCTGGCGGATGAATTTCTATTCAACCTCAAGAAAATGTGGAAAAACCTAGCTACGTACTGTGGAATCGAACATTTGTCCATGTTAAAGGACATATACTAACACTAGCACAAGAGATCACTCTTCTAAAACCTTCTCAGATTCACGGGGGGTGTGGGAAATAGAATTGGAGAAGAAAAAATCCCTTGATTACTATCCAAGCTCTCAATAAATTGTTCAAGACCTTGTCAAACCAACTTGGAAAACAGCCCTAGGAGACTACCTGTTGAGACCAAACGGTCAAGAGATCCCCTAATAAAGTGACATGTGTCATTCGAGTCCGACCAGAAAAAAGAAGTTATGATATAAAAATCATGTCCTATTTTGTTCATTTGTAGTAGTGATGTTCATTCCCTCTAGTTAACCCAAAACCGTTCTTCCCAACCTGTTTGCCTTTGTTCTACGGTTCAACCACCGTGTCTTTGCTCTTCTCGAAGGAGAGTACTAAATGGACCAGACTCAACTATAGTTATGCTTGGATCAGGGAGAGCCAATGATGGTAGTTGATGGAACAAACATGTAACATGCGGTCAAGTGGAAGGAGGTAGTGGACAGCAAGCTTCCATCCATTGAAGAGAACAAAAAATGGTTTCTATTGGAAATCTCCCAAATGCACACCTAGTAGGGTCAAAATGAGTGATTTGGAAGAAGTTAAATAAAGATGGTGCTATTCACAAGTACAAGGAAAGAGTTATGGCAAAGGATTTCTCCTAATGCAAAGGTTTCGAGTACAAGGAAACCTTTATACCTATTGTCCCCTTAAGTTCCATCAAAACTATGTTGGGCACTGCTACTGCCAAAGATCTAGAGGTGTACTAGATGGATGTGAAGAGAGCTTTCTAGTATGGGAACATTCACAAAGAGGTACACATAAAAATCCCTTGGGGAATAGAAGTTCTAGAGGAGAAAACATGCAAAACTCTGGAAGTGCTCTACGAGCTCAAACATACCCCAAAGATGTGGTACAGAGAAATGGACACCTTTATGGCCATGCTCATCTTCACGCACTGCTAGAAAGAACCTATTATCTATGTATGGAGGGATGAGCAAGGTTTGATACTAGTTGTGTTGTACGTGGATGACTTGATCATTTGCTTGTCTGTTCTACAAGCCATAGAACAAGCAAAAATCAGGTCTAAGTAGCACCTTCAAAATTAAGGATAAGATTTGTCTCTGTCAATGCACCTGATAGCAACGGTCTAGAAAACGGGTCCCGACATGGAAAGCCGCCAACCGCTCTTGGTATTGCAACCAAGATAACATATCACCCTCGAACAAGGGATCCACACTTTAGGTTTGTTTGGTATGCAACCTCACCAAGTCCATATCTTGATCTTTAGTGTCTACCTTTGGTTGGACACTCTGTGAGCAGTCTCAAAGACAAGAACTATGAATGGATGCATGGAAGGTACAAGCTTTTATACTTGCAGAGCTTTGCTAAAGCTTCTATTTGTAATGGCTCCACAAGAGCATACCTCAACCTACAGTCCTACATGGCGCGTCCTTAGAACGCCAAGTGTCATCCTCAAGGCATACTCTAGTAAACTTCCTAGAAGCTTCTTGTCCCAGTTTTGGCCATAAAGTAGATTGCGATTGTCGCGAGGATTGAATCCGCGATCTCTGGTTTGAGACTCCAGCGCCTATTCAACCAACCCAAAAAGGTATGGTTCCTATGATGACCCACAGGGGCCATACCCATTATGTACAGTGCATTCCTGGTCCATCTGAGAACAAACCAAGGGGACATACTCCATAGAGCAGTGCATGTCTTGTCTGTATGTGTAGCTAGCCAGCTAGGCAGTGGACAAGTTGCATAACATTTGAGCAAATCTCTCCCTTGCACCTCTATCCATCTGTCGCTTACTAGGCTCCATCAATGCCTCGAGGCTCACTTTTCCGCAGCCACACTCCTCATGCCGAATCCATAAATGCCTGCATAGTGAAAGTCGCTCTCCAGTGGCTTGGTCATATAGTGAGCAAGCATGCTCTTTCTTCTGCAGTGCTGCAAGTCCACAACGTTCTCCATGACAAGATCACGTGTGTAGTAGTAACGTATGTTGATGTGCTTGGTTCGTAGAGAGATGATCTTGTCTTCAGTGATCAAGATGGCGCTCGTGTTTGTTAGGAAAGGAGCCATCCGGCTCAGTTTGAGGTGCACAGGAGCAAGTTCCAGGGATCAACCCAATGCTTGCTTCGGTCGTCAATCTCACCTTATCATTGGAAAGATCAGGTAGCAAGATATCTACCGTCCAAGTTTTAGGCCGATCCAACGGTCAGATTGGGAGATATGAATTTTCGAAGTTTTCGGGGTAATCGACCGCCGTTATCTGGGTGACCATGGGCAATGGCTCCATGCCTTGGCCTTAGAAAAGAAAAAGGTAAGAGGTCCAGGGTCAAGACCTGATGTGAGGAATACCAAAAAGGGCTTGGATTCTTGCGTTGCCTTGTCAGAGTGTGCTGACTACGAAAAAGGTACCTCTCTTTACTTTTTAGGCGAGGTGAGATCTTTGTGTGCTAGCTATGGACACATGGGGGTTCTACATGGGATTGTGGGTAATGTGACCACTGGGAGTGTTCGATGAGAGCATTTTCTAGCTCTCTAGGTCGTCTGTGAGTGGTCAGCCTGATTGCTAGGCTGATTTCCTCTCTTATGTGAGATTATGGACTCTAGTGTGTGAGCCTTAGCCTCCATGCCGAAGTGGTGTGGCTTGTAAGAGGGCTGACTTGCCCAAGCTCTAGCTCTATATGTACTCCATCATTTTGAGTGATTCAACAACCATTCGTCAGCACAAGTGATGCCCTTCCAGTCCAACATGTTTGCTTCTCCAAGGCTCCCTCTCTCCTCCAGTTCCAACACTTGGTATCAGAGCCAAGTTCGGCCACTTTCAGCCAGCACAGGCCATCACTTTCAGAGTCACGGGTTGCGGTAAAGCCTTTACCAAATTTGACAGTCTTCCACGCGCTCCTCAAGTTAAAAAAACAAGCTTTCGAATGAGCCCATGTTGGTGAAGATCCAACGGTCGGATTGAGAGGTATGCTCAAACGAAGTCCGCCAGGGCTACACTCTCCTCTCTGAGTAAGACTGTTGCCTGGTGATGACCATAACTCTCTTGTTTCTCCGTCAAGTTTAAAAAGTAGTACATACGAAGTGAAGTATTTTTCCTAAGCTTTCGTTTAGAGCAAAAACATTTACCTTCCATAATTATGTTTGGGAGAAACGCCGTTTACAAACTGGCTGGTGCAAGCTGGAATAGGAGCAGCAGCATACCCTGTTTTCAAAAGGGCATATCTCTGAAAATCCCCTATTGATGACCCTGTTTTATGGGTCGATCTCAAAGGTGCTGAGCTGAATTTTCTAGTGGTGGGCTAAGTTTTTCCAATTTCCCCATCTGTTGGCCTCTATAGTCCATTTTGTGTCAGACAGATTTGTGGTAAAAGCAACAGCAAAAGCAGGGGTAGCGGCGCCCCTCAAGGGCAGCGCTGAGCAGTACCACAGCTCAAAATGGTAGCAGCAGGCATGGTTATAGCAACCAAGTCCTTGGAGAGGCTAGAAGGACACACCATTTTCACATTTTGGAAGATCCGTCCACGCCTCCTTTTGGTGGGAGAGGCTTGTGGGAGGTGGTGAGCTGCGACGAGTGCGCTCCGCATCCATAGGCAAAAGGCATCACCGCAGCGGAGGTGGTGGCGGAGAAGACGTCGCAAAAAGGTGCAGCAGATGCAAGTTCATCTACAATTGCAGTAACGGCATATGAGGAGTGGAAGAAGAAGGACAGGCAGGCCTACAGGCTCCTTGTGAACACAATCTCCAACCCATATCTTCAGTACGTGAATGACAAGGCTACTACAAAAGAGGGGTGGGACACGTTGTGCTGGAAGTATGAGAGCAAGGATCTTGCATTCCTCACACTTTTGGAGGAGAAGATGGTAGCGTTCAAAATGCAAGGTAGCGAAGGGGTGGAGGCATACTTGGACAGGGCAAAGGAGCTCAAAGCTGCCGGCAACCCTGTGGAAAACACTCGCTTTCTCCTCCTTTTACTGAGGGGACTTCAAACGAGCTAGGAAGTTACAAGAGATGTTGGAGTGCCACCCGACTCTCGCCCTCAATTTCATCTGCACACACCTGGTGCAGGTAGAACTCCGTTGCAATGCAGCAAAGCGCAATGGCGGCAACAGCAACAGTGAAGCAGCTTTCATGGCCATGGGCTTACGGAACCACCAGGAGCAGCAGTCCGGGCAGCAGAGAGGCAAGAAGGAGGGCAAGTGCCACTATTGGTCGAAAGAGGGGCACTACAAGAAAGAGTGCTTCAAGTTCAAAAGGGACCAGAAAGAGCAGCAGCAACAGCAGCAAAAGCAGTAATTTCCAGAACAACAGCAGCAGGAGTCATAGAAATGTCGGCAGCAGCAGCAGCAGCAGCAGCAGAACGAGAGCGGCGTGTGCCACTTTAGCAACATGAACATGGCCAAGGAGGTGCGCGACCACCTCTTTATGGCAAAGTCTGACATGTTGCAGAAGAAGAAGGCGGATCTGGCGCAGTACAAAGGCTCCAGGTGTACCAAGAGCCTGACGCACTAGAAGGAGTGGTTTATGCAGCTGCTCTCCACTCCGCCCCGTCTGATTGCTTTGGGTGATGATCGGGTGGTGTATGTTGAGGGGATTGAAATTGTGGAGATATGGTTGGAGACCGTGCGTGGCATTGAAGTGGGAGTGTTCCATGGCGTGTTCTACGTACCTTATGCTACGTTCAATCCTATCTCTGTCTCCTCTCTCACCAACACAAGACTGTGAGTCATCTTTGACGACAACTATGACTACATCCTCGACAAGGAAAGAGGAGAGGAGTTGGCAATGTCGGTGAAGGAAGGCGACATGTACCGCGTGTTGGGGGCGACCAAGATCCTGCGCGAGTAGAGTCTTGCAGCACTAGTACAAACCAGAGATGGCAAAATCTGCCATGCGCGATATGGCCACAACGGCATGCGTCGATCTGCATGGGGCAAGACAAGTCTGTGTGGATCAACTCTAGCACCTCCTTTGCGCACTCCCCTGCTCCCGAGAATGCCTTGCGATGCTGCTTCCCCTCCAAACAGCCGATGTATAACTGCTGCTCAAAGTTAGAGATGGTGGGCAAATCACGGACCATCTGTTTTCTTTGAAGTTGGTGCAAGGCGCGCATGCAGATGTGGCCATAGCGCGCATGCCAGATTTCACCATCTGTGTCATGCACCACTGCTGCAAGACTCTCCTCGCGCAGGATCTTGGTCGCCGCCAAAAGGCGGTACATGTCGCCTTCCTTCACCGACCTGGCAAACTCGTCTCATGTTTCCTTGTCAACGATGTAGTCATAGTCGTCATCAAAGACGACTCGCAGTCTAGTGTTGGTGAGAGAGGACACTAAGAGAAGATTGAACGCAGCATAAGGTACGTATAGCATGCCATGGAACACTCCCACTTCAATGCCACACGGGGTCTCCAACCACATCTCCACAATCCTAGTCCCCTCAGCATACACCATCCGTTCATCACCCAAAGCAATCGGTCGGGGGTGAATAGCGAGCAGCTGCATAAACCATTCCTAGTGGTGTGTCAGACCCATGGTACACCCTGAGTCCTTGTACCACGCCAGATCCGCCTTTTCCTTGTGCGACATGTCAGACTTTGCCATGAAGAGACAGTCGCGCACCTCCTTGGCCACGTTCATGTTGCCAAAATGGCGTACGCCGGTCTGGTTTTGCTGCTGTTGCTACTGCTGCTACTGGTGTTACTGTGACTACTGCTGCTATTGCTGTGGAGATTGCTGCTTTTGTTGTTGCTGCTGCTGCTCCTTATAGGCCTTTTTGAACTTGAAGTACTCTTTCTTGTAGTGGCCCTCTTTCTGGCACTTGCCCTTCTCTTTGCCTCTCTACTACTCAAACTGCTGGTGCTGCTGGTTGCGTGAGCCCATGGCCATGAAAGCTAATTCATTGCTGCTGCTATCGCCATTACGCTTTGTTGCATTGCGACGCAGTTCTACCTACACCTGGTGCGTGCAGATGTAGCCCAGGTGGAGAGTCGGCTCGCACTCCAATGTCTCTCGCACCGTGTCATAGCTCGTTGGGAGTCCCCTTAGGAAGAGGAGGACGAAACGCGTGTCTTCCACAGGTTGCCGGCCACTTTTAGCTTTTTTGCCAGCTCGTTTGCCCTGTCCAAGTACGCCTCCATTCTTTCGCCACCCTGCATTTTCAACGCCATCATCGTCTCTTCCAAAAGCATGAGGAATACAGGATGCTTGCTATCATACTTCTTGCACAACGTGTCCCATTGCTCTTTTGCGGTAGCCTTATTACTCACGTACTGAAGATGCGGATTGAAGATGGAGTTGACAAGCACCCTATAGGCCTGCGTGTCCTTCTTCTTCCACTCCTCATATGCCAGCGCTGCAGTTGTAGATGAACTTGCATCTCCTGTACTTTTCTGCGGCGTCTTCCCCGCCACCACCTCCGCTGAGGTGATGCCTTTTGCATGTGGAGGCGGAGTGCGCTGGTCGCCGCTCACCACCTCTCACAAGCCCCTTCCCTCCAAAAAGAGACGAGTGCGGATCTTAAAAAACGTGAAGTTGGCACGTCCTTCCAGCATCTCTAAGGGGTTGGGTGCTGTTACTACGCCTGCTGCTGCCATTCTAAACTTTGGTGATGCCTAGCGCCACCCTGGAGTGGCAGCGCTACCCCTGCTTCTACTGTTGCTTCTACCAGAAATCTGTATGACAGAAAATGGACTGCACAGTCCAACAGACTGAGAATTTGGAAAGAAAAATCCCACCAAATGAAAACTCAGTTCAAAATCACTCCGATAGATCCATAAAAACAGGCTCATCAACAGGGGATTTTCAAAGATATGTCCTTTTGAAGACAAGATATGCCTTGCTCCTACTCCAGCTCACACAAGCCAGCTTGAAAACTGCGTTTCTCCCAAACATACCAATACAATGCAAATGTATTTGCACGAATGGAACCCTTAAGAGAAAATGCTTCAATTTGCATGTGCTACTTTTTAAATTTGGCAAAGAAATGAGAGTGTTGTGGTCATGACAAAGCGACAGTCTTACTCAGAGAGAAGAGTATAGCCCTGGCTGACTTTGTTTTGAGCATAACTCTCTATCTTACCGTTGGTTATTTGTGATCTTGGGCTCTTTTGAAAGCTTGTCTCTTGAACGTTAAGATCGAGTAAGTGATTGTCAAATCCACTGAAAGTTTCACCCTAACCCGTCACTCTCAAAGTGACGCCCTGTGCTAGCTGAAAGTGGCGGAACTTGGCTCTGATACCAAGTCTTGTTACTGGACGAGAGAAGGAGCCTTTGATCAGAAAACATGTGGGACTGGAAGCGCATCACTTGTGCTGAAGAATGGTTCTTGAGTCACTCAAAATGATGGAGTATGTATAGAGCTAGAGCTTGGGCAAGTGAGCCCTCTCACAAGCTACACCACTTAGCCATGTAGGCCAAGACTCACACACCAAAGTCAATAATCTAACACAAGAGAGGAAATGAGCCTAGCAATCAGGCCAACCACTCGCACATTGATCGAGAAAGCTAGTAAATGCTCTCATAGCACACTCCAAGTGGTCACGTAACCCACAATCCCATAGATAATCGCCATGTGTCCATGGCTAGCACACAAGGATCTCACCTCACGTAAAAAGCAAGGAGAGGTACCTTTTCCCTAGTCAGCACACTCTGACAAGGAAACCCAAGAACCTACGACTTTTTTTGGATATTTCTTCCATCAGGTCTTGACCCTGGACCTCTTGCCTTGTTCTTTTCTCTGGCTAAGGCATGAAGCCATTGTCTATGGTCACACAGATATCAGTGATCGATGACCCTGAAAACGTCGAAACATCATACCCCTGAATCCGTCTGTTGGATCGCGTTGAAACTTGGATCGTAGACATTTTGCCACCTGATCTTCCCAATGAAGAAGTCCGATTGACGATCGGAGCAGGCATCTTGTAGTCTGCTGTAACTTGCTTGAGTCGACCTGAAACTGAGCAAGATGGCTCCTTCCCCAACACACTCACTACAGTCCATAATCTCACACAAGAGAGAAAATCAGCCTAGCAATGAGGCAGACCACTCACATACAACATAGACAACTAGAAAATGATCTCAGGGCACACTCCTTGTGGTCACATAACCCACTATCCCGTTGAGAATCGCCATGTATCCATGTCTAAAACACAAGGATCTCACCTCACCTAAGAAGTAAGGAGAGGTACCTTCTTCCTAGTCAGCACACTACGACAAGGCAACCCAAGAATCTAGGACCTTTTTGAATATTTCTCCCATCAGGTCTTAACCCAGGACCTCTTGCCTTTTTCTTTTCTCAGGTTAAGGCATGGGGCCATCGCCCATGGTCACCTAGGTACCGGTGGTCGATGACCATGAAAACTTGAAAAATCATACCTCTCAATCCGACCGTTGGATCGCCTTGAAACTTTGTTTCTAAACATTTTTTCATCAGATCTTCCTAGTGGTCAAGTTGGATTAACAATCCAAGCAGGCATCTGGTAGTTTCCTGAAACGTGCTCCTATGGACATGAAAGTAAGCCGGATGGCTCCTTTCCCACCAATCTCCCACTCTGTCGCAGTTAGTGTTGGGAAAGGAGCCATCTCGCTCAGTTTCAGGTCCAGAGGAGCAAGTTCCAGGAAAGTACCTGACGCCTGCTCCAATCGCTGATCCGACTTCAGGATTGGAAATATCAGGTGGCATAATGTCTACGGCCCAAGTTTGAGACCGATCCAACGGTCGGATTGGGAGATATGAATTTTCAAAGTTTCAGGGGTCATGGACCGTCGATGTCTGGGTGGGCATGGGTGATGGCTCCATGCCTTAGCCTGAGAAAAGAAAAAGGCAAGAGGTCCAGGATCAAGACCTGATGGGAGAAATATCCAAAAAGGTCCTTGGTCTTAGGATTGCCTTGTCAGAGTGTGCTGACTAGGATAAAGGTACCTCTCCTTACTTTTTAGGTGAGGTGAGATCCTTGTGTGCTAGCCATGGACACATGGCGATTCTCCATGGGTTTGTGGGTTATGTGACCACTAGGAGTGTGCCATGAGAGCATTCTCTAGCTCTCTAGGTCGTGTGTGAGTGGTCAGCCTGATTGCTAGGCTGATTTCCTCCCTTGTGTGAGATTATGGACTCTAGTGTGTGAGCCTTAGCCTCCATGGCTAAGTGGTGTGGCTTGTGAGAGGGCTGACTTGCCCAAGGTGTAGCTCTATATGTACTCCATCATTTTGAGTGATTCAATAACCATTCTTCAGCACAAGTGATGCCCTTCCAATCACACATGCTTGCTGCTCCAAGGCTCCCTCTCTCCTCAAGTTCCAACAGTCAGAGTGGGCTGAGTCTACATCCATTCATGCAGAACTGCTCCTCACGGGTTACTGGCTTGGTGCACAAATCAGTGACCTGCTTGTTGGTTGGAGTAAACTCCAGCTTGATAGCACCCTCGTGCACCATGTGCCTGATGAAGTGATATGCGATGTCAATGTGCTTGGTGTGTGCACAGCGCTCAGGACTCTTGGCAAGAGCAATTGGTGGTGGACGTGGAGGAGAGAGGGAGCCTTGGAGCAGCAAACATGTGGGACTGGAAGGACATGACTTGTGCTAAAGAATGGTTGTTGAATCACTCAAAATGATGGAGTACATATAGAGCCAGAGCTTGGGCAGGTCAGCCCTCTCACAAGCCACACCACTTAGTCATGGAGGCTAAGGCTCACACACTAGAGTCCATAATCTCATATAAGAGAGGAAATCAGCCTAGCAATCAGGCTGACCACTCACATATAACCGAGAGAGCTAGAAAATGCCCTTATGGCACACTCTTAGCGGTCACATTACTCACAATCCCATGGAGAACTGCCATGTGTTCATGGCTAGCAGACAAGGATCTCACCTCACCTAAAAAGTAAGGAGAGGTATCTTTTTCCTAGTTAGCACCCTATGACAAGGCAACTTTAGAATCTAAGACCTTTTTGGATATTTCTCACATGAGGTCTTGACCTTAGACCTCTTGCCTTTTTGTTTTTCTCAGGCTAAGGCATGGAGCCATCGCCCATGGTCACCCAGATATAAGCGGTCGATGACCCCGAAAACTTGGGGAGTGCGATTGCGCTCTGGTTGTCGATGCACAAAGAGGCCATCCAAGAGCGTGCCGTCGACAAGCAGAGGGCAATCGCACTCGCCAAGTTTTTGAGGTTGTTGACAGCCGATATTTGGGTCCTAGATTCTCGGGTTGCCTTGTGAGAGTGTACTGACTAGGAAAAAGGTACCTCCATTACTTTTTAGGTCAAGTGAGATCCTTGTATGGACTAGCCATGGACACATGGCAATTCTCCATGGGATTGTGGGTTATGTGACCACTAGGAGTGTACCATGAGAGGATTTTCTAGCTCACTAGGTCGTGTATGAGTAGTCAGCCTGATTGCATGGCTGATTTCCTCTCTTGTGTGAGATTATGAATTGTAGTGTGTGAGCTTTAGTCTCCATGCCTAAGTGGTGTGGCTTGTGAGAGGGCTGAGTTGCCGAAGCTCTCACTCTATATGTACTCCATCATTTTGAGTAATTCAACAACAATTCTTTAGCACAAGTGATGCCCTTCGATTCCCACATGTTTGCTGCCCCAAGGCTCCCACTATCCTCAGGTTCCAACACTTGGTATTAGAGCCAAGTTCGACCACTTTCAGCCAGCACAGGCCTTCACTTTGAGAGTGACGGGTTGGGGTAAAACCTTCACCAAATTTTATAATCTACTACGCAATTTGCAAGTTCAAAAGACAAGCTTTCCAACGAGCCCAAGCTCGCAAAGATCCAACGGTCGGATTGAGAGTTATGCTCAAACGAGGTCGGCCAGGGCTACACTCTTCTCTCTGACTAAGACTGTCGCCTTGTGATGACCTCAACTCCCTTGCTTCTCTGTGAAATTTTAAAAGTAGCACATACGAATTGATGTATTTTTCCTAAGCTTCCGTTTGGTACAAACAAATTTGCCTTCCATCAGTACGTTTGGGAGAAACGCCGCTGACAAGCTGGCTGGTGTGAGTTGGAGTAGGTGTAGCAGCATACCATGTTTTCAAAAGGGCATATCTCTGAAAATCCCCTATTGATGACCCTGTTTTATGGGTCGATCTGAAAGGTGCTGGGCTGAATGTTCCAGTGGTGGGCTAAGTTTTTCCAATTTCCCCGTATGCTGCACTCTAAAGTCCATTTTCTGTCTGACAGATTTGTGGCAAAAGCAGCAACGGAAGCAGGGGTAGCGCCGCCACTCAAGGGTAGCGCCGAGCAGTACCAAAGCTCAAAATGGCAGCAGCAAGCATGGTTATAGCAATCCAGCCCTTCGAGAGGCTAGAAGGTCGCACCAACTTCATGTTTTGGAAGATGCGTACACGCCTCCTTTTGGTGGAGAGAGGCTTATGGGAGGTGGTGAGCGACGATGAGGGCGCTCCGCATCCACAAGGAAAAGGCATCACAACAGCGGAAGTGGTGGTGGAGAAGACACCGCAAAAATTTGTAGCAGATGCAAGTTCATCTACAAATGTAGTAACGGCATATGAGGAGTGAAAGAAGAAGGACAAGCAGTCCTACAGGCTGCTTGTGAACACCAACTCCAACCCGCATCTTCAGTACGTGAATGACAAGGCTAGTGCAAAAGAGGGGTGGGACACGTTCTGCAAGAAGTATGAGAGCAAGGATCCTACATTCCTCACGCTTTTGGAGGAGAAGATCATAGCGTTGAAAATGCACGGTAGCGAAGGGATGGAGGCGTACTTGGACAGGGCAAAGGAGCTGAAAGTGGCCAGCAACCCCGTGGAAGACACGCGCTTCGTCCTCCTTTTGCTAAGGCGACTTCCAACGGGCTATGACGATATGAGAGACGTTGGAGTGCCATCCAACTCTCGACCTCGACTTCATCTGCATGCACTTGGTGCACGTAGAACTGTGTCGCAATGCAACGAATCGCAATGGCGGCAGCAACAATAGTGAAGTAGCTTTCATGGCCATGGGCTCACGCAACCAGCAGCAACAGCAGTTGGGGCAACAGAGAGGTAAGAAGGAGGGCAAGTGCCACTTTTGAGTGAAAGAGGGGTAGTACAAGAAAGAGTCCTTCAAGATCAAGAGGGACCAGAAAGAGTAGCAACAACAGTAGCAAAAGCAGCGATTTCCACAGCAATAGCAGCAGCAGTCATAGAAACGTCAGCAGCAGCAGCAACAGCAGCAGAACCAGACCGGCGTGCGCCATTTTGGCAACATGAACGTGGCCAAGGGGGTGCGCGACCGCCTCTTTATGGAAAAGTCTGACATGTCGCAGAAGAAGAAGGCGGATCTGGCGTGGTAGAAGGACTCCGGGTGTACCAAAAGCCTGACGCACCAGCAGGAGTGGTTTATGCAGCTGCTCTTCACTCCCCCCCGTCCGATTGCTTTGGATGATGATTGGGTGGTGTATGCTGAAGGGATTGGGATTGTGGAGATATGGTTGGAGACCCTGCATGGCATTGAAGTGGGAGTGTTCCATGGCGTGTTGTTCGTACCTAATGCTGCGTTCAATCCTATCTTAGTGTCCTCTCTCACCAACACAGGAATGCGAGTCATCTTTGACGACAACTATGACTACATCCTCCACTAGAAAACAGGAGAGGAGTTGGCCAGGTCGGTGAAGGAAGGCAACATGTACCGCCTGTTGGGGGCAACCAAGATCTTGCGCGAGTAGATTCTTCCAACATTGATACAGGCCACATGTGGCAAAATTTGCCATGCGCGCTATGGCCACATCGGCATGCGCGCCTTGTAGCAACTTCAAATAAAGTAGATGGTGCGTGACTTGCCCACCCTCTCTAACTTTGAGCAGCAGTTACGCATCGGCTGTTTGGAGGGAAAGCCCCATCCCGAGGCATTCTCGAGAGCAAAAGAATGCGCGAAGGTGGTGCTCGAGTTAGTCCACACAGACTTGTCTGGCCTGATGCAGACCCAAGGCTTTGGAGGCTCTAGGTACTTTCTCACCTTCATTGATGATTTCAGCCGTTACACTACTGTTTACTTCCTTTCCTCCAAGGACCAGTGCTTTGACAGGTTCAAGGAGTTCAAGGCCATGGTGGAGAACTAAACAAGAAGGTAACTCAATACGCTGTGCAGCGACTGTAGTGGAGAGTACCTGAGCAAGGAGGTCCAGGACTACCTCGTAGCTCGAGGTGTTGTTTGAAGACTACCTCGCATTTCGAGTATAAGAAATGGTGCGATTGGCGCGTTCTACTACGCCTTTTGCTACGAGTATGGCAAGGTGCGTTGTGCCTTTATGTCTGCTGCTACGTAGTACTCCTAGAACTCCTTGCTCAGGTACTCTCCACCGCGATCGCTGCGCACCGCCTTGATTTTCTTACCACACTGGTTCTCCACCATGGCTTTGAACTCCTTGAACCTGTCAAAGCAGTGGTCCTTGGAGGAAAGGAACTACATTGTAGTGTAACGGCTGAAATCATCAATGAAGGTGAGAAAATACCTAGAGCCTCCAAAGCTCTGGGTCTGCATGGGGCCAGACAAGTCTGTGTGGACCAGCTCCAGCACCTCCTTTGCGCGCTCCCCTGCTCCCGAGAACGCCTTGGGATGCTGGTTCCCCTCCAAACAGCCGATGCATAACTCTTCCTCAAAGTTAGAGATGGTGGGCAAGTCACGCACCATCTTCTTTGTTTGAAGTTGCTGTAAGGCGCGCATGTAGATGTGGCCAAAGCGCGCATGCCAGATTTCACCATCTGTGGCGTGCACCACTGCTGGAAGACTCTCCTCGCGCAAGATCTTGGTTTCCCCCAAGAGGCGGTACATGTCGCCTTCCTTCACCGACCTGGCCAACTCCTCTCCTCTTTCCTTGTCAACGATGTAGTCATAGTCATCATCAAAGACGACTCGAAGTCTTGTGTTGGTGAGAGAGGATACTGAGAAGATTGAATGCAGCATTAGGTACGTATAGCACGCCATGGAACACTCCCACTTCAATGGCACATGGGGTCTCCAACCACATCTCCACAATCCCAATCCCCTCAGCATAGACCACCCGTTCATCACCCAAAGCAATCGGTTGGAAGGGAATAGAGAGCAACTGCGTAAACCATTCCTTTTGGTAGGTCAGACTCTTGGTACACCCTGAGTCCTTGTAGCACGCCAGATCCGCCTTTTCCTTCTGCGACATGTCAGACTTTGCCATGAAGAGACAGTCGCACACTTCCTTTGCCACGTTCATGTTGCTAAAATGGCGAACGCCGGTCTGGTTCTGCTGGTGCTACTACTACTGATGTTGCTGTGACTACTGCTGCTATTGATGTGGAGATTCCTGCTTTTGCTAGTGCTGCTACTGGTCCTTCTGGTCCCTCTTGAACTTGAAATACACTTTCTTTTAGTGGCCCTCTTTCTGGGACTTGCCTTTCTTTTTGCCTCTTTACTACCTGGACTACTGGTGCTGCTGGTTGCGTGAGCCCATGGCCATGAAAGCTGCTTTATTGGTGCTCCTATCACCATTACGCTTTGTTGCATTGCGACGCAGTTCTACCTACACCTGGTACGTGCAGATGAAGTCCTGGTTGAGAGTCGGCTGGCACTCCAATGTCTATCGCACCGTGTCATAGCTCGTTGGGACTCCCCTTAGCAAGAGGAGGACAAAGCGCGTGCCTTCCACAGGTTTGTCGGCGGCTTTCAGGTATTTTGCCAACTTGTTTGCCCTATCCAAGTACGTGTCCATCCCTTCGCCACCCTGCATTTTCAAGGCCACCATCTTCTCCTCCAAAAACATGAGGAATATAGGATCCTTGCTATCATGCTTCTTGCACAACGTGTCCCACCCCTCTTTTGCAGTAGCCTTATTTCTCACGTACTGAAGATGTGGATTGAAGATAGTGTTGACAAGCAGCATGTAGGCCTCCGTGTCCTTCTTCCACTCCTCATATGCCAGCACTGTAGTCGTAGATGCACTTGCATCTCCGGTACTTTTCTGCGGCGTCTTCCCCGCCACCACCTTCGCTGCAGTGATGCCTTTTGCACGTGGAGGCGGAGCGTGCTCGTCGCCGCTCACCACCTCTCACAAGCCCCTTTCCTCCAAAAGGAGATGGGTACAGATCTTCAAAAACATGAAGTTGGCACGTCCTTCCAGCATCTCCAAGGGGTGGGCTGCTGTTACCACGTCTGCTGCTACCATTTTGAGCTTCGGTGATGTGTAGCACCGCCCCTGAGTGGCAGTGCTACCCCTGCTTCTACTGGTGCTTCTACCAGAAATTTGTATGACAGAAAATAGACTGCACAGGCCAACAGACAAAGAGTTTGGAATGAAGAATCCCACCAAGTGAAAATTCAGCTCAAAATCGTTCAGATAGACCCCTAAAACAGGCTCATCAACAGCGGATTTCTAGAGATATCGCCTTTTGAAAACAAGATATGCCTTGCTCCTACTCCAGCTCACACAAGCCAGCTTGTAAACTGCGTTTCTTCCAAACATACCAATGCAATGCAAATGTATTTGCACTAGTGGAAACCTTAGGAAAAAATGCTTCAATTCGCATGTGCTAATTTTTAAATTTGGCAAAGAAACGAGAGTTATGGTCATCACAAGGCGGCAGTCTTACTCAGAGAGGAGAGTAAAGCCCTAGCTGACTCTGTTTTGAGCATAACTCTCTTTGTGACTGTTGGATGTTTGCGATTTTTGGCTCTTTTGAAAGCTTGTCTCTTGAACGTTAAGATTTAGTAAGTGATTGTCAAATCCACTGAAAGTTTCACCCTAACCAGTCACTCTCAAAGTGACGGCCTCTGTTGGCTGAAAGTGGCGGAACTTGGCTCTGATACCAAGTGTTGTAACTTGACGAGAGAGGGAGCCTTTGATCCGCAAACAAGTGGGACTGGAAGGGCATCCCTTGTGCTGAAGAATGGTTCTTGAGTCACTCAAAATGATGGAGTACATATAGAGCTAGAGCTTGGGCAAGTGAGCCCTCTCACAAGCCACACCAGTTAGCCATGTAGGCGAAGGCTCACACACTAGAGTCCATAATCTAACATAAGAGAGGAAATAAGCCTAGCAATCAGGCCGACCACTCACACATTGATCTACAGAGCTAGTAAATGCTCTCTTAGCACACTCCCAGTGGTCACATAACCCACAATCCCATGGAGAACCGCCATGTATCCATGGCTAGCAGACAAGGATCTCACCTCACGTAAAAAGTAAGGAGAGGTACCTTTTCCCCAGTCACTACTCTCTGACAAGGCAACCCAAGAATCTAGGACCTTTTTGGATATTTCTCCCATCAGGTCTTGACCGTGGACCCCTTTTCTTTTTCTTTTCTCTGGCTAAGGCATGGAGCCATTGCCCATGGTCACACAGATATATCAGTGATCAATGACCTTGAAAACGTTGAAAAGTCATACCTCTCAATCAGACTGTTGGATCGCGTTGAAACTTGGATCCTAGACATTTTGCCATCTGATCTTCCCGATGAAGAAGTTGGATTGACGATCAGAGCAGGCATCTGGTAGTTTTGTGCAACTTGCTTGAGTGGACCTAAAACTGAGCAGTATGGCTCCTTCCCCAACACACTCACTACAGTCCATAATCTCACACAAGAGAGAAAATCAGCCTAGCAATCAGGCTGACCACTCACACACGACCTAGAGAGCTAGAAAATGCTCTCATGGAACAATCCTAGTGGTCACATAACCCACCATCGCATTGAGAATTGCCATGTATCCATGGCTTTTTAGCCATGGATACATGGATCTCACCTCACCTAAAAACACAAGGATCTCACCTCACCTAAAAAGTAAGGAGAGGTACCTTCTTTCTAGTCAGCACACTTTGACAAGGCAACCCAAGAATCTAGAACCTTTTTGGATGTTTCTCTCATCAGGTCTTGAGCTAGGACCTCGTGCCTTTTTCTTTTCTCAGGTTAAGGCATGGAGCCATCGCACATGGTCACCCAGGTACTAGTGATCGATGACCATGAAAACTTGAAAAATCATTCCTCTCAATCCGACCGTTGGACCGCCTTGAAACTTAGTTAGTAGACATTTTGTCACCTGATCTTCCCAATGATGAAGTTGGATCGACAATCAAAGTGGGCATCAGGTAGTATCCCGAAACGTACTCCTATGGACATGAAAGTAAGTCGGATGGCTCCTTTCCCAACAATCTCCCACTTTGTCGCAGTCACAGTGGGCTGAGTCTACATGCCTTCATGTGCAGAACTACTACTTCTCATGGGTCACTCGCTTGGTGCACAAATAAGCAATCTTCTTGCTAGTTGGAGTAAACTCCACCTTGTTAGCACACTCCTGCACCATGTGTGCATGGTGCTCAGGACTCTTGGCGAGAGCAATTGGTGGTGGACCTGAGGAGAGAGGGAGCCTTGGAGCAGGAAACATGTCGGACAAGAAGAGCATCACTTGTGCTGGAGAATGAATCTTGAATCACTAAAAAATGATGGAGTACATATAGAGCTAGAGCTTGGGCATGTCAGCCCTCTCACAAGCCACACCACTTAGCCATGGAGACTAAGGCTCACATAGTAGAGTCCATATCTCATACAAGAGAGGAAATGAGCCCAGCAATCAGGCTGACCACTCACATATGACCTAGAGAGCCAGAAAATGCTCTCATGGCACACTCTTAGCGGTCACATTACTCACAATCCCATGGAGAATAGTCACGTGTTTATGGCTAGCACACAAGGATCACACCTCACCTAAAACGTAAGGAGAGGTACCTTTTTCCTAGTCAGCACCCTCTGACAAGGCAAGCCAAGAATCAAGGACCTTTTTGGATATCTCTTCCATTAGGTCTTGACCTTAGACCTCTTGCCTTTTTTCTTTTCTTAGGCTAAGATATGGAGCCATCGCCCATGGTCACCCAGATATCAGCGGTCGATGACCCCGGAAACTTGGGGAGTGCGATTGTGCTCTGGTTGTGGACGCGCGAGGAGGCCATGCAAGAGCGTTCCGTCCACAACAATAGCGCAATCGCACTCGCCAAGTTTTTGAGGTTATCGACAGCCGATATGTGGGTCCTACATTCTTGAGTTGTCTTGTCAGAGTGTACGGACTAGGAAAAGGGTACCTCTCCTTGCTTTTTAGGTTCGGTGAGATCCTTGTGTGCTAGCCATGGACACATGGCGATTCTCCATGGGATTGTGGGTTATGTGACCATTAGGAGTGTGCCATGAGAGCATTTTCTAGCTCTCTAGGTGGTGTGTGAGTAGTCAGCCAGATTGCTTGGCTGATTTGCTCTCTTGTGTGAGATTATGGACTCTAGTGTGTGAGCCTTAGCCTTCATGGCTAAGTGGTGTCGCTTGTGAGAGGGCTGACTTGCCTAAGCTCTAGCTATATATGTACTCCATCATTTTTAGTTATTCAACAACCATTCTTTAGCAAACGTGATGCCCTTCCAGTCCCATATGTTTGCAGCTCCAAGGCTCCCTCTCTCCTCCACTTCCAACAGCAAGACATCTTTGATATAGCGGCTCTGTTGTAAGGAGAGAGCGTGATTTGCATTCATGCGCAATCTTGATTATGAGGAAGAATAATACCTCCTTTAGATCAGGCATTTGGAAGCGTTCCTACATAGCCCCCTTAAAATCCTACAGTGCACACATGCTGTTGGAAAGGAGGAGCATATCATGCACATAGATGATGATGATGAGCACCTCATGACCATGCTGCTAGCGATAGACGTTGTAGTCACACTGACTCTGCTCAAACCCCATGCATTGTAGCGCCGCATGCAGTTTATGGTTCTTAGCAGGCGATGCTTTCTTGAAGCCATACAACGACTTCTATAGCTTGCAAAACGGATACTCCTGGCCATCCATGAAGAATCCCTCCGGCTGTTCCATGTTGATTGCCTCCTCTATGTCACCGGTTAAGAATGTCGTCTTGATGTCCATGTGGTGAATCTCGAAGTCCTCAGCTACTTCATAAGAAAGGATCGTGCGCACAGAGGCAAGCTTTGCAAAAGGAGCAAAGTTTCCGTACAGTCAATGCCTTCTTGCTGCAAGTAGTCCTTGGCGACCAGCCTCGCTTTGTACTTTTCAAGGTTGCCATTTGCGCCCCTCTTCTTCTTGAATACCTCCTTGCACTTGATTATCTTGCGTCAAGGTGGACGCTCCGTCAATTCCCCCACGTATCGTTGTCGAACAATGACTGAATCTCCTGCTCCAAAGCTTGCGCCCAATCTGCTGCATCTGGTGCAGCCATGGCTTCCTTGTACAATGTCTGCTCATGTTGGTGCTGATGACGTTGCTCTTGTTGAAAATGACATCCCTCGAGATGATAATGTGGCCAGTATCCCTCTTGTATAGATGATATGCTTTACTTGCCACGTCATAGCCAATCATCAGCATTTGTGCGCTCTTTGCGTCCCATTTCTGCCGCTTCTCCTTGGGCAGGTGCATGTGTGCCAAGCTGCCGAAGGTGCAAAGATGACCCACGCTTGCCTTCTTGCCAAACCACGCCTCGTACGATGTCATCTGCTGCAACGCCTTGGTGGGACTGCGGTTCTTGATGTACACCACAGTGCTCACTGCTTCAGCCCAAAAGTCCTAGGTGAGCTAACTCGCGTGAAGCATAGAGCGCGCTGATTCAACAATTGTGCGGTTGGCGCGTTCTACTGCGCCATTGTGCCACGAGGGGTATGGCGCGGTCCACTGCACCTTGATGCCTACCGTTATGAGGTAGTCTTACATCTCTTTGCACAAGTACTCTCCGCCAAAGTCATTGCGCAATGCCTTGATCTTCTTGCCAATCTAGTTCTCTACCATTGCCTTCAACTCCTTGAACCTGTCAAAGCACTGGCCCTCGGAGGAAAGGAAGTACACAACAGTGTAACGGCTGAAATCATCAATGAAGGTGAGAATGTACCTAGAGCCTCCAAAGGTCTGGGTCTGCATGGGGCGACACAAGTCTGTGTGGACCAGCTCGAACACCTCCTTCACGCGCTCCTCTACACTCGAGAACGCCTCGCAATGGTGCTTCCCCTCCAAACAGCTGATGCATAAGTGCTCATCAAAATTAGAGATGGTGGGCAAGCCACGCAGCATGTGCTTCGTTTGAATTTGCTACAAGGCACGCATGCCGATGTGGCCATAGCGCGCATGACAGATTTTGCCATCTGTAGCCTGCACCACTGTTGCAAGACTTTGCTCGCGCAGGATCTTGGTCGCCTCTCACAAGCGTTACATATCGCCTTCATCGACCTGGCCAATCTTCTCCTGTTTCCTTGTCGAAGATGTAGCCATAATCGTCGTCAAAGATGACACGCAGTCCTGTGTTGGTGAGACAGGACACTGAGAGAAGATTGAACACAGCATGAGGTACATAAAGTATGCGATGGAACTCTCCCGCTTCAATGCCACGCGGGGTCTCCAACTACATCTCCACAATCCCAATCCCCTCAGCATACACCACCCGATCATCACCCAAAGCAATCAGACGGGGGGGGGGGGGGGGGGATGGAGAGCAGCTGCGTATACCACTCCTTGTGGTGCGTGAGGCTCTTGGTACACCCGGAGTCCTTGTACCACACTAGATCCGCCTTCTCCTTCTGCGACAAATCAGACTTCGCCATGAAGACACGGTCGCGCACCTCCTTCACCACGTTCATGTTGCAAAAATGGCAGACACCTATTTGGTTTTGCTGCTACTGGTGCTGCTCCTGCTCACGCTACTGTGACTGTTGTTGTTGCTAGTGTGGAGATAGCTGCTTTTGGTGCTACTGCTACTGCTCCTTCTTATCCCTCTCGAACTTGAAGCAATCTTTCTTGTAGGACCCCTTTTTATGGCAATGGTAGTACTTGCCTTTCTTCTTGCCTCTCTGCTGCCTAAACTACTCTAGCTGCTGGTTGCGTGAGCCCATGGCCATGAAAGCTACTTCACTTCTGTTGCTGCTGCCATTACGCTTTGCTGCATTGCGACGCATTTTTACCTGCACCAGGTGCGTGCAGATGAAGTCCAGGTCGAGAGTGAACTGGCACTCCATCGTCTCTCCCACCGTGTGACAGCGCGTTGGGAGAATCCTCAGGGAGAGGAGGACAAAGCGCGTGTCTTCCACAGGGTTGTCGGCCGCTTTCAGCTTCTTTGCCAGCTCCTTTCGCTTATCCAAGTACGCCTCCATCCCTTGTCCACCCTGCATTTTCAACGCCATCATCTCCTTGTCTAAAAGCATGAGGAATGCAGGATTCTTGCTCTCATACTTCTTCATAACGTGTTCGATTCCTCTTTTGCAGTAGCCTTGTATCTCATGTATTGAAGATGCGGACTGGAGATGGTGTTGACAAGTGGCCTGTAGGCCTGCCTGTCCTTTTTCCACTCCTCTTATGCCGTTGTTGCAGTTGTAGATGAACTTGCATCTACTGCACCTTTGCGGCATCTTCCCCACCACCACCTGTGCTCCGGTGATGCCTTTTGCCTATGGAGGTGAAGCGCGCTCGTCACCGCTCACCACCTCCCACAAGCCCCTCTACTCCAAAAGGAGGCGGGTACTGATCTTCCAAAACATGAAGTTGGCACGTCCTTCCAGCCTCGCCAAGGGGTGGGCTGCTGTTACCATGCCTGCCACTGCCATTTTCAGCTTTGGTGATACTCAGCCGTGCCCTTGAGTGGCGGCGCTACCCCTGCTTCTGGTGCTGCTTCTGTGGGAAGTCTCTCTAACAGAAAATGGAATGTGGAGACCAGCAGACTAGAAATCTGGGAAAAACTGAGCACAGCACTGGAAAATTCAGCTCAAAATCTTTCAGATAGACCCATAAATCAGGATCATCAACAGGGTATTTTCAAAGATATGCCCTTTTGAAAGCAGGGTATCCTGCTGCTCCTAGTCCAGCTCACACCAGCCAGCTTGTAAACGGCGTTCCCCCCAAACGTACTATGGGAATGCAAAGGTTTTTGCGGGAATGGAAAGCTTAGGAAAAACACTTCAATTCGTATGTGCTACTTTTTACATTTGACAAAGAAAAGAGAGAGTGATCGTCATCAGAAGGCGATAGTCTTACTCACAGGGAAGAGTGTAGCCCTGGTTGACCTCGTTTTGAGAATAACTCTCAATCCGACTCTTTGATATTCACGATCTTAGGCTCATTGGAAAGCTTGTCTCTTCAACTTGAAAGTACCTGAACGGGGCTCTAGTACTAGGTGTTGGATCAGGAGGAGAGAGGGAGCCTTGGAGCAGCAAACATGTGTGACTGGAAGGGCATCACTTGTGCTGAATAATGGTTGCTCAATCACTAAAAAATGATGGAGTACATATAGATCTAGAGCTTGGGCAAGTCAGCAGTCTCACAAGCCATACCACTTAGCCATGGAGACTAAGGCTCACACACTACAGTCCATAATCTCACACAAGAGAGGAAATCAGCCTAGCAATCAGGTTGACCACTCACACACGACCTAGAGAGCCAGAAAATGCTCTCATGGCACACTCCTAGTAATCACATAACCCACAATCCCATGGAAAAGCGTCATGTGTCCATGGCTAGCACACAAGGATCTCACCTCACCTAAGAAATAAGGGGAGGTACCTTTTTCCTAGTTAGCACACTCTGACAAGGCAACCCAAGAATCTAGGACCTTTTTGGATATTTCGCCCATCAGGCTTTGATCCTTGACCTCTTGTCTTTTTTCTTTTCTCAGGCTAAGGCATGGAGCCATCGCCCATGGTCACCAAGATATTGAGGGTCAATGACCCCGGAAACATTGAAATTTCATATCTCCCAATCCGACCATTGGATCGGCCTCAAACAATAACCGTAGATGTTTTCACACCCGATCTTTCTAATGAGGATGTCGGACTGACAATCGGAGCAGGTATCTAGTAGTTTCTTGGAACTTACTCTTGTGGACCTGAAACTGAGCCGGATGGCTCCTTTCTTGACACAAGCAGCGACCTGCTTGCTGGTTGGAGTAAACTCCAACTTGGTAGCACATTCCTGCACCTTGTGCTTGATGAGGTGATGTGCGATGTGAATGTGCTTGGTGCGTGTATGGTGTTTAGGATTCTTGGCGAGTGAAATTTTGCTCTGGTTTTTGATGTGCACAGGAACTGGAATTGCTGCATTCCCACTCATCTCTGCCATGAGACGCTAAAGCCAAACTGTTTCCTTGGCTCCAAAGCTGAGACAGGCATACTCACCTTCCGTACTTGAGGTGGCAACGACCATGTGTCGCTTGGTTCACCTGCTGATGGCCACACCATTCATGAGGAACATTTGTCAAGAGGTAGACTTGCGGTCGTCACGGTTTGAAGTCCAACCTGCGTCTATATAGCCGATGATGTTGTTGTCGTTGCCGTTGTAGGTGATGTCGATGTTGATGGTTCCAGCAAGGTAGCGGAAGATCCGGTTCACTACCTTCTGGTGCTCGGGTCCGGGATTTGCCATGTGCTGGATTACAGCGCTAACAGCCTGTGCAAGATCTGGCCTGGTTGCAACCATCACATACATGAGGCTGCCGATGGCGCTCTGGTACTTCTGCCGTTTAGCTCCATCTGCTTCTCCATTGAAGCTCATGAGGTACTGCCGCGTCTCCAGTGGTGAACCGATGGGTTTGGCCTCTGCCATGACGAACTGCTGCAAGACATCCTTGATGTAGCAACTCTGCTGTAGCGAAAGAGAGCGTGATTTGCGGTCACACCTGATGTGGATTCCGAGGAAGCATGACGCCTCCCCGAGATGAGACATTTGGAAGCGCTCCTGCATGGCGTCCTTGAACTCCTGCACTGCAGACATGATGTTCGAGAGGAGGATAATGTCATCTACAAACAAGATGATGATAAGGACCTCATGCTCATGCTACCAGCGATATACACAGTAGTCAAACTCGCTACGCTCAAACCCCATGCATTGCAACGCCGCATCCAAATTCTGGTTTCAAGCATGTGACGCTTGTTTGAGGCCGTACAACAACTTCTAGAGCTTGCAAACCAGGTGCTCCTGGCCATCCATGACGAACCCCTTCGGCAACTCCATGTAAATCTCCTCCTCCAGGTCACCGTTCAGGAACGTCGTCTTCACATCCATGTGGTGAACCTCAAAGTCGTCTACAGCTGCATAGGAAAGGATCGTACGCACAGAGACAAACTTGGCAAGAGGGGCTAAGTTTTCTGTGTAATCAATGCCCTTCGGCTGCGAGTATCCCTTGGCAACCAGCCTCGCCTTGTGCTTTTCCGGGTTGCCATCTGCTCCTTGCTCCTTCTTGAACACCCACTTGCATTTGATCACATTATGTTTAGGTGGATACTCAACAGCTCCCACGTTCAGTTGTCAAACCGCGACTGTATTTCATGCTGCACGGCTTCCGCCCAATTTGCTGCATCATGTACAGCCGTGGGCTCCTTGTATGATGTTAGCTCATCTCAATCTGCTACAACTGCGACGTTCATATGTTCTTGTTTCAGTCGCATCAAGAAACGACCACGTTCACCAGGCTTGGAGCGTACCCTAAGAGGGTACTTGCGACCTGGTGCTGGAGCACTATCAGGCGGCAGGCACGGTGTTGCTGGTGCAACTTCTGCTACTGGTGCTGCTTATATCCTTCCTCTTCTTCTGCCAGTGAGGTTGCTCTATTTACTGCATCAGACATGGGAGAGTAGTCTGGTTCTCCCATAGTCACAGTGGAGGAAGGATCATGAGAGAGTGAGTTAAGAAGGATATCTGTTCCCACTGCCTCGTCAGCTGCTCCTTCTGCTGGCTCTTCACAAATAATGTTGGTACTGATGACATTGCCCTCATTGAAGACGACATCCTTGGAGATGATGACGTGGCCTGTATCCTTCTCGTAGAGGCGATACGCTTTGTTGGCATGTCGTAGCTAGTCATCAGCATTTGCGCGCTCTTTGTGTCCCACTTTTGCCGCTTCTCCTTTGGCACGTGCATGTCCTCCAAGCTAGCAAACGCTTGAAGATGACCCACGCTTGGCTTCTTGCCGAACCATGCCTCGTACGGTGTTATCTACTGCAGGGCCTTGGTTGGACTGCGGTTCTTGATGTACACCGCAATTCTCACTGCTTCCGCCCAAAACTTGTACGTTAGCCAAGCCCCGTGCAGCATGGAGCACGCTGACTCAAGGATGGTGCGATTGGCGTGTTCTATGACGCCGTTCTGCTACGGTGAGTATGACGCGCTGCATTGTGCCTTGATGCTAATTGCTGCAAGGTAGGCCTAGAACTCCTTGATGTGGTACTCTCCACCGCGGACACTGCGCAACGCCTTGATTCTCCTGCCAGTCTGGCTCTCCACCATGGCCTTGAACTCCTTGAACCTGTCGAAGCACTAGTCCTTGGAGGAAATGAAGTACACAGCAGTGTAATTTTGAAATCATCAATGAAGGTGAGAAAATACCTAGAGCCTCCAAAGCTCTCGGTCTGCATCGGGCCACACAATTCTGTGTGAACCAGCTCCAGCACCTCCTTTGCACGCTCCCTTGCTCCAGAGAACGCCTCGCGATGCTGCTTCCCCTCCAAAAAGCCGATGGATTATTGCTGCTCAAAGTTAGAGATGATGGGCAAGTCACGCACCATCTTCTTTGTTTGAAGTTGCTTCAAGGCGCGCATGCCGATGTAGGCATAGCGCGCATGCCCGAATTTGCCATTTGTCACCTGCACCATTGCTGCATGACTCTACTTGCACGGGATCTTGGTTATTTCTAACAGGCGGTATATGTCGCCTTCCTTCACCGACCTAGCCAACTCCTCTCTTCTTTCCTTGTGGAGGATGTAGCCATAGTCGTCGTCAAAGACAACTCGCAATCGTGTGTTTGTGAGATAGGACACTGAGAGAAGATTGAACATAGCATTAGGAACGTACAGCACGCCATGAAACACTCCCACTTCAATGCCACCCAGGGTCTCCAACCACATCTCTACAATGCAATCCCATTCGCATATACTTCTCGATCATCACGAAAAGCAATCAGACGGTGGGGGAATGGAGAGCAGCTGCGTAAACTAGTCCTTGTGGTACGTCAGGCTCTTTGTACACCCTGAGTCCTTGTACCACGCCAGATCCTCCTTTTCATTCTGCGACATATCAGACTTTGCCATGAAGAGGCAGTCGCGCACCTCCTTGGCCACGTTCATGTTGCCAAAATGGCGCACGCCACTCTGGTTCTGCTGTTGCTACTGCTGCTATTGACGTTGCTATGACTACTGATGTTGTTGGTGCGGAGATTGTTGCTTTTGCTGCTGCTGTTACTGCTCCTTCTGGTCCTTCTTGAACTTGAAGCACTCATTCTTGTAGTGCCCCATTTTTTGGCAATAGTGACACTTGTCCTTCTTCTTGCCTCTCTACTGCCCGGACTGCTGCTGCTGCTGGTTGCGTAAGACCATGGACATGAAAACTGCTTCACTACTGCTATTGTTACCATTACGTTTTTGCTGTATTGCGATACAGTTCTACCTTCACCAGGTGCGTGCACATGAAGTCCACATCGAGAGTCGGCTGGCACTCCTACGTCTTTCACACCGTGTCATAGCTCGTTGGGAGTCCCTTCAGCAAGAGGAGGACGAAGCGTGTGTCTTCCACAAAGTTGTCGGCTGCATTCAGCTGCTTTGCCAGTTCCTTTGCCTTGTCCAAGTATGCCTCCATCGCTTCGTCACCCTGCATTTTCAACGCCATCATCTTCTCCTCCAAAAGCATGAGGAATGCAGGATCCTTGCTTTCATACTTCTTGCACGATGTGTCCCACCCCTCTTTTGCAGTAGCCTTCTCACTCACATACAAAAGATGCGGGTTAGAGATGATGTTGACAAGCAGCCTTCAGGTCTGCTTGTCTTTCTTCTTCCACTCCTCATATGCTGCTGCTGCAGTTGTAGATGACCTTGCATCTGCTGCATCTTTCCGCGGCCTCTTCCTTGCCACCAGGTCCGCTATGGTGATGCCTTCTACATGTGGAGGCGGAGCGCTCGTCGCCGTTCACAACCTCTCACAAGCCCATCTCATCCAAAAGGAGGCGAGTACAGATCTTCCAAAACATGAAAATAGGGCATCCTTCCAGCCTCTTCAAGGGCAGGGCTGCTTTTACCACGCCTGTTGCTACCATTTTGAGCTTTGGTGATGCTCAGCGCTGCCCTTGAGTGGCGGCGCTACCCCTGCTTTTGCTGCTGCTTCTGCTAGAAATCTTTCTTACAGATAATGGCCTCTACAGACTAGCAGACTGGGAATTTGGCTAAACAAAGCCCACCACTGGAAAACTCAGCTAAAAAATATTCAGATCAACCCATAAAAGTGGGTCACCAACAGGGGATATTGAGAGACATGCCCTTTTGGAAACGGGGTTTGTTGCTGCTCTTGCTCCGGCTCGCACCAGCTAGCTTGTAAACGGCCTTTCTCGCAAACGTACCTATGGAATGCAAAATGTTTTAAGCCAATGCAAAGCTGAGGAAAAACACTTCAATTCACATGTGGTGCTTTGTGAATTTGACAAAGAAACAAGGGAGTTATGGTCATCACAAGGCGACACTCTTACTCAGAGAGAAGATTGTAGCCCTGGCCGACCTCGTTTTGAGCATAACTCTCAATCCAACTGTTGGATCTTCGCGATCTTGGGCTCGTTAGAAAGTTTGTCTCTTGAACTTGACGATGTGGTAATTCCACTCTCAAAGTGTTGGCCTGTGCTAGCTGAAAATGGCAGACCTTGGCTTTAATACCAAGTGTTGGTACTTGAGGAGAGGGGGAGCCTTGGAGCAGCAAACATGTGGGACTGGAAGGGCATCAATTAAGCTAAAAAATGGTTGTTGAATCACTAAAAATGATGGAGTACATATAGAGCTAGAGCTTGTGCAAGTCAGCCCTCTCACAAGCCACACCACTTAGCCATGGAGGCTAAGGCTCACACACTAGAGTCCATAATCTCACACAAGGGAGGAAATCAGCGTAGCAATCAGGCTCACCACTCACACACGACCCAGAGAGCTAGAACACTCTCTCATGGCACACTAGTAGTGGTCACATAACCCACAATCCCATGGAGTATCGCCATGTGTCCATGGCTAGCACACAAGGATCTCACCTCACCTAAAAAGTAAGGAGAGGTACCTTTTTCCTAGTCAGCACACACTGACAAGGCAACCTAAGAATCTAGGACCTTTTTGGATGTTTCTCCTATCAAGACTTGACCCTGGACCTCTTGCCTTTTTCTTTTCTCACGCTAAGGCATGGGGCCATTGCCCATGGTGAGCCAGATATCGACGATCAATGACCCCGAAAACTTCAAAAATTCATATCTCCCATTCAGAGTGTTGGAATGGCCTGCAACTTTGACTGTAGATATTTTGCTACCTGACCTTTTAAAAAATTGAAGTCGAATCAACGATCGGAGGAGGCATTTGGTAGTTTCCTCGAACTTGCTCGGGTGGACCTGAAATTGAGCCGGATGGCTTCTTTCCCAACACCTGGACCTCTTGCCTTTTTCTTTTCTCACGCTAAGGCATGGGGCCATCGCACATGGTCACCCACATATTGCCGGCTGATGACCCGGGAAACTTGGAAAATTCATATCTCCGAGTCCGACTATTGGATCATCCTGAAATTTGGACTGTAGAGGTTTTGCCACCTGATCTTTCCAATGGAGAAGTCGGATTGACAATCGGAGAAGGCATTTTGTAGTTTCTTGGAACTTGCTCATGTGGACCAGAAACTGAACCGGATGGCTCCTTTCCCAACAGCTGCACGAGCTCATGGCCCTAGTATTCATGAGGAACACATGTCCAGAGATGGAGTTGCGGTCCTCGCGGTTTGAAGCCCAATCAGCGTCTGTGTAGCCGATGATGTTGTTGTCCGTGCCATTGTAGGTGACGTCGATGTTGATGGTTCCAACAAGGTAGCAGAAGATCTGCTTCACTACCTTCTGGTGCTCATGTCCGGGGTTCGTCATGTGGTGGCTCACAGCGCTCACAGCCTGTGCCAGGTCCGGCCTGGTTGCCACCATCAGGTACATGAGACAGTTGACAAGGATCTGGTACTTGTGCTGTTGATCTGCATCCACTTCCCCATTGAAGCTCAGGAGGCATTATCCTGTCTCCAGTGGCGTTTCGATGGGTTTGGCCTCTGCCATGCCAAAGAGAGCATGATTTGTGGTCACGTGCGATCTGGATTCTGAGGAAGTATGATGCCTTCCCGAGATCAGACATGTGGAAGCGTTCCTACATGGCTTCCTTGAATTCCTACAGTGTACATATGCTATTAGAAATGAGAAGCATGTCATCCACATAGACGATGATGATGAGAACCTCATGACCATGCTGCGAGCGATAGACGTAGTAGTCACACTCACTCCGCTCAAACCCCATGCACTGCAGCGCCACATCCAATTTCTGGTTCCAAGCACGCGACGCTTGCTTGACGCTATACAGGGACTTCTGTAGCTTGCAAACCAGGTGCTCTTGGCCATCCATGACGAATTCCTCCAGCTCCTCCATGTAGATTTCCTCCTCCAAGTCAAAGCTCAAGAATTTCGTCTTGACATCTAAGTGGTGAATCTCAAAGTCCTCAGCAGCTCGATATGAAAGGAGCGTGCACACAAAGGTAAACGTTGCTATAAGAGCAAAAGTTTTCATGTAGTCGATGCCTTCCTATCGCAAGTAGCCCTTCGCGACCATCCTTGCCTTGTACATTTTGAGGTTTCCATCTGCGCCCCTCTTCTTCTTGAATACCCACTTGCACTTGATTCTCTTGCGTCCAGGTGGACACTCGGTCAGCTCCCATGCACCGTTGGCGAGCTGCGACTTTATCTGTTGCTACATAGCTTACACCCACTTTGCCGTATCTGGTACAGCCATGGCCTCCTTGTACGACGTCGTCTCAGCACAGTCTGCTGCAACCGTGACATTAATCTGATATGGCTTTTGCAACATCCAGAAATGCCCGGGCTCACTAGGCTTGTAGCGCACCTTGAGAGGATACCTGTAACCTCGTGCCGGGACGTTCGCAGGCGGCTGGCGCGGAACTGCGGGCACAATTACTATTGCTCGTGATGCTATATCTTCTTCGTCTACTTCTGCCACTGAGGCCACTGTCTGTGCTGCAACACACATGGGAGAATAGAGTGGTTCTCCCACTGTCAGATTAGAGGAAGGGTCAAAATGTTGGAACTTGAGGAGAGAGGGAGCCTTGGAGCAGCGAGCATGTGTGATTGGAAGGGCATCACGTGTGCTGAAGAATGGTTCTTCAATCACTCAAAATGATGGAGTACATATAGAGCTAGAGCTTGGGCAAGTCAGCCCTCTCACAAGCCACACCACTTAGCCATGGAGGCAAAGGCTCACACACTAAAGTCCATAATCTCACACAAGGGAGGAAATCAGCCTAGCAATCAGGCTGACCACTCACACATGACCTAGAGAGGTAGAGAATGCTCTCATGGCACATTCCTAGTGATTACATAACCCACATACCCATGGAGAATTGCCATGTGTCCATGGCTAGCACACAAGGATCTCACGTCACCTAAAAAGTAAGGAGAGGTACCTTTATCCTAGTCAGCAGACTCTGACAAGGCAATCCTAAGACCAAGGACCTTTTTGGATATTTCTCCCATCAGGTCTTGACCCTAGACCTCTTGCCTTTTTCTTTTCTCAGGCTAAGGCATGGAGCCATCACCCATGCCCACCCAGACATCGACGGTCCATGACCCCCGAAACTTCGAAAATTCATATCTCCCAATCCGGCCGTTGGATCGGCCTCAAACTTGGACCGTAGACATTTTGCCATCTGATCTTTCCAATGGTGAAGTCGGATTGGTGATCAGAGCAAGCATCCGGTACTTTCATGGAACTTTCTCCTGTGGACCTGAAACTCAGCCAGATGGCTCCTTTCCCAACAATCTCCCACTTTGCCGCAGTCTGAGTGGACTGAGTCCACATGCCTTCATGCAGAACTGCTGCTTCTCACGGGTCATTGGCTTGGTGCAGAAATCAGCAACCGGCTTGCTGGTTGGAGTAAATTCCAGCTTGATAGCACCCTCCTGCACCATGTGCGTGATGAAATGATATGCGATATCAATGTGCTTGGTGCGTGCATGGTGCTCAGGATTCTTGGCGAGTGCGATTGCGCTCTGGTTGTCGACGCGCACAGGAACTGGAACTGTTGCACTCCCACTCATCTCTGCCATGAGACGTTGAAGCCAAACTGCTTCCTTGGCTCCAAAGCAGAGAGATACGTACTCAGCTTGCGTACTCGAGGTGGCCACGACCACCTGCCGCTTGCTACACCAGCTGATGGGTCCACCATTCATGAGGAACACATGTCCAGAGATGGACTTGCGGTCCTCAGGGTTTGAAGCCCAATCTGTGTCTGTGTAGCCGATGATGTTGTTGTCATTGCCGTTGTAGGTGATGCCGATGTTGATGGTTCCAGCAAGGTAGCGGAAGATCCGCTTTACTGCCTTCTGGTGCTCCGGTCCGGGATTAGCCATGTGCTGGCTCACAGCGCTCACAGCCTGTGCGAGGTCCGGCCTGGTTGTCACCATCAGGTACATGAGACTGCCGACGGCGCTCTGGTACTTCTGCCGCTCAGCTGCATTTGCTTCTCCATTAAAGCTCACGAGATACTGCAGCGTCTC
Source organism: Penium margaritaceum (assembly GCA_023375785.1). NCBI lineage: Eukaryota > Viridiplantae > Streptophyta > Zygnematophyceae > Desmidiales > Peniaceae > Penium > Penium margaritaceum. The sequence continues at coordinate 169,008 of SZWC01000945.1, forward strand.
CAGCGGCGTGCCGATGGGTTTTGCCTCTGCCATGCCGAACCGCTGCAAAACATCCTTGATGTAGCGGCTCTGCTGCAGCGAGAGAGAGCGTGACTTGCGGTCATGCATGATCTGGATACCGAGGAAGTATGATGCCTCTCCGAGATCAGACATCTGGAAGCGCTCCTGCATGGCTTCCTTGAACTCCTGCAGTGCAGACATGCTGTTGGAAAGGAGGAGCATGTCATCCACATAGACAATGATGATGAGGATCTCATGCTCATGCTGCCAGCGATACACGCTGTAGTCACACTCGCTGCGCTCAAACCCCATGCACTGCAACGCCGCATCCAACTTCTGGTTCCAAGCACGCGACGCTTGCTTGAGGCCGTACAGCGACTTCCGCAGCTTGCAGACCAGGTGCTCCTGGCCATCCATGACGAACCCCTCCGGCTGCTCCATGTAGATCTCCTCCTCCAAGTCACCATTCAAGAATGCCGTCTTGACATCCATGTGGTGAACCTCGAAGTCCTCAGCTGCTCCATAAGAGAGGAGCGTGCGCACAGAGGCAAACTTTGCAATGGGGGCATACGTTTCTGTGTAGTCGATGCCCTCTTGCTGCGAGTAGCCCTTGGCGACCAGCCTCGCCTTGTACTTTTCCAGGTTACCATGTGCTCCCCGCTTCTTCTTGAAGACCCACTTGCACTTGATCACTTTACGTCCAGGTGGACGCTCAGTCAGCTCCCACGTGCCGTTGTCCAGCTGCGACTGTATCTCTTGCTGCACGGCTTGCACCCAATCTGCTGCATCCGGTGCAGCCATGGCCTCCTTGTATGACGTTGGCTCATCTGAATCTGCTGCAACTGCAACGTTCATCTGTTCTGGTTTCTGCAGCATCGAGAAATGGCCGCGCTCACCAGGCTTGTAACGCACCCTGAGAGGGTACCTCCGACTTGGTCATGGAGCGTTAGCGGGCGTCTGGCGCGGTGCTGCTGGCACAACTGCTGCTGCTGGTGGTGCTATATCTCCCTCCTGTGCTTCTGCCGATGAAGCTGCTATATTTGCAACATCAGACATGGGAGAGTAGAGTGATTCTCCCACTGTCACAGTGGAGGAAGGATCGGGAGAAACTGGGTCAGGAAGAATTTCTGCTCCCACTGTCTCGTCTGCTGCTGGTTCTGCTGCCTCTTCACACACGATGTTGGTGCCGATGAAGTTGCTCTCGTTGAAGACGACATCCCTGGAGATGATGACGTGGCCTGTGTCCCTCTCGTAGAGGCGATACGCCTTGATTGCCACGTCGTAGCCAATCATCAGCATGTGTGCACTCTTCGCATCCCACTTTTGCCGCTTCTCCTTTGGCACGTGCATGTGCGCTAAGCTGCCAAACGCGCGAAGATGACCTACGCTTGGCTTCTTGCCGAACCACGCCTTGTATGGCGTCATCTGCTCCAGCGCCTTAGTTGGACTGCGGTTCTTGATGTAGACCGCAGTGCTCACGGCTTAAGCCCAGAAGTCGTAGGTCAGCCGAGCCGCGTGCAGCATGGAGCGCGCCGACTCCACAATGGCACGGTTTGCGCATCCTGCTACACCGTTCTGCTGCGGTGAGTACGGCGCGGTACGGTGCGCCTTGATGCCAGCTGCTGCGAGGTAGTCCTGGAATTCCTTGCTCAGGTACTCTCCACCGCGGTCGCTGCGCAACGCCTTGATCTTCTTGCCAGATTGGTTCTCCACCATGGCCTTGAACTCCTTGAACCTATCAAAGCACTGGTCCTTGGAGGAAAGGAAGTACACAGTAGTGAAACAGCTGAAATCATCAATGAAGGTGAGAAAATACCTAGAGCCTCCAAAGCTCTGGGTCTGCATCGGTCCGCACAAGTCCGTGTGGACCAGCTCCAACACCTCTTTTGCACGCTCTTTGCTCCAGAGAACGCCTCGCGGTGTTACTTCCCCTCCAAGCATCCGATGCATAACTGCTGCTCAAAGTTAGAGATGGTAGGCAGGTCACGCACCATCTGCTTTGCTTGAAGCTGCTGTAAGGCGCGCATGCCGATGTGGCCGTAGCGCGCATGCCAGATCTCACCATCTGTCGCCTGCACCACTGCTGCAAGACTCTGCTCACGCGGGATCTTGGTCGCTCCCAGTAGGCGGTACATGTCGCCCTCCTTCACCGACTTGGCCAACTCCTCTCCTGTTTCCTTGTCGAGGATGTAGCCATAGTCATCATCGAAGACAACGCGCAGACCTGTGTTGGTGAGAGAGGACACTGAGAGAAGGTTGAACGCAGCATCAGGCACATACAGCACGCCATGGAAAGCTCCCACTTCAATGCCACGCAGGGTCCCCAACCACATCTCCACAATCCCAATCCCCTCAGCATACACCACCTGATCATCACCCAAAGCAATCGGCCGAGGAGGAATGGAGAGCAGTTNACCACGCCAGATCCGCCTTTTCCTTCTGCGACATGTCAGACTTTGCCATGAAGAGGCGGTCGCGCACCTCCTTGGCAACGTTCATGTTCCCAAAATGGCGCACGCTTGTCTGGTTTTGCTGGTGCTGCTGCTGCTGGCGTTGCTATGACTGCTGCTGTTGTTGTTGTGGAGATCGCTGCTTTTGCTGCTGCTGCTGCTGCTCTTTCTGGTCCCTCTTGAACTTGAAGCACTCTTTCTTGTAGTGCCCCTCTTTCTGGCAATAGTGGCACTTGCCCTTCTTCTTGCCTCTCTGCTGCCTGGACTGCTGCTGTTGTTGGTTGCGTGAGCCCATGGCCATGAAAGCTGCTTCACTGATGCTGCCGCCATTGCGCTTTGCCGCATTGCGACGCAATTCCACCTGCACCAGGTGTGTGCAGATGAAGTCGAGGTCGAGAGTTGGCTGGCACTCCAACGTCTCTCGTACCGTGTTGTAGCTGGTTGGGAGTCCCCTTAGCAAGAGGAGGATGAAGGGCGTCTCTTCCACAGGATTGCCGGCCGCTCTCAGCTGCTTTGCCAGCTCCTTTGCCCTGTCCAGATACGCCTCCATCCCTTCACCACCCTGCATTTTCAGCGCCATCATCTTTTCCTCCAAAAGCATGAGGAATGCAGGATCCTTGCTCTCATACTTCTTGCACAATGTGTCCCACCCCTCCTTTGCAGTAGCCTTGTCACTCACGTACTGAAGATGCGGGTTGGAGATGGTGTTAACAAGCAACTTGTAGGCCTGCCTGTCCTTCTTCTTCCACTCCTCGTACGTCGGTGGTACAGCTGCAGAAGAACCCGCATCAGCTGCACCCTTTTGCGGCGTCTTCCCCGCCACCACCTGCGCTGCGGTGATGCCTTTTGCCTGTGGAACTGGAGCCGGCTCGTCGCCGCTCACCACCTCCCACAAGCCCCTCTCCTCCAAAAGGAGGCGGGTACGGATCTTCCAAAACGTGAAGCTCGCGCGTCCCTCCAGCCTCTCCAAAGGCTGGGCTGCTGTTACAACGCCAGCTGCTGCCATTTTGAGCCTTGGTGATGCTCAGCGCTGCCCTTGGATGCCGGCGCTACCCCTGCTTCTGCTGCTGCTTCTACCAGAAATCTGTTTGACAGAAAATGGACTGTAGATATAACAGACTGGGAATTTTGAAAAACTGAGCCCACCAGTGGAAAACTCAGCTCAAAACCTTTCAGATCCACCAATAAAACGGGGTCATCAACAGGGGATTTTGAAAGATATACCCTCTTGAAAACAGGGTATGCTTCTGCTCCTACTCCAACTCAGACCAGCCAGTTTGTAAACGGCGTTTCTCCCAAACGAATCAATGGAATGCAAATATTTTTGCACCAATGGAAAGCTTAGGAAAAATACTACAATTCACATGTGCCACTTTTTAAATTTGACAAAGAAATGAGAGAGTTATGGTCATCACAAGGCGACAGTCTTACTCATAGAGAAGAGTGTAGCCCTGGCCGACCTCGTTTTGAGNTCCATAATCTCACACAAGGGAGGAAATCAGCCTAGCAATCAGGCTGACCACTCACACACGACCTAGAGAGCTAGAGAATGCTCTCATGGCACATTCCTAGTGGTTACATAACCCACAAACCCATGGAGAATTGCCATGTGTCCATGGCTAGCACACAAGGATCTCACCTCACCTAAAAAGTAAGGAGAGGTACCTTTATCCTAGTCAGCACACTCTGACAAGGCAATCCTAAGACCGAGGACCTTTTTGGATATTTCTCCCATCAGGTCTTGATCCTGGACCTCTTGCCTTTTTCTTTTCTCAGGTTAAGGCATGGAGCCTTCACCCATGCCCATCCAGACATCGACGGTCCATGACCCCCGAAACTTCGAAAATTCATATCTCCCAATCCGACCGTTGGATCGGCCTCAAACTTGGACCGTAGACATTTTGCCACCTCATCTTTTCAATGGTGAAGTCGGATCGGCGATCGGAGCAAGCATCTGGTACTTTCATGGAACTTGCTCCTGTGGACCTGAAACTGAGCCAGATGGCTCCTTTCTCCTTTCCCAACACAAGAGAGATGGGGTTAGGTAGAATATCTGTTCCCACTGTTTTGTCAGTTACTCGTGTCAACCACCTTGAGGCGACGATCTAGAAAATGGATTCCGACACAATGGTTCCGCCGACCGCTCTTGGTATTGCAACCAAGCGATGATTCTTTAGCGTCTGCCTCTGGTGGACGACTCTGCTAGGAGTTTCAAAGGTAAGAAGTGTACTCAATGACAGGCAACTGACATGTTCTTATAGTCTTATAGCCAGCCTCCAGCCTAGGCGTGAAGTGGCTCCTTGGATGAGCCACTTTTGGGCCAATCTGGATTGCGTTAGCCCCCCTGCCTACATGGCGCTCCCTGTGACCGCTAAGTGGGGCCAACCACCAGGATGGACCTTGGAATGTTCTAAGATGTCTCTTAGACCCTTCTTGGCCCCCTTTTGGTCACAAAGAGAATTACTCACCGGGCTAGGATTTGACCTAGTGACCCTTGGCTTCAGAGACTAACTCTGGAACGTCTAAGCCATAAGGGGTTGTCCTAGGTAGTGTTTTCTGGCTATATTATCCAGATCAGACCAAGGGAACTTGTTCCAAGGGAGTAGTGCATGCCTTGTCTATCTGGACCAGACTTAGGGGACTTACTCCAAGGGAGCAGTGCATGCCTAGTCCGTCCTGTGCTTGTCCAAACATCAGCCAGGGATAAGGAGCATATCAGGTCAAAAAACTCTACCTTGTACCTCTATCCATTAGCTGTGGGATCTCTCCTCTCTCTTGCAGTCTTGGCCTCAGTCTTTGTCCGCTGTGTTGACCATACAAATGCCTCGAGTACCTACAGAGTGCAATTCGCTGTGTAGCACCTTTGTCATGTAATCTACGAGCATCTTCCTCGTCTCCACGTATTTGAGGTCCACGATCTCCTTTGCAACCATGTCGCGTGAGTAGTGGTACCTCATGTCGATGTGCGTGGTTTGCCAGGAGATGACATCATCCTTTGCCATTTTCTTGGCACTCTTGTTGTCAATGCGGACCTCTGTTGCCTGCGTTTGTGGCACTTTCATCTCGGTGAGCAAATAGCGTAGCCACTATGTCTCCTTGCATGCTTTTGACAAAGCGATTTACTCTACATGTGCGGTAGAGAGGGAGACACAGTCTTGCATTTTGCTTGCCCAAGAGACTGCACCATCGTTCAAGACGCACACAAAGCCCGAGATAGACTTTCTTTCATTGATTCTTCCTCCCCTGTCAGTGTCTGTTTACTACACCAACCGCAACAGGTCAGATCGTTATTGGCCTCCAAGGTGGAGTTCCATGTATCAGGTCTTCTGTGGATAGGACATGATGGGCTTGACTGCTTGCCAGTGCTGTGGCCCTGTATTGGCCATGAAACTACTCACTTGTCCCACAGCATAGCAAATGTTGGGGCTTGTTCCTACCATGGCATACATGTGGGGTCAACAGCAGACTACTACGGAATGTTCTCCATCTCACGACGTTTTGCTTCCGTGCAAGGGCTCATGGAGGAGAAGAGCTTCATGTCTGTTGTCATAAGTGTGCTGATGGGCTTGGATTTGTCCACGTTGTAGCGCTTGAGGACCTCCATGATGTACTTGGTATGCTTCAGCTCAATGGTGTGCGCTACTCGATTGCGGTGGACGGCTATCCCAAGGTGGAACTTGAGCTGACCCATGCCCTTCATCTTGAACCAGTTATTGAGATATGTTTTCAGTTTGTTCAACAGCACGACCAATGATGAGCAGATCATCTGGTCACCCACGTGCAGTGCAACCACCATCAAGCCTTGCTCATCCTCTCGCACATAGACACTAGGGTCATTCTGGCAATGCGTGAAGGTGAGCCCAGCCATGAAGCCGTCGATCTCCTTGAACCACATCCTTGGGGTTTGTTTCAGCCCGTAAAGTGCTTTGACCAGTTTGCAAACATTGCCCTCTTCAGCTTTCACTCCCTCGGGCACTTCCATCAGCATTTCTTTGTCTAGCTTCCCATAGAGGAAAGCTGTCTTGACATCCATCTGGTGGATCTCATATCTTTTGCAGCAGCGATACCCAATATGGACCTGATGGAAGGCAAAGGTGACAATATGCGCAAAGGTCTTCTCGTACTTTGAACCCGCACGCTGGGAAAACCCCTTCGCCAAAACGTTTTCCTTGTACTTGTCAATAGTACCATCCTGCTAGAATTGTTTCTGGAGTCCCCACTCTGACACCACCAAGTGTGCGTTTGGGGGCCTGTCCACCAGAACCCATGTTCCGTTCTCTTCAATGGATGCGAGTTCCCTATCCACTACCTCCATCCACTTGGCCGCATCTGGCATGTTCATAGCCTCCAGAACGGTCACACGCTCTCCCTGTACTAGCTGAAAGTAGCAGAGATGGGCTCTAATACAAGGAGTTGGATCTGGAGGAGATAAGGAGCCTTGGAGCAGCAAACATGTGTGACTAGAAGGGAATCGGTTGTGCTGAAGAATAGTTATTGAATCACTCAAAAATGATGGACTACATATAGAGCTAGGGCTTGGGCAAGTCACCCCTCTCACAAGCCACACCACTTAGCCATGGAGACTATGCCTCACACACTAGAGTCCATAATCTCACACAAGAGAGGAAATCAGCCTAGCAATCAGGTTGACCAGTCACACACGACCTAGAGAGCTAGAAAATGCTCTCATGGCACACTCCTAGTGGTCACATAACCCACAATCCCATGGAGAATTGTCATGTGTCCATGGCTAGCACACAAGGATCTTACTTCACCTCAAAAGCAAGGAGAGGTACCTTTTTCCTCGTCAGCACCTTGACCAGCCAACCCAAGAATCTAGACCTTTTTGGATATTTCTCCCATCAGGTTTTGACTGTAGTGTTGGAACTGGAGGAGAGAGGGAGCCTTGGAGCAGCAAGCACGTGGGACTGGAAGGGCCCTAATTGTGCTGACGAATGTTTGTTGAATGATTAAAAATGATGGAGTACATATAGACCTAGAGCTTGGGCATGTCAGCCCTCTCAAAAGCTACACCACTTAGCCATGGAGGCTAAGGCTCACAAACTAGAGTCCATAATCTCACACAATGAAGGAAATCAGCCTAGCAATCAGGTTGACCTCTCACACAAGACCGAGAGAGCTAGAAAATTCTTTCATGGCACACTCCCCGTGGTCACATAACCCAGAATCCCATGGAGTATCACCATGTGTCCATGACTATTGCACAAGGATCTCACCTCACCTTAAAAGTAAGGAGAGGTGCCGTTTTGCTAGTCAGTACATTATGACAAGGCAACCCAAGAATCTAGGACCTTTTCGGATATTTCTCCCATCAGGTCTTGACCCTGGACCCCTTGCCTTTTTCCTTTCTCAGGCTAAGGCATGGGGCCATTGACCATGGTCACCCGAATATCGCTGGTCGATGACCTCAAAAACCTAAAAAATTCATATCTTCCGATCTAACTGTTGGATCGGCCTGAAACTTGGACCGTAGAGATTTTGCCACCTGATCTTTCAAATGGAAAAGTCAGATTGATGATCAAAGCACGCACTTGGTAGTTTCCTGGAACTTGCCCATGTGGACCTGAAAGTGAGGTGCATGGCTCCTTTCCCAATATTCTCTCACTTTGCTGTAGTCAAAGTGGGCTGATTCTACATGCCTTCATGCAGAACTGCTGCTTCACACGGGTCACTAGCTTGGTGCAGAAATTCTTTGCAAGTACGATTGCGCTCTGGTTGTCAACGCGCATACGAATTGGAACTGCTACACTCCCACTCATCTCTGCCATGAGACGCTGAACTCAAATTGCTTCCTTGGCTCCAAAGCTGAGAGAGACGTACTCAGCTTCCGTGCTTGAGGTGGCCACAAGCACCTGTCGCTTGTTGTATCAGCTGATGGCACCACCATTCACCGTTCAGGAACGTCGTCTTCACATCCATGTGGTGGACCTCAAAGTCCTCTGCTGCTGTATAGGAAAGGAGTGTACGCACAAAGGCAAACTCAGCGACAGGGGCAAAGGTTTTTGAGTAATCGATGCCCTCCTGCTGTGAGTAGCGCTTGGCAACTATCCTCCCCTTGTACTTTTCCAGGTTGCCATCTTCTCCCAGGTATTTCTTGAACACCCACTTGCACTTGATCACCTTACATCCGGGTGGACGCTTAGTCAGCTCCCATGTGCCGTTTTTGAGCTGCGACTATATCTCCTGCTACACAGCTTGCGCCCAATGTGCAGCATCTCGTGCAGCCATGGCCTCCTTCTAGGATGTTGGCTTGTCTGAATCTGCTGCACCTGCAACATTCATCTGATCCTGCTTTTGCAACATCTAGAATTGCTTGTGCTCACCAGGCTTGTAGCGCACTCTGAGAGAGTAGATACAACGTGGTACTGGAGCGTTGGCAGGCGGCTAGCGCGATGTTGTTGGCACAACTGCTGTTGCTGATGATGGTGCATCTTCTTCCTCTGCTTCTACCGATGAGGTCGTTGTATCTGCTGCATCCGACATGGGGAAGTAGAGTGGTTCTTCCACTGTCACATTAGAGAAAGGATGAGGAGAGACGGAATCAGGGAGAATATTTGCTTCCACTACTTCATGAGCAAGGGATTTTCAGAGATGTGCTGTTTTGAAAGTAGGGTATGCTGCTGCTCCTACTCCATTTCACACCAGCCAGCTTGTAAACGGCGTTTCTTCCAAATGTACAAATAGAATGCAAATATTTTTGCACCAATGGAAACCTTAGAAAAAATACTTCAATTCAAATGTGCTACGTTCTAAATTTGACAACGACAGGAGAGAGTTATTGTCATCACAAAGCGACAGTCTTACTAAAAAAAAGAGTGAAGCCCTGGCCGACCTCGTTTTGAGCATATCAGTCTACCCAACTGTTGGATCTTCGCGATCTTGGGCTCGTTGGAAAGCTTGTCTTTTGACCTTGAAGATCAAGTGGTTTTTCATCAAGTTTGGTGGAGATAGCACCCCAACCCATCACTCTCAAAGTGACGGCCTGTGCTGGCTGAAAGTGGCAGAACTTGGCTCTGATACCAAGTGTTGGAACTCAAGGAGAGTGGGAGCCTTGAAGCATTAAGCATGTGGGACTGGAAGGGCATCACTTGTGTTGAAAAATGGTTGTTGAATAACTCAAAATGATGGAGCACATATAGAGCTAGAGCTTGGGCAAGTCAGCCCTCTCAGAAGCCACACCACATAGCCATGGAGGCTAAGGCTCACACACTAGAGTCCATGATCTTACACAAGGGAGGAAATCAGCCTAGCAATCAGGCTGACCACTAACACACGACCTAGTGAGCTAGAAAACTCTCTCATGGCACACTCCTAGTGGTCACATAACCCACAATCCCATGGAGTATCGCCATGTGTCCATGACTAGCACACACGGATCTCACCTCACCTAAAAAGTAAGGAGAGGTACCTTTTTCCTAGTCAGCACACTCTGACAAGGCAACCCAAGAATCTAAGACCTTATTGGATGTTTCTCCCATCAGGTCTTGACCCTAGAACTCTTGCCTTTTTCTTTTCTCAAGCTAAGGCATGGGGCCATCGCCCATGGTCACCTAGATATCGACGATCGATGACCCCGGAAACTATGAAAATTCATATGTCCAGATCCGACCGTTGGATCGACTTGAAACTTGGACCGCAAACATTTTCCACTTGATCTTTCCAATGGTGAGGTGGGATCGATAGTAGGAGCATGCATGTGGTAATTTCGTAGAACTTGCTCCTATGGACGTGAAACTGAGCCGGATGGCTCCTTTCCCAATATTTGGACCTCTTGGCTTTTTCTTTTCTCACGCTATGGCCTGTGGCCATCGCCCATGGTCACCCAGATATCAGTAGTCGATGATCGCGGAAACTTAAAAATTTCATATCTCCCAATCTGACCGTTGGATCAGCTTGAATATTGGAAGGTAGACATTTTGCCACCTAATCTTTCCAGTGAAGACGTCCCATTGACTATCAGAGCAGACATTTTTTAGTTTCCTAGAACTTGCTCTTATGGACCTGAAACGGAGCGGAATGGCTCCTTTCCCAACAGCTACACCAGCTCATGGCCCCACCATTCATGAGGAACACATGTCCTGAGATGGACTTGCGGACATTGGGGTTTGAAGTCTAATCAGCGTCTGTGTAGACGATGATGTTATTCTCGTTGCCATTGTAGGTGATGCCGATGTTGATGGTTCCAATAGGGTAGCAGAAGATCTACTTCACTACCTTCTGTGACTCAGGTCCGGTGTTTGCCATGTGTTGGCTCACAGCGCTCACAACCTGTGCGAGGTCCGGCTTGATTGCCACCATCAGGTACATGAGACTTTCAACGGCGCTCTACTACTTCTTCTTGTTTGTTAAATCTGCTTCTCCATTGAAGCTCACGAGGTACTACCCCGTCTCTAGTGGCGTGCCGATGGGTTTGGCCTCTGCACGTACTCGAGGCATCGGTATGGTCAACTCAGTGGACGAAGACAAAGGCCAAGACTGCTGGAGAAAGGAGAGATCTCACAGCTAATGAACAGAGGTGCAAGGGAAAGTTTGTTCACCTGATATGCTCCTTGTCCATGGTTGATGTTTGGACAGGCACAGGACGGACTAAGCATGCACTACTCCCTTGGAGTAAGTCCCCTAAGTTTTTCCCTCATAGACAAGGCATGCACTGCTCCTTTGGAGCAAGTCCCCTTGGTCTTATCTGGATAGTATGGCCACCAAACACTACCCAGGAAAACTCTTTGTGGCTTAGATGTTCGATAGTTAGTCTCTGGAGCAAAAGGTCACTGGGTCAAATCCTAGCCCGGTGACTAATTTTCTTTGTGGCCAAAAGGGGGACAGGACCAGACTAAGAGATATCTTAGAACATTCCAAGGTCCTCCCTGGTGGCTGGCGCTACTTGGCGGTCACAGGGAGCGCCATGTAGGCAAGGGCGATGACGGAATCCAGATTGCCCCTAAAGTGGCTCATCCAAGGAGCCACTGTGCGCCTAGGCTAGAGACTGGCTCGAGGACTATAAGAACCTGTCAAATGCCTGTGATTGAGTAGAATTCTTACCTTTTAGACTCCTCACACAGTTGTCCAGCAGAGGTAGACACTAAAGAAGGATTGGTTGGTCTAAGTCCCAGGACTTTGCTCCTAGTGTGAAAGTGACTAGAACTAAGGGTATAGTGCAAGGAATTGATTCCAATGAAGTACTCAGTGTGGAACTTTGGCTCAGAGAGTGATATCATCTCTTGGTTACAATACCAAGAGCGGTCGTCGGGAACCATTATGTCGGAACCTGTTTTCTAGACCGTTGCCTAAGGCAGGTCGACAAAGGGTTATGGGTCCACACTGACTAGTTGTAAGGCACGCTTATGCGCACTCTCTTGCCCTCAGTCTTGTAGCACACATCAGCTCCATCAGCTCCATTTGCTCCATCTCCTCAATCTTCTCCAACGGCGGGTGCAGGCACTTAGCGAACAAGGGCCAAGGATAAGCTCTGCCCTTGGAGGTACGACCCTTAGCCCTAACCAGGATAAGCTCTGCCCTTGGCGGAACGACCCTGGGTTCGCATGTGTGCGTTCTTCTTTTTTTGGAGGTGATCAACGGCAAAGGGGTAAGCGACGGATCTGCACCTTCTAAACCAGTGGTGGACAACAGCCTGCATCAGCCTGCATCAGCATACATTGGCCTCAACAAAGGAAGGAGGCAAAGAAGCTGTATGACGATACCTGCGACGCTTACTCTCGAGCAGGTTCATGGCGGGATGTCAAGGTTCACAGGGTTTGGTTTTCACTTGTGGAGATGGCAATTTGAGATTGTCATGAGGGTGTGTCGCTACTTGAAGATGTTCCTTGGAGAAGAGGTTGAACCAATAAAGATAGATCTTGGATGTGAATATGGAGTGTCAAAAATGACATGGCGCTTGCGATTCTTATGAGATCACTTCATGAGTCACAGCATGTCCACCTGCAAGGTATCACACATGGATCAAAGGCTTATGAGAAGCTTGTACGTGTACATCAATCAACGGCTTTTGTAAATCACCTCTTCGCGAGGGAGAGTCGATTCTAGACTACCTATTGCCGTGTGAAGGACTTTTGCAGCAAGTGACCAAAATGAACTTGGAAATCGACACCAACATACAAGCCATGACGCCATTGAAAGCTAGGATCCTCTGATCACCGTCTTTGGCGGTTGGAAGGAGGAGGATTTGACACATGATGCAGTGTCCAAGTACATGCGTAACGAGGCCATTTGTTGCAACGATACTGAGGCCAACATTTTGAGCCTATGCTATATAGTACGGTGGTTGTGGAAACAATTCCTCTTCTGGTCAGAGTTGCAGCGAAAGCGATGGTGATGGAGGAAAAGGCAATGGTCGCGGTGGTATTGGGAAAGGAGCCATCCAGCTCTGTTTCAGGTCCACAGGAGCAAGTTCCAAGAATCTACCACATGCATGCTGCAATCGTCCATCCAACTTCTTCATTGGAAAAATCAGGAGGAAAATTTTCTACGCTCCAAGTTTGAGGCCGACCCAACGTTCGGATTGGGAGATGAGTTTCGAAGTTTCCGGGGTCATCGATCGCTGATATCTGGGTCACCATGGGCGATGGCTCCATGCCTTAGCCTAAGAAAAGAAAATGGCAAGAGATCCAGGGTGAAGACCTCATGGGAGAAATATCCAAAAAGGTCCTAGATTCCTGGGTTGCCTTGTAAGAGTGTGCTGATGAGGAAGAAGGTACCTCTCCTTGCTTTTTATGTGAGGTGAGATCCTTGTGTGCTAGCCATAGACACAGGGCAATTCTCCATGGGATTGTGGGTCATGTGACCACTAGGAGTGTGCCATGAGAGTATTTTTTGGCTCTCGAGGTCGTGTGTGAGTGGTCAGCCTGATTGCTAGGCTGATTTCCTCCCTTGTTTAAGATTATGGACTGTAGTGTGTGAGCCTTAGCCTTCATGGCTAAGTGGTGTGGCTTGTGAGAGGGCTGACTTGCCCAAGCTCTAGCTGTATATGTACTCGATTGTTTTGAGTGATTTAACAACCATTATTCAGCAGAAGTGATGCCCTTCCAGTCTCACATGCTCGCTCCTCCAAGGCTCGCTCTCTCCTCCAGTTCCAATACTTGGTATCAGAGCGAAGTTCTGCCACTTTTAGCCAGCACATGCTGTCTCTTTGAGAGTGACGGGTTGGGGTGAAACCTTCACCAGATTTGACAATCAACCGTATGATCTTCATGTTCAAAAGTGAAGCTTTTGAAGGAGTCCAATATGGTGACAATCGAACAGTCGGATTGAGAGTTATGCTCAAAACAAGGTGGGCCAGGGCTACACTCTTCTGTCTTAGTGAGACTGTCGCCTTGTGATGACCATTACTCTCTTTTATCTTTGTCAAATTCAAAAAGTAGCACATACAAATTGAAGTATTTTTCCTAAGATTTCCATAGATTGAAACATATTTGCATTCCATCAATAGGTTTGGGAGAAACGTCATGTACAAGCTGGCTGGTGTGAGCTGGAATAGGAGCACCAGCATACCCTGTTTTCACAAGGGCATATCTCTGAAAATCCACCGTTGATGACCCTGTTTTATGGGTCAATCTAAACAATTATGAGCTGAGTTTTCCAGTGGTAAGCTCAAATTTTCAAAATTCCCACTCTCCTGGCCTGTACAGCCCATTTTGTGTCACACATATTTCAGGTAGAAGCAGTAGCAAAAGGAGGGGTAGCGCCGCCACTCAAGGGTAGCACTGAGCATCACCAAAGCTCAAAATGGTAGCACTAGGCATGGTAACAGCAATCCAGTCCTTGGAGAGGCTGGAAGGATGCGCCAACTTCAGGGTTTTGGAAGATGTGTACCTGCCTCCTTTTGGAGGAAAGGGGCTTGTGGGAGATGGTGAGCCGCGACGAGCGCGCTCCGCCTCCAGAGGCAAAAGGCATCACCGCAATGGAGGTGGTTGCGGGGAAGACACCGCAAAAGGGTGCAGCAAATATAAGTTTAGCTACAACTGCAGCAACGGCATACAGACTGCTTGTCAACACCATCTTCAACCCACATCTTCCGTACGTGAATAACAAGGCTACTGCAAAAGACGGGTGGGACACGTGCAATGAGTATGAGAGCAAGGATCCTACATTCCTCATGCTTTTGGAGAGGGAGATGATGGCGTTGAAAATGCAGAGTGGTGAAGGGATGGAGGCGTACTTGGGTAGGGCAAAGGAGCTGGCAAAGCAGCTGAAAGAAGCCGGTAACCCTGTGGAAGACAAGCGCTTCGTCCTTCTCTTACTCATGGGACTCCCAACAAGCTATGACACGGTGCGAGAGACATTACAATGCCAACCGACTCTCAACCTGGACTTCATCTGCACGCACCTGGTATCGGTAGAAGTATGTCGCAATGCAGCAAAGCGCAATTGTGGCAGCATCAGCAGTGAAGCAGCTTTCATGGCCATGGGCTCACGCAACCACTAGCAGCAGCAGTCCGGGCAGCAGAGAGGCAAGAAGAAGGACAAGTGCCACGATTACCAAAAATAGGGGCACTATAAGAAAGAATGCTTCAAGTTCAAGAGGGAATTGAAGGAGCAATAGGAGCGGCAACAAAAGCAACAGTCCCCACATCAGCAAGAGCAGCAGTCATAACAACGTCTGTAGTAACAACAGTAGCAGAAGTGGAACTTGACCGGCGTGCGCCATTTTGGCACGATGAATGTGGCCAAGGAGGTGCGGGACCGCCTCTTTATGGTGAAATCTGACATGTCGCACAAGGAAAAGGCGAATCTCGCGTGGTACAAGGATTCCGAGAGTACCAAGAGCCTGACGCACCACAAAGAGAGGTTCACGCAACTGCTCTCAATTCCCCTCGGTCCAATTGCTTTTGCTGATGATCAGGTGGTGTATGCTGAGGGGATTGGGATTGTGGAGATGATGTTGGAGACCCCACGTGGCATTGAAGTGGGAGAGTTCCATGGCGTGGTATTTGTACCAGATGTTGCGTTCAACATTCCCTTAGTGTCCTCTCTCACCAACAGAGGACTGCGAGTCGTCTTTGACGACGACTATGGCTACATCCTCAACAAGGAAACCGGAGAGGAGTTGCCCAAGTTGGTGAAAGAAGGCGAAATGTACCACGTGCTGGGGGCGACCAAGATCCCGCGTGAGCAGAGTCTTGCGGCAGTGGTGTAGGCCACAGATGGCAAAATCTGGCAAGTGCGCTATGACCACATCGGCATGCAGACCTTGGAGCAACTTCAAATGAAGCACATGGTGCGTGACTTGCCCACCATCTCTAACTTTGAGCAGCAGGTATGCATCGGCTGTTTGGAGGGAAAGCAGCACACGTTCTCGTGAGTAGTGGAGCGCGCGAAGGAGGTGCTGGAGCTGGTCCACAGAGAATTGCTTGGACCGATGCAGACCCAGAGCTCTAGAGGCTGTAGGTATTTTCTCACCTTCATTGATGATTTCAACCTTTACAGTGCTGTGTGCTTTCTTTCCTCCAAGGACCAGTGCTTTGACAGGTTCAAGGAGTTCAAGGCCATGATGGAGACCCAGACTGGCAAGAAAATCAAGGTGCTACACAGCGACCACGGTGGAGAGTACCTGAGAAAGGAGTTCCAAGACTACCTCCTAGCAGCAGGCATCAAGGCGCAGCGCACCATGCCATACTTGCCACCGCTGAATGACGTAGTAGAACACGCCAACCGCACCATCATTGAACTGGCGTGCTCCATGCTGCACGCGGCTCGGCTGACTTACAACGTTTTGGCCAAAGTAGTGCGTACTGCGGTATACATCGAAAATCGCTATCCAACCAAGGTCCTGGAGCAAATGATGCCGTACCAGGCGTAGTTTGGCAAGAAACTCAGCGTGGGTCATCTTCGCGCGTTTCGGATCTTAGCGTACATGCACGTGTCCAAGGAGAAGCGAGAGAAATGGGACGCAAAGAGCGCACAGATGCTGATGATTGACTATGACGTGGCAAGCAAGGCGTATCGCCTGTACGAAAGGGATACTCGCCACATAAACATCTCCAGGGATGTCATTTTCAGCAAAAGCAACATCATCGGCACCAACATTGTCTGTGAAGAGGCAGCAGAAGCATCAACTCACGAGGCAATGGGAGCAAATATCCTTCTTGACCCAGTCTCTCCTAATCCTTCCTCCACTGTAACACTAGGAGAACCAATCTATTCTCCCATGTCTGATGCACTAGATACAACGGCCTCATCAGTAGAAGCACAGGAAGAAGATGCACTACCATCAGCAAGAGCATTTGTGCCGGCAGCACCACGCCAGCGGCCTGCTAACGCTCCAGTACCAGGTCGATGGTACCCTCTCAGGTTGCGCTACAAGCCTGGTGAGCGCGGGTTTTTTTGGATGCTCCAATAACCAGACGAGATGAACGTCGCAATTGTAACAGACTCTGATAAGCCAACCTCATACAAGGAGGCCATGGCGTCACCAGATGCAGTAGATTGGGCGCAAGCTGTGCAGAAGGAGATACAGTCGCAGCTCGACAACGGTACATGGGAGCTGACTGAGCGTCCACCTGGACGTAAGGTGATCAAGTACAAGTGGGTGTTCAAGAGGAAGGGGGGAGCACACGATAACTTGGAAAAGTACAAGGCGAGGCTGGTCGCCAAGGGCTACTCGCAGCAAGAAGGCAAAAACTACACGGAAACCTTTGCTCCTGTTGCAGAGTTTGCCTCTGTGCACACGCTCCTTTCTTATGCAGCAGCTGAGGACTTCGAGATTCATCACATGGATGTCAAGACGACATTCTTGCACGGTGACTTGGAGGACGAGATTAACATGCAGCAGTTGGAGGGGTTTGTCATGGATAGCTAGGAGCACCTGGTTTGCAAGCTACAGAAGTCGCTTTACAGCCTCAAGCAAGCATCGCGTGCTTGGAACCAGAAATTGGATGCGGCGCTGCAGTACATGGGGTTTGAGCGCAATGAGTGTGACTATAGCATGTATCGCTGGCACCATGGTCATGAGGTGCTCATCATCATCGTCTATGTGGATGACATGCTCCTCCTTTCAAACAGCGTGTCTATAGTGCAAGAGTTTAAGGAGACCATGCAGGAGCGCTTCGAGATGTCTGATCTCGAGGAGGCATCATACTTCTTTGGTATACAGATCACAAGTGACCACAAATCACACTCTCTCTCACTATAATAGAGCCGCTACATCAAGGATGTCTTGCAGCAGTTCGGCAGGGCAGAGGCAAAACCCATCGGCATGCCGCTGGAGACACGGCAGTACCTCGTGAGCTTTTATGGAAAAGCGAATACATCTGAGCGGAAGAAGTACCAGAGCACGATTCGCAGCCTTATTCACCTGATGGTTGCAACCAGGCCAGATCTTGCACAGGCTGTTAGCGCTGTGAGCCAGCACATGGCAAACCCCGGACCTGAGCACCAAAAGGCGATGAAGCGGATCTTCCGGTACCTCGTTGGAACCATCAACATTCGCATCACCTACAACGGCAACAACAACAACCTCATCACCTATACAGATGTAGATTAGGCTTCAAACCCTGAGGACCGCAAGTCCATATGTGGAGATGTGTTCCTCATGAATGTTAGGGTCATCAGTTGGACCGGCAAGTGGCACAGGGTCTTGGCCACCTCATGCACTAAAGCTACGTTCGTCTCTTTCAGCTTTGGAGCTAAGGAAGTTGTTTGGCTTGAGCGTCTCATGGCAGGGATGAATGGGAGTGCAGCAGTTCCAGTTCTTGTGCGCGTCGACAACCAGAGCGCATTCGCACTTACCAAGAATCCTGAGCACCATGCACCATGCTCGCACCAAGCACATTGACATTGCATATCACTTCATTAGGCACATGGTGCAGGAGGGTGCTATCAAGGTCGAGTTCACTCCAACTAGCAAGGAGGTCGCTCATTTCTGTACCAAGCCAGTGACAAATGGGAAGTAGCATTTTGTGCATGAAGGCATGTGGACTCAACCTACTCTGACTGCGGCAAAGTGGGAGATTATGAGGAAAGGAGCTATCTTGCTCAATTTAAGGTCCAAAGGAGCAAGTTCCTGGAAACTACCACATGCCTGCTATGGTTGTGTTGGAACTTGAGGAGAGAGGGAGCCTTGGAGCAGCGAGCATGTGTGATTGGAAGGGCATCACTTGTGCTGAAGAATGGTTGTTCAATCACTCAAAATGATGGAGTACATATACAGCTAGAGCTTGGGCAAGTCAGCCCTCTCACAAGCCACACCACTTAGCCATGGAGGCTAAGGCTCACACACTAGAGTCCATAATCTCACACAAGGGAGGAAATTAGCCTAGCAATCAGGCTGACCACTCACACACAACCTAGAGAGCTAGAGAATGCTCTCATGGCACACTCCTGGTGGTCACATAACCCACAAACCCATGGAGAATCGCCATGTGTCCATGGCTAGCACACAAGGATCTCACCTCACCTAAAAAGTAAGGAGAGGTACCTTTATCCTAGTCAGCACACTCTGACAAGGCAATCCTAAGACCAAGGACCTTTTTGGATATTTCTCCCATCAGGTCTTGATCCTGGACCTCTTGCCTTTTTCTTTTCTCAAGCTAAGGCATGGAGCCATCACCCATGCCCACCCAGACATCGACGGTCCATGACCCCCGAAACTCCGAAAATTCATATCTCCCAATCCGACCGTTGGACCGGTCTCAAACTTGGGCCGTAGACATTTTGCCACCTGATCTTTCCAATGGTGAAGTTGGATCGGCGATCGGAGCAGGCATCTGGTATTTTCTTGGAACTTGCTCTTGTGGACCTGAAACTGAGCCAGATGGCTCCTTTCCCACAATCTCCCACTTTGCCGCAGTCAGAGTGGGCTGAGTCCACATGCCTTCATGCAGAACTGCTGCTTCTCACAGGTCACTGGCTTGGTGCAGAAATCAGCGACCTGCTTGCTGGTTGGAGTAAACTCCAGCTTGATAGCACCCTCCTTCACCATGTGCCTGATGAAATGATATGCGATATCAATGTGCTTGGTGCGTGCATGGTGCTCAGGATTCTTAGCGAGTGCGATTGCGCTCTGGCTGTCGACGCGCACAGAAACTGGAACTGCTGCACTCCCACACATCTCTGCCATGAGACGTTGGAGCCAAACTGCTTCCTTGGCTCCAAAGCTGAGAGATACGTACTCAGCTTCTGTGCTCGAGGTCGCCAGGACCACCTGCCGCTTGCTGCACCAGCTGATGGCCCCACCATTCATGAGGAACACATGTCCACAGATGGACTTGCGGTCCTCAGGGTTTGAAGCCCAATCTGCGTCTGTGTAGCCGATGATGCTGTTGTCATTGCCGTTGTAGGTGATGTTGATGTTGATGGTTCCAGCAAGGTAGCGGAAGATCCGCTTCACTGCCTTCTGGTGCTCCAGTCCGGGATTAGCCATGTGCTAGCTCACAGCGCTCACAGCCTGTGCGAGGTCCGGCCTCGTTGCCACCATCAGGTACATGAGACTGCCAACAACGCTCTGGTACTTCTGCCGCTCAGCTGCATTTGCTTCTCCATTGAAGCTCACGAGGTACTGCCGCGTTTCCAGCGGCGTGCCGATGGGTTTTGCCTTTGCCATGCCGAACCGCTGCAAAACATCCTTGATGTAGCGGCTCTGCTGCAGCGAGAGAGAGCGTGACTTGCGCTCACGCGTGATCTGGATACCGAGGAAATATGGTGCAGACATGCTGTTGGAAAGGAGGAGCATGTCATCCACATAGACAATGATGATGAGGATCTCATNTCTGCCGCTCAGCTGCATTTGCTTCTCCATTGAAGCTCACGAGGTACTGCTGCGTCTCCAGCGGCGTGCCGATGGGTTTTGCCTCTGCCATGCCGAACCGCTGCAAAACATCCTTGATATAACGGCTCTGCTGCAGCGAGAGAGAGCGTGACTTGCGCTCACGCGTGATCTGGATACCGAGGAAATATGATGCCTCCCTGAGATCAGACATCTGGAAGCGCTCCTGCATGGCTTCCTTGAACTCCTGCAGTGCAGACATGCTATTGGAAAGGAGGAGCATGTCATCCACATAGACAATGATGAAGAGGAACTCATGCTCATGCTGCCAGCGATACACGCTGTAGTCACACTCGCTGCGCTCAAACCCCATGCACTGCAACGCTGCATCCAACTTTTGGTTCCAAGCACGCGACGCTTNGGCTGCTCCATGTAGATCTCTTCCTCCAAGTCACCATTCAAGAATGCCGTCTTGACATCCATGTGGTGAACCTCAAAGTCCTCAGCTGCTGCATAAGAGAGGAGCGTGCGCACAGAGGCAAACTTTGCAACAAGGGCAAAACTTTCTATGTAGTCGATGCCCTCCTGTTGCGAGTAGCCCTTGGCGACCAGCCTCGCCTTGTACTTTTCCAGGTTACCATCTGCTCCCCGCTTCTTCTTAAAGACCCACTTGGACTTGATCACCTTACGTCCTGGTGGACGTTCAGTCAGCTCCCACGTGCCGTTCTCCAGCTGCGACTGTATCTCTTGCTGCACGGCTTGCGCTCAATCTGCTGCATCCGGTGCAGCCATGGCCTCCTTGTATGACGTTGGCTCATCTGAATCTGCTGCAACTGCGACGTTCATCTGTTCTGGTTTCTGCAGCATCCAGAAATGGCCGCGCTCACCAGGCTTGTAACGCACCCTAAGAGGGTACCTGCGACCTGGTGCTGGAGCGTTAGCGGGTGGCTGGCGCGGTGCTGCTGGCACAACTGCTGCTGCTAGTGGTGCTACATCTCCCTCCTCTGTTTTTGCCGATGAGGCTGCTGTATCTGCAACATTAGACATGGGAGAGTAGAGTGATTCTCCCACTGTCACGGTAGAAGAAGGATCGGGAGAAACTGGGTCAGGAAGAATTTCTGCTCCAACCGTCTCGTCAGCTGCTGGTTATGCTGCCTCTTCACACACGATGTTGGTGCCGATGACGTTGCTCTCATTGAAGACGACATCCCTGGAGATGATGACGTGGCCTGTATCCCTCTCGTAGAGGCGATACGCCTTGCTTGCCACGTTGTAGCCAATCATCAGCATCTGCGCATTCTTCGCGTCCCACTTTTGCCGCTTCTCTTTTGGCACGTGCATGTGCGCCAAGCTGCCAAACGCGCGAAGATGACCCACGCTTGGCTTCTTGCCGAACCACGCCTTGTACGGCGTCATCTGCTCCAGGGCCTTGGTTGGACTGCGGTTCTTGATGTAGACTGCAGTGCTCACGGCTTCAGCCAAGAAGTCGTAGGTCAGCCGGGCCGCGTGCAGCATGGAGCGCGCCGACTCCACAATGGTACGATTGGCGCGTTCTGCTACACCGTTCTGCTGCGGCGAGTATGGCCCGGTACGCTGCGCCTTGATGCTTGCTGCTGCGAGGTAGTCTTGGAATTCCTTGCTCCGGTACTCTCCAACGCGGTCGCTGCGCAACGCCTTGATCTTCTTGCCAGATTGGTTCTCCACCATGGCCTTGAACTCCTTGAACCTGTCAAAGCACTGGTCCTTGGAGGAAAGGAAGTACACAGCAGTGTAACGGCTGAAATCATCAATGAAGGTGAGAAAATACCTAGAGCCTCCAAAGCTATGTGTTTGCATCGGTCCGCACAAGTCCGTGTGGACCAGCTCCAACACCTCTTTTGCACGCTCCCCTGCTATAGAGAACGCCTCGCGGTGTTGCTTCCCCTCCAAACATCCGATGCATAACTGCTGCTCAAAGTTAGAGATGGTAGGCACGTCACGCACCATCTCCTTTGCTTGAAGCTGCTGCAAGGCGCGCATGCCAATGTGCCCGTAGCGCGCATGCCACATCTCGCCATCTGTCGCCTGCACCACTGCTGCAAGACTCTGTTCACGCGGGATCTTGGTCGCCCCCAGCAGGCGGTACATGTCGCCCTCCTTCACTGACTTGGCCAACTCCTCTCTTGTTTCCTTGTTGAGGATGTAGCCATAGTCATCATCGAAGACAACGCGCAGTCCTGTGTTGGTGAGAGAGGACACTGAGAGAAGGTTGAACGCAGCATCAGGCACATACAGCACGCCATGGAAAACTCCCACTTCAATGCCANCTGCTAGTGCTGGCATTGCTGTGACTGCTGCTGCTGTTGCTGTGGAGATTGCTGCTTTTGCTGCTACTGTTGTTGCTGCTCCTTCTGGTCCCTCTTGAACTTGAAGCACTCTTTCTTGTAGTGCCCCTCTTTCTGGCAATAGTGGCACTTGCCCTTCTTCTTTCCTCTCTACTGCCCGGACTGCTGCTGCTGCTGGTTGCGTGAGCCCATGGCCATGAAAGGTGCTTTACTGCTGCTGCCGCCATTGCGCTTTGCTGCATTGCGATGTAATTGCACCTGCAGCAGGTGTGTGTAGATGAAATCGAGGTCGAGAGTTGGCTGGCACTCCAGCGTCTCTCGTACCGTGTCGTAGCTGGTTGGGAGTCCCCTCAGCAAGAGGAGGATGAAGCACATTTCTTCCACCGGGTTGCAGGCCGCTTAGGTGCTTCGCCAGCTCCTTTGCCCTGTCCAGATACGCCTCCATCCCTTCACCACCCTGCATTTTCAACGCCATCATCTTTTCCTCCAAAAGCATGAGGAATGCAGGATCCTTGCTCTCATACTTCTTGCACAACGTATCCCACCCCTCCTTTGCAGTAGCCTTCTCACTAACGTACTGAAGATGCGGGTTGGAGATGGTGTTAACAAGCAACCTGTAGGCCTGCCTGTCCTTCTTCCTCCACTCCTCGTACGTCGCTGGTACAGCTGCAGAAGAACCTGCATCAGCTGCACCCTTTTGCGGCGTCTTCCCCGCCACCACCTGCGCTGCGGTGATGCCTTTTGCCTGTGGAACTGGAGCCGGCTCGTCGCCGTTCACCACCTCCCACAAGCCCGTCTCCTCCAGAAGGAGGCGGGTACGGATCTTCCAAAACGTGCAGTTGGCGCGTCCCTCCAGCCTCTCCAAAGGCTGGGCTGCTGTCACAACGCCAGCTGATGCCATTTTGAGCCTTGGTGATGCTTAGCGCAACCCTTGGATGGCGGCGCTACCCCTGCTTCTGCTGCTGCTTCTGCCAGAAATCTGTCTTACAGAAAATGAACAGTAGGTGCCAGCAGACTGGGAATTCTGGAAAATTGAGCCCACCACTGGAAAATTCAGCTCAAAAACTTTCAGATCCACCCATAAAATAGGGTCATCAAGAGGGGATTTCAAAAGATATGCNCTCTCAAACCAATCAATGGAATGCAAATATGTTTGCACCAATGGAAAGCTTAGGAAAAATACTACAATTCGCATGTGCCATTTTTTAAATTTGACAAAGAAATGAGAGAGTTATGGTCATCACAAGGCGACCGTCTTACTCATAGAGAAGAGTGTAGCCCTGGCCGACCTCGTTTTGAGCATAACTCTCAATCTGACCGTTCGATCTTCGCGATCTTGGGCTTGTTGGAAAGCTTGTCTCTTGAACTTGAAAATCTTGTGGTCGATTGTCAAATCTAGTGAAGGTTTCACCCCATCCGGTGACTCTCAAAGTGACGGCCTGTTCTGGCTGGAAGTGGCAGAACTTGGCTCTGATACCAAATGTTGGAGCAGCGAGCATGTGTGATTGGAAGGGCATCACTTGTGCTGAAGAATGGTTGTTCAATCACTCAAAATGATGGAGTACATATAGAGCTAGAGCTTGGGCAAGTCAGCCCTCTTACAAGCCACACCACTTAGCCATGGAGGCTAAGGCTCACACACTAGAGTCCATAATCTCACACAAGGAAGGAAATCAGCCTAACAATCAGGCTGACCACTCACACACGACCTAGAGAGCTAGAGAATGCTCTCATGGCACACTTCTAGTGGTCACATAATCCATGGAGAATCGCCATGTGTCCATGGCTAGCACACAAGGATCTCACCTCACCTAAAAAGTAAGGAGAGGTACCTTTATCCTAGTCAGCCCACTCTGACAAGGCAATCCTAAGACCAAGGACCTTTTTGGATATTTCTCCCATCAGGTCTTGATCCTGGACCTCTTGCCTTTTTCTTTTCTCAAGCTAAGGCATGGAGCCATGACCCATGCCCACCCAGACATCGACGGTCCATGACCCCCGAACTTCGAAAATTCATATCTCCCAATCCGACCGTTCGATCGGTCTCAAACTTGGGCTGTAGACATTTTGCCACCTGATCTTTCTAATGGTGAAGTCGGATTGGCAATCGGAGCAGGCATCTGGTACTTTCCTAGAACTTGCTCTTGTGGACCTGAAACTGAGCTAGATGGCTCCTTTCCCAACAGGTTGTCCATCCATCTTCTTCATTGGAAAGATCAGGTGGCAAAATGTCTACGGTCCAAGTTTGAGGCCGATCCAATTGTCGGATTGAGAGATATGAATTTGGAAGTTTCCGAGGTCATCGACCGCCGATATCCGGGTGACCATGGACGATGGCTCCATGCCTTAGCCTGAGAGAAGAAAAGGGGAAGAGGTCCAGAGTCAAGACCAAATTAGAGAAATATCCAAAGAGGTCCTACATTATTTGGTTGCCTTGTCAGAGTGTACTGACTAGGAAAAAGGTACCTCTCCTGTTTAGGTAAGGTGAGATCCTTGCATGCTAGGCATGGACACATGGCAATTCTCCATGGTATTGTGGGTTATGTGACCACTAGGAGTGTGCCATGAGAGCATTTTCTGGCTGTGTAGGTTGTGTGTGAGTGGTCAACCTGATTGCTAGGCTGATTTCCACCCTTTTATGAGATTATGGTTTCTAGTGTGTGAGCCTTAGCCCCTATGGCTAAGCGGTGTGGCTTGTGAGAGGGCTGACTTGCCCAAGCTCTAGCTGTATCTGTACTCCATCATTTTAAGTGATTTAATAACCAATTTTCAGCACAAGTGGCTCCCTTCCAGTCCCATATGCTCGCTGCTCCAAGGCTCCCTCTCTCCTCCAGTTCCAACACGTGGAAAGAGTTCAAAGCGTCCTTGGAAGGGTCATAACTGAGGCAAGCCTGGGCATTGTACACGGGAGTGCATGGCTCCCAAGAAGGGAGTCGGAGATCATGGTGGTAGATATGAGGGCAAAGGAAAGGGTAAGAAGGAGTTGATGAACATGATGGCTAAGATCGTGCGGCAACCAAGGGAGCAGCACTACTCAAGTGTGGAGCTTATGGGCTCGACGCTGGCACCAACCACCACTCTTCAAGGGAGAAGGATGGGTTTATCTCCATAGGGGACTCTTAACGTCGCTTCAAGTGTGCCAACAGCAGCCTTGTCCATGCAGAAAACGAGGGAGATAAGTTGATCAGCATCAACGTGAACAATGCGTAAAAAGACTTGAAGCTGGAGAATGTCGTCTACATGCCGTCTTTTACGGCAAGTCTCCTGTCAGTATCCAAAATCACAGACCACGACATGACGGTCGTCTTCACGAAAGAGGTGGCCGTGATTATCAAGAACAAGGACATCAAGATCTCCTATCCCAAGGAGAGTCTTGTCGCACAGGTCCCAAGAGTTGATGGGCTCTATATGCTTCAAATGAAACCCCTTGAGAGTACAAATAAGGGATATGTGACGGTTGAAGAGCCCAAGTCTCAAAAGCCTTGTAATGCACCACAAGCCATCTCCGTGGCAGCCTACTCCACCGACACAGATGCTGAGCTGTGGCACAGGCGTTTGGCCATGTGGCTGACAGCACACTGTAAGCTATGCAGCACCACCAAGAGGTTCATGGAATGGAGGGATGCAAGGCCAAGGATGAGGGCAAGTGCAGAAAACTATGTGAGCCATGCCTCCAAGGCAAGGCAAAAAGAAATCCCTTTGAGCGTAATGGGCAACATGCGGCAGAATTCTTGGACCTAATTCACTCTCGTGTATGCGGACCATTCCGCAATCCTTTCAACGGCGACAGCAAGTTTTTCCTGACCTTCATCAATTACTACAGTTGCAAGATATGGATCTACTTCCTCAAGACAAAGGGAGAGGTCAAGGATAAGCTACAAGAGTTTGTCGCGATGATAGAGCAGCAGACATGCAAGAAGGTCAAGGCACTACCCACGGACAACGGTGGTGAGTACTGTTGGAACTAGAGGAGAGAAGGAGCCTTGGAGCAACAAGCATATAGGAGTGGAAGGGCATCACTTGTGCTTCAAAATGCTTGTTGAATCACTCAAAATGATGGTGTACATATAGAGCTAAAGCTTGGACAAGTGAGCCCTCTCATAAGCCACACCTCTTAGCAATGGAGGATAAGGCTCACACACTAGAGTCCATAATCTCACACAAGGGAGGATATCAGCCTAGCAATCAGGCTGACCACTCACACTCGACCTAGAGAGCTAGAGAATGCTCTCATGGCACACTCCTTGTGGTCACATAACCCACAATCTCATGGAGAATTGCCATGTGTCCATGACGAGCGCACAAGGATCTCACCTTACCTAAAAAGTAAGGAGAGGTACCTTTTCTTAGTGAGCACACTTTGACAAGGCAACCCAAGAATGTAGGACCTTTTTGGATATTTCTCCCATCAGGTCTTGACCCTGGACCTCTTTCATTTTCCTTTTCTTGGGCTAAGGCATAGAGCCATTGCCCATGGTCATCCGGATATCGGCAGTCGATGATCCCGGAAACTTCAAAAATTCATATCTCCGAATCCGATGGTTGGATCAGCCTCAAAATTGGACCGTAGACATTTTGCCACCTGGTCTTTCTAATGAAGAAGTTGGATTAACAGTCGAAGAAGACATTTGGTAGTTTTGAGCAACTTGCTCCTGTGGATGTGACACTGAGCCGGATGGTTCCTTTCCCAACAATCTCCCACTTTGCCGCAGTCAGAGTGGGCTGAGTCCACATGCCTGCATGCAGAATTGTGGCTTCTCATGGGTCATTGGCTTGGTACAAAACTCAGCGACCCGCTTGCTTGTTGGAGTAAACTCTTTCTTGATAGTACCCTCTTGCACCATATGCCTGATGAAGTGATATGCGTTGTCAATAAGCTTGGTGCGTGCATGGTGCTCAGGTTCTTGCGGAGTGCGATTGCGATCTGGTTGTCGACGCGCATAGGAACTGGAACTGCTGCACTCCTTCTCATCTCTGCCATGAAATGCTGAAGACAAAGTGCTTCCTTGGCTCCAAAGGTGAGAGAGACATACTCAGCTTCCATGCACCAACTGATGGCCCCACCATTCATGAGGAACACATGTCCAGAGATAGACTTGCAGTCCTCAGGGTTTGAAGCCCAATCTACGTCTGTATAGCAAATGATGCTATTTCCATTATTGTTGTAGGTGATGCCGATGATGATGGTTCCAACAAGGAAGCGAAAGATCCTCTTCACTTCCTTCCGGTGCTGAAGTCCAGGATTAGCCATGTGCTGGCTCACAGCTCTCACAGGCAGTGCGAGGTTCGGCCTCGTTGCCACCATCAGGTACATGAGGATGCCAATGGCACTCTGGTAATTCTGCCGCTCAATTACATCTGCTTCTCCACTAAAGCTCACGAGGTACTGCCGCGTCTCCAGCGGCGTGCCGATGGGTTTTACCTCTGCCATGCCGAAATGCTGCAAGACATCCTTAAAGTAGCGGCTCTACTACAGCGAGAGAGAGCGTGATTTGCGGTCACGCGTGATCTGGATACCGAGGAACTATGATGCCTCCTCGATATCAGACATGTAGAAGCGCTCCTACATGGCCTCTTTGAACTCGTGTAGTGCAGACATGCTGTTGGAAAGGAGGAGCATGTCATCCACATACAGAATGATGATAAGGAACTCATGCTCATGCTGCCAGCAATAGACGCTATACTCAAACTCGTTGCGCTCGAACTCCATGCACTACAACGTCGCATCCAGTTTCTTGTTCCTAGCACACGACACATGCTCGAGGCCGTACACCGACTTTTGCAGCTTGTAAACCAGGTGCTTGTGGCCATCTATGACGAACCCCTCTGGCTGCTCCATGTAAATCTCCTCCTCTAGGTCACCGTGCAGGAACGCCGTCTTGACGTCCATGTGATGGACCTCAAAGTCCTTTGCTTCTATATAGGAAAGGAGCGTACGTACAGAGGTAAACTTTGCAACAAGAGCAAAGGTTTTTGTGTAGTCGATGCCTTCCTGGTGCGAGTAGCCCTTGGCGACCAGCCTCGCCTTGCACTTTTCAAAGTTGCCATCTACTCCCCGCTTCTTCTTGAACACCCAATTCCACTTGATCACCTTACGTCCAGGTGGACACTCAGTCAGCTCCCATGTACCATTGTCGAGCTGCGATAGTATGTCCTGCTGCACAGGTTGCGCCCAATCTGTTGCATCTGGTGCAGCCACGACCTCCTTGTAGGACATCGGCTCATCTAAATCTGTTACAACTGCAACGTTCATCTGATCTGGTTTTTGCAACATCCAGAAATGCCCGCGCTCACTAGGCTTGAAGCGCACCCTGAGAGGGTACCTTTGACCTGGTGCTATAACGTTAGCAGGCGCCTGGCGCGGTGCTGCTAGCACAACCGCTCTTGCTGATGGTGGTGCTTCTTCTTCCTCAACTTTTGCTCATGAGGCTGCTATATGTGCTGCATCAGACATGGGAGAATAGACTAGTTCTCCCACTCTCACAGTGGAGGAAGGATCAAGAGAGATTGGGTCAAGAAGGATATCTGCTCTCACTGCCTCGTGAGCTTCTGCTTTTGCTACCTCTTAAGAGACAATGTTGGTGCTGATGACATTGCTCTTGTTGAAGACGACATCCCTGGAGGTGATGACGTGGCTTGTATCCCTCTCGTAGAGGCGATACGCCTTGCTTGCCACGTCGTAGCCAATCATCAGCATCTGCGCGCTCTTCACGTCCCACTTTTGCCGCTTCTCCTTTGGTATGTGCATGTGCGCTAAGCTCTCAAATGCGCGAAGATGACCCATGCTCGGCTTCTTGCCCAACCATGCCTTGTACGGTGTCATCTTCTCGAGGGCCTTGGTGGGATCGCGGTTCTTGATCCATACTATTGTGCTCACTACTTCGGCCCAAAAGTCGTAGGTCAGCCGAGCTGCGTGCAACATGGATCGCGCCGACTCAACGATGGTGCGATTTACGCGTTCTACTACGCCAGTATGCTACGGCGAGTATGGCACGGTGCGCTGCGCCTTGATGCCTGCTGCTACGAGGTAGTCTTGGAACTCCTTGCTCTGGTACTCTTTACCGCGGTTCGTATGCAGCGCCTTGATTTTCTTGCTTGTCAGGTTCTCCACCATGACCCTGAACTCCATGAACCTATCAAAGCACTGGTACTTGGAGGGAAGGAAGCATAGTAGTAAAACGTCTGCAATCATCAATGAAGGTAAGAAAACACCTAGAGCCTCCAGAGCTCTGGGTGTGCATTCGGCCACACAAGTCTGTGTGGACCAGCTCCAGCACCTCCTTCGCGCGCTCCCCTACTCCAGAGAACGGCTCGCGATGCTGCTTCCCTTCCACAATTGCTGCTCAACGTTAGAGATGGTGGACAAGTCATGCACCATCTGCTTCGTTTGAAGTTGCTACAAGGCGCGCATGCCGATGTGGCCGTAGCGCGCATGCCAGATTTTACCATCTCTGGCCTACAGCATTGCTGTAAGACTCTGCTCGCGCGGGATCTTGGTCGCCCCTAGCAGGCGGTACATGTCACCTTCCTTCACTGACGTGGCCAATAGCTCTCCTGTTTCCTTGTCGAGGATGAAGCCATAGTCGTCGCCAATGAAGACGTGCAGTCCTATGTTGGTGAGAGAGGACACTGAGAGAAGGTTGAACACAAAATCAGATACATATGGCACGCCATGGAACATTCCCACTTCAATGCCACGTGGGGTCTCCAACCATATATCAACAATCCAAATCCCCTCCGCATACATGACCTGATCATCACCTAAAGCAATCGGACGGGGGGGAATGGAGAGCAGTAGTGTGAACAACTCCTTATGGTGCGTCAGGCTCTTGGTACACCTTGAGTCCTTGTACCATGCCAGATCCACCCAATCCTTCTACAACATGTCATACTTTGCCATAAAGAGGCGTTCGCGCACCTCTTTGGCCACATTCATGTTGCCAAAATGGCGCACACTTGTCTGGTTCTGCAGCCATTGCTACTTTTGCTGCTCACGTTGTTGTGACTGCTGCTGCTCTTACTGTGGAGACTACTGCTTTTGCTGCTGCAGCTGCTGCTCGTTCTGGTCCCTCTTGAACTTGAAGCACTCTTTCTTGTAATGCCCCTCTTTTTGGCAATAGTGGCACTTTCCTTTCTTCTTGCCTCTTTGCTGCCCGGACTGTTGCTGCTGGTGGTTGTGTGAGCCCATGGCCATGAAAGCTGCTGCACTGCTGAAGATGCCGCCATTGCGCTTTGCTGCATTATGACACAGTTCTACCTACACCAGGTACGTACAGATGAAGTCGAGGTCGAGAGTCAGCTGGCTCTCTTGCACTGTATCATAGCTCGTTGGGAGTCCCCTCAGCAGGAGGAGGACGAAGCGCATGTCCTCCAGAGAGTTGCCAGCCGCTTTCAGCTGCTTCGCCAGCTCCTTTGCCCTGTCCAAGTACGCCTCCATCCCTTTGCCACCCTGCATTTTCAACGCCATCATCTTCTCATCCAAAAGCATGAGGAATGCAAGATCCTTGCTCTCATACTTCTTGCACAATGTGTCCCACCCTTCTTTTGCAGTAGACTTGTTACTCATGTACTGAAGATGTAGGTTGGAGATGGTGTTGACAAGCAGCCTATAAGCCTGTCTGTCCTTCCACTTTTCATATGACACAGCTGCAGTTATAGATGAACTTGCATCTGTTGCACCTTTCTGCGGCGTCTTCCCGGCCACCACCTCCGCTATAGTAATGCCTTTTGCTTGTGGAGGCGGAGCGCTCGTCGCCGCTCACCACCTCCCTCAAGCCCATCTCCTTCAAAAGGAGGCAGGTACAGATCTTCCAAAACGTGAAGTTGGCGCGTCTTTCTAGCCTCTCCAAGGGCTGGGTTGCTGTTACCATACTTGTTACTGCTATTTTAAGCCTTGGTGATGCTCTGCGTTGCCCTTGAGTGGCGGTGCTACCACTGCTTCTGCTGCTGCTTCTGCTAGAAATCTTCATGAGAGAAAATGGACTCTAGAGGCAAGCAGACTGGGAATTTTGAAAAATTGAGCCAACCAGAGGAACCTTCAGCTCAAAATCTTTCAGATCAACCCATAAATTAGGGTCCTTAACATGAGATTTTCAAAGATATGCCCTCTTGAAAACAGGGTATGCTTCTGCTTCTGTTCCAGCTCACATAAGCCAGCTTGTAAATGACATTTCTCTCAAACATACCAACGAAATGCAAATGTTTTTACACCAATGGAAAGCTTAGGAGAAATACTTCAATTCCTATGTGCTAATTTTTAAATTTAACAAAGAAACAAGAGAGTTATGGTCATTTCAAGGCAACAGTCTTACTCGGATAGAAGAGTGTAGCCCTGGCCGACCTCGTTTTGAGCTCCCAATCCAACCGTTCGATCCTCACGATCTTGAAATCGTTTGAAAGCTTGTCTCTTGCACTTGAAGATCCTGTGGTCGATCGTCAAATTTGGTGAAGGTTTCACCCCAATCCGTCACTCTCAAAGTGACGGTCTGTGCTGGCTGAAAGTGGCATAACTTGGCTCTGATACCAAGTGCTGGAACTGGAGGAGAGAGGGACCCTTGGAGGAGCGAGCATGTAGGACTGGAAAAGAATCACTTGCGTTGAAGTATGGTTGTTGAATCTCTCGAAATGATGGACTACATACAGAGCTAGAGCATGGGCAACTAAGCCCTCTAACAAGCCACACCACTTAGCCATGGAGGCTAAGGCTCACACACTAGAGTCCATAATCTTACACAAGGGAGGAAATCAGCCTAGCAATGAGGCTAACCACTCACACACGACCTAGAGAGCTAGAGAATTCTCTCATGGCACACTCCTAGTGGTCATATAACCAACAATATCATGGAGGATCGCCATGTGTCCATTGCGAGCACACAAGGATCTCACCTCACCTAAATAGTAAGGAGAGGTACCTTCTTCCTAGTCAGCACACTCTGACAAGGCAACCCAAGAGTCTAGGACCTTTTTGGATATTTCTCCCATCAGGTCTTGACCGTGGACATCTTTCCTTTTTCTTTTCTCATGCTAAGGCATGGAGCCATCGCCCATGGTCACCTGGATATCGGCAGTCGATGACCCCGGAAACTTCCAAAAATCATATCTCCTAATCTGATTGTTGGATCGGCCTCAAACGTGGACCTTAGACATTTTGCCACCTGATCTTCCCAACGTTTATGTGGGATTGACAATTAAGGGTGCACGCCATGCCAGATTCCCGAATCTTTTGGAAGTCTTGGATTCTCGAATCGAGTCCAAGACTCGGATTTGGACTCTCGAATCTTTCTGAAAGATTCTCGAATCTTGGAATTGCGAATCTTTTGACCATATATCTGCATGAATCACGGTATAAGACACCACGAAAATAGAATTTCGTGATGTGGAGTATGCTTGTTTATGATAATCCTCCTGTCTGCATGAATATATTCATACGTTGGGTGTTGAAAGGAGCACATATATGGTACTTATCTGCCTTTTTCTCCATATACAATAGGAAAGTCCAGATTCTCGAATCCGAGACGAATCTTTGACCTGGATTTGGATTCTCGAATCTTTTGAAAGACTTGGATTCTCGAATCTTTCTCTCGAATCCGGGAATTTGGTGTGCACCCTTATTGACAATCGGAGTAGGCATTTGGTTGTTCCCTCAAACTTGCTCCTGTGGACCTGAAACTGAGCCGGATGGCTCCTTTCCCAACAAGTATAAGGCGTGGAAAGGCTGGTTGAGCCAACATGGCATCAACCACCAGATCACCATGCCTTACACCCCCCAAAGTATTGGCATTGTCGAGCGGATGAACCAGAGTATCCTCGGCATGAGACCAAGCATGCTCTTTGACGCCCATCTGCCATCTCGCTTTCGGGCAAACACTGCAAGAACTGCGTGCTACCTTGTGAATCTCACTTCGGCAGCCGCACTTGGAAGGCGTTGTAAGAAGGAGCAAGAGAAGCAGCTCAGGGCGCCACAAAAGGCTTGGTCAGGGAAGAAGCCACATGCCTCATACTTGAGGGTTTTTGGCTGTACTACTTGAGTAAAGGTCCAAGCAAGAGAAGGAAGGGGCAAGTTGGATGCACACGCTCTTAAGTGTATCATGATCGGATATGACACCGCATACAAGGCATACAGGCTGTGTGACCAAGCGGCTGGAAAGCTCATCAGGAGCCGAGATGGCGAGTTTGATGAAAGGACGTACATTAAGGGAGACTTGCTGGATCCTGTCCATGCTCCCAACTCAAAAGAGTGAGTTGTGTTGCTCGAGTCAAGTGATCAGGCACCAAAAAACTGGCAAATGGTGCTAGTGAAGAATGATGCTCCAGGAAGAGTGGCTGTGCAAGCTGCCACAACAACGGACTCTAACACTGAGTCTGAGTCGTCCGAGGCCTCTGAGTCAAACTCTGAGGCCGGTGGCTCTTCCTCAAACAGCGGATCACTGGCACTGTAGGAGCAATAGCAGCAACTAAGCCTTGAGGCACCACCAGCAACACTCTGCCGTAGTACGTGCGATAAGAAACCTCCACCCAAGTAGGATGCTGAGCGTGTGGAACGAATCGGACTCAACTGGTCATGCTTGGCTCAGGGAGAGCCTCTCACCATAATAGAGGCTATGAACATGGCAGATGCGGCCAAGTGGAAGGAGGCACTGGATAGAGAACTCGCATCCATTGAAGAGAACGTAACACGGGTTCTAGTAGACAGGTCCCCAAACGCGCACGTCGTGGGGTCAAAGTGGGTTCTCCAAAAAATGTTCAAGCACGATGGTACAATCGACAAGTACAAGGCAAGAGAGGTGGCAAAGAGGTTTTCCCTGCATGTAGGCTCAGAGTACGAGGAGACCTTCGCGCCTGTCGTCACCTTTGCCTCCATCACATCCATGTTGGGCATTGCCGATGTAAAAAATCTGGAGGTCCACCAGATGGATATCAAGACAGCTTTCCTGTACAGGAAGCTAGACAAAGAAGTGCTCATGGAAGAGCCTGAGGGAGAGAAAGCTCCAGAGGGCAATGTTTGCAAACTGGTCAAAGCACTCTACGGGCTGAAACAACCCGAAGGATGTGGTAAAAGGAGATGGACGACTTCATGGCCCGGCTCACCTTCACGTAGTGCCAGAATGACCCGAGTGCCTATGTGCGAGAGGATGACCAAGGCTTGACGCTGGTTGCGCTATACATGGATGACCTGATCATCTCCTTGTCATCAGTCGTGCTGTTGAACAAGCTGAAGGCAGGCAGAGTACATCGCTCTGTCAGAAGCATGGAAGGAGACACAATGGCTACGCAGTTTCCTTGCCGAGATGAAAGTGCCACAAATGGATGCAACAGAGATCCACATCGACAAAAAGAGTGCCATGAAAACAACATAGGATGATGTCATCTCCCGGCGGACCAAGCACATCAACATCAGGTACCACTACTCACGCGACTTGGTTGTACATGAGATTGTGGACCCGGAATATGTGGACAACACGAAGATGCTCACGGATTGCATGACAGCGAATTGCTCTTGGCACGAACTCAAGGCATCGGTATGGTCAAGCCAGTGGACGAAGATTGAGGCCAAGACTGCTGAAGAAAGGAGATATCTCACATCTCATAGACAGAGGTGCAAGGGAGAGTTTGTTGACCTAAAATGCTCCTTGTACATGGCTCATATTTGGATAGGCACAGGACGGACTAGGCATGCACTTCTCCCTTGGAGTAAGTCCCCTAAGTCTGGTCCAGATAGACAAGGCATGCACTGCTCCTTTGGAGCAAGTTCCCTTGGTCTAATCTGGATAGAATAGCCAGCAAACACTACCTAGGGCAACTCCTTGTGGCTTAGACGTTCAAGAGTTAGTCTTTGGAGCGAAAGGTCACAGGGTCAAATCCTTGCGCGGTCACTAATTTTCTTTGTGACCAAAAGGGGGACAAGAAGGTTCTAAGAGACATCTTAGAACATTCCAAGGTCCTTCTTGGTGGCTGGCGTTACTTGGCAGTCACAGGGAGCGCCATGTAGGCAGGGGGGATGATGCAATCCAGATTGCCCCCAAAGTGACTCATCCAAGGAGCCACTATGCGCCTAGGCTAGAGGCTGGCTCTAAGACTATAAGAACCTATTAGTTGCCTGTCATTGAGTACAGTTCTTATCTTAGAGACTCCTAACACAGTTGTCCACCAGAGGAAACACTAAAGAAGTGTTGGTTGGTCTAAGCCCCAGGAGTTTGCTCCTCACGCAAAAGTAACCAGGTGCTAAGAACAGAGTGCAGGGAAGTCATTCATATGAACTACTCACTGTGGAACCTTGGCTCTGAGAGTGATATCATCTCTAGGTTACAATACCAAGAGCAAAACCATTGGGTACAAACCTGTGTTCTAGATCGTCACCTCTGGCAGGTTGACACAATCTTCTCTCAGTGTCCCCTCTCACCAACACAGGACTGCAAGTCATCTTTGATGAAGACTATGGCTAAATGCTCGACAAGGAAACAGGAGAAGAGTTGGCTAGGTCGGTGAAGGAAGGCGACATGTACCGCCTATTGGGGACGACCAAGATCTCGGCGAGCAAAGTCTTGCAGCATTGGTGTAGGCCACAGATGGGGAAATCTGGCATGTGCGCTACGGCGACATCCGCATGCAGTCCCTGCACCAACTTCAAACAAAGCAAATGGTGCGTGACTTGTTGGATCTGGAGGAGAGAGGGAGCCTTGGAGCAGCGAGCATGTGTGATTGGAAGGGCATCACTTGTGCTGAATAATGGTTGTTCAATCACTCAAAATGGTGGAGTACATATAGAGCTAGAGCTTGGGCAAGTCAGCCCTCTCACAAGCCACACCACTTAGCCATGGAGGCTAAGGCTCACACACTAGAGTCCATAATCTCACACAAGGGAGGAAATCAGCCTAGCAATCAGGCTGACCACTCACACACGACCTAGAGAGCTAGAGAATGCTCTCATGGCACACTCCTAGTGGTCACATAACCCACAAACCCATGGAGAATTGCCATGTGTCCATGGCTAGCACACAAGGATCTCACCTCACCCAAAAAGTAAGGAGAGGTACCTTTATCCTAGTCAGCACACTCTGACAAGGCAATCCTAAGACCAAGGACCTTTTTGGATATTTCTCCCATCAGGTCTTGACCCTGGACCTCTTGCCTTTTTCTTTTCTCAGGCTAAGGCATGGAGCCATCACCCATGCCCACCCAGACATCGACGGTCCATGACCCCCAAAACTTTGAAAATTCATATCTCCCAATCCGACCGTTGGATCGGCCTCAAACTTGGACCGTAGACATTTTGCCACCTGATCTTTCCAATAGTGAAGTCGGATCGGCGATCGGAGCAGGCATCTGGTACTTTCTTGGAACTTGCTCCTGTGGACCTGAAACTGAGCCAGATGGCTCCTTTCCCAACAATCTCCCACTTTGCCGCAGTCAGAGTGGGCGAAGTCCACATGCCTTCATGCAAAACTGCTGCTTCTCACGGGTCACTGGCTTGGTGCAGAAATCAGCGACCTGCTTGCTGGTTGGAGTAAACTCCAGCTTGATAGCACCCTCCTGCACCATGTGCCTGATGAAATGATATGCGATGTCAATGTGCTTGGTGCGTGCATGGTGCTCAGGATTCTTGGCGAGTGCGATTGCGCTCTGGTTGTCGACGCGCACAGGAACTGGAACTGCTGCACTCCCACTCATCTCTGCCATGAGACGTTGGAGCCAAACTGCTTCCTTGGCTCCAAAGCTGAGAGATACGTACTCAGCTTCTGTACTCGAGGTGGCCACGACCACCTGCCGCTTGCTGCACCAACTGATGGCCCCACCATTCATGAGGAACACATGTCCAGAGATGGACTTGCGGTCCTCAGGGTTTGAAGCCCAATCTGCGTCTGTGTAGCCGATGATGCTGTTGTCATTGCCGTTGTAGGTGATGCCGATGTTGATGGTTCCAGCAAGGTAGCGGAAGATCCGCTTCACTGCCTTCTGGTGCTCCGGTCCGGGATTAGCCATGTGCTGGCTCACAGCGCTCACAGCCTGTGCGAGGTCCGGCCTGGTTGCCACCATCAGGTACATGAGACTGCCGACGGCGCTCTGGTACTT
>SZWC01000945.1:209947-251785 GCA_023375785.1 Penium margaritaceum
GTCAAATCTGGTGAAGGTTTCACCCCAACCCGTCACTCTCAAAGTGACGGCCTGTGCTGGCTGGAAGTGGCAGAACCTGGCTCTGATACCAAATGTTGGATCTGGAGGAGAGAGGGAGCCTTGGAGCAGCGAGCATGTGTGATTGGAAGGGCATCACTTGTGCTGAATAATGGTTGTTCAATCACTCAAAATGGTGGAGTACATATAGAGCTAGAGCTTGGGCAAGTCAGCCCTCTCACAAGCCACACCACTTAGCCATGGAGGCTAAGGCTCACACACTAGAGTCCATAATCTCACACAAGGGAGGAAATCAGCCTAGCAATCAGGCTGACCACTCACACNTGTCCATGGCTAGCACACAAGGATCTCACCTCACCCAAAAAGTAAGGAGAGGTACCTTTATCCTAGTCAGCACACTCTGACAAGGCAATCCTAAGACCAAGGACCTTTTTGGATATTTCTCCCATCAGGTCTTGACCCTGGACCTCTTGCCTTTTTCTTTTCTCAGGCTAAGGCATGGAGCCATCACCCATGCCCACCCAGACATCGACGGTCCATGACCCCCGAAACTTTGAAAATTCATATCTCCCAATCCTACCGTTGGATCGGCCTCAAACTTGGACCGTAGACATTTTGCCACCTGATCTTTCCAATGGTGAAGTCGGATTGGCGATCGGAGCAGGCATCTGGTACTTTCTTGGAACTTGCTCCTGTGGACCTGAAACTGAGCCAGATGGCTCCTTTCCCAACATGACTTACCCACCATCTCTAAGTTTAAGTAGCAGCTATGCGTCGGCTCTTTAGAGGAGAAGAAGCATCGTGAGGTATTCTCGAGAGCATGGGAGCGAACAAAGGAGGTGTAAGAGATGGTCCACAGAGACTTGTGTACCTTGATGCAGATCTAGAGCTTTGGAAGCTCTAGGTATTTTCTCACCTTTATTGATGATTTCAGCCATTACAGAGCTCTGTACTTCCTTTCCTCCAACGACCAGTGCTTTGACAAGTTCAAGGAATTTATGGCCATGGTGGAGAACCAGACTGGCAAGAAAAGCAAGGCGTTGTGCAGCGAGCGTAGTGGAGGGTAATTGAGCAAGGAGTTTCAGGACTACCTCGTAGCAGCAGGCATCAAGGCGTAGCGCACTATGCCATACTCGCAACAGCAGAACACCGTAGCATGACGCGCCAACCACACCATAAGTGAGTCAACGCGCTCCATGCTGCATGCGGCTCGGCTCACTTAAGACTTTTGGGCCGAAGCAGTGAGCATTACGGTGTACATCAACAACCCCTGTCCAACCAAGGCCCTGGAGCTGATGATGCTGTACGAATCATGGTTCAGGAAGAAGGTGTGCATGGGTCATCTTCACGCGTTTGGCAGCTTGGCGCACATGCACTTGCCGAAAGAGAAGCGGCATAAATGGGACGCGAAGAGTGTACAAATGCTAATGATCGGCTAGGACATGGTAAGCAAGGCGTATTGTCTCTACGAGAGGGATACTGGCTACATCATCATCTCCAAGGATGTGCTTTTCAACA
The DNA here is from genome assembly GCA_023375785.1 of Penium margaritaceum. Classification (NCBI taxonomy): domain Eukaryota; kingdom Viridiplantae; phylum Streptophyta; class Zygnematophyceae; order Desmidiales; family Peniaceae; genus Penium; species Penium margaritaceum. Next base: position 211,484 of record SZWC01000945.1, read on the forward strand.
AAACTAACGCCATCGGCACCAACATCATCAACGAAGAGGCAGTCAAACCAGACGTTGACCAAGCAGTGGGAGCAAACATTCTCTCTGACCCTTTCTCTCCTGACGCTTCTTCTACTATGACACTAGGAGAACCACTCTACTCCCCCGTGTTTGATTTGGCAGATAGAGCGACCTCATCGGCAAAAGCAGAGGATGAAGATGCACTATCATTAGCAGCAGCAGTTGTATTAGTAGCACCGCGCCAGCCGCCTGCTAACGCTCCAGCACCAGGTCATAGGTACCCTCTCAGGGTGCGCTACAAGCCTGGTGAGGGCGGGCATTTCTCGATGTTACAAAAACCAGATCAGGTGAATGTTGCAGTTGCAGCAGATTTAGACGAGCTAACGTCCGACAAAGAGGCCATGGCTGCACAAGATGCAGCAGATTGGGTGCAAGCTGTGCAGCAAGAGATATAGTCGCGGCTTGACAACGCTACGTGGGAGCTGACTGAGCATCCACCAGGCCGCAAGGTAATCAAGTGGAAGTGGGTGTTCAAGAAGAAGAGGGGCGCAGATGGCAACCTCGAAAAGTAAAAGGCAAGGCTGCTTGCCAAGGGCTACTCGCAATAGGAAGGCATCGACTACACGGAAACCTTTACTCATGTTGCAAAGTTTGCTTCTATGCGCACGCTCCTTTCTTATGTAGCCATTGAGGACTTCGAGATTCACCACATGGACGTCAAGACGACATTCTTGAACAGTGACCTAGAAGAGGATGTTTACATGGAGCAGCCAGAAGGATTCCTCATGGATGGCCAGGAGCACCTGCTTTGCAAGCTCCATAAGTCATTGTACGGCCTCAAGCAAGCGTCGCGTGCTTGGAACCAGAAGTTGGATGCGACGCTGTAATGCATGGGGTTTGAGCGTAGTGAGCATGACTATAGTGTCTATCGCTGGCAGCATGGTCATGAGGTACTCATCATCATTGTCTATGTGGATGACATGATCCTCCTTTCTAACAGCATGTTTGCATTGTAGGAGTTCAAGGAGGCCATATAGGAGTGCTTCTAGATGTGTGAGGCATCATACTTCCTCGGTATCCAGATCACGTGTGACCGCAAATCACGTTCTCTCTCAGTACAAGGATGTCTTGCAGTTACATGAAGGATGTCTTGCAGCGGTTCGGCATGGCAGAGGCAAAACTCGTCGGCACGTCGCTGGAGACGCGGTAGTACCTCGTGAGCTTGAATGGAGAAGCGGATGCAGCAGAGCGATTGAAATATCAGAGCGCCGTCGGTAGTCTCATGTACCTGATGGTGGCAACGAGGCCGGACCTCGCACAGGGTATGAGCGCTGGGAGCAAGTACATGACAAACCCTGGACCTGAGCTCCTAAAGGCAGTGAAGTGGATCTTCCGCTACCTTGCTGGAACCATAAACATCGCCATCATCTACAATGGCAACAAAAATAAAATCATCAACTATACATGTCAACCTGCCTGAGGCGACGGTCTAGAAAATGGGTTCCGACACAATGGTTTCCACTGACCACTCTTGGTGTTGCAACCAAGAGATGATATCACCCTCAAAGTCAAGTTTCCACACAGAGCAGTTCATAAGAGTCATTTCTTTGCACTGTGTCCTTAGCACCTTGTCACTTTTGCGCGAGGAGCAAACTCCTGGGGCTTAGACAAACCAATGCTTCTTTAGTGTCTGCCTCTGGTAGACAACTCTATTAGGAGTCTCAAAGGTAAGAACTATACCCAATGACATGTAACTGACACGTTCTTATATTCCTACACCCAGCCTCTAGCCTAGGCGCGCAGTGGCCCCTTGGATGAGCCACATTGGGGGCAATCTGGATGATGTCATCCCTCCTTCCTACATGGCGCTCCGTGTGACCGCCAGGTGGTGCCAATGACAAGGAAGGACCTTGGAATGTTCTAAGATGACTCTTAGATCCTTCTTGTCCCCCTTTTGGTCACAAAGAAGATTAGTCACCGGGCTGGGACTTGACCAAGTGACCTCTCACTCAAGAGACTAACTCTGGAACATCTAAGCCACAAGTAGTTGTCCTAGGTAGTATTTGGTTGCTATAGTATCCAGATTAGACCAAGGGGACTGGCTCCAAAGGAGTAGTGCATGCCTTGTCTATCTGGACCAGATTTAGGGGACTTACTCCAAGGGACCAGTGCATGCCTAGTCCGTCCTGTGCCTATCCAAATATCAGCCATAGAGAAGGAGCATATTAGGTCAACAAACTCTCCCATGCACCTTTGCCGATTTGCTGTGAGATCTCTCCTCTCTCTAACAGTCTTGGCCTCAGTTGCGTTGACCATACGGATGCCTCGAGTACCTGTAGAGTGAAATTCGCTTTCCAACGCCTTTGTCATGCAATCTGCGAGCATCTTCTTGGTCTCCACGTATTCCACGTCCACGATCTCTTTTGCGACAAGCTCACGTGAGTAGTGGTACTTGATGTGAATGTGCTTGGTCTGCCGGGAGATGACGTCATCGTGTGCCATTTTCATGGCACTCTTGTTGTCGATGTGGACCTCTGTTGCCTTCGTTTCTGGCACTTTCATCTCAACAAGCAAATTGCATAGCCACTATATCTCCTTGCATGCTTCTGACAGAGTGATGTACTCCGGCTCAGCGGTAGAGAGGGAGACACAGTCTTGTTTTCTGCTTGTCCAAGAGACTACAGCACCGTTCAAGAGGCACACAAAGCCTGAGGTGGACTTGCTGTTATCGATTCTTCCTCCCCAGTCGGCGTCTGTTTAGCACACCAGCCATGGAGGGTCATATCCTTCTTGGCCTCCAAAATGGAGTCCCATGTGTCGGGTCTTTTGTAGTTAGCGCATGATGCGCTTGACTGCTTGCTAGTGCTGTGGCCCTGGATTGGCCACAAACCTACTCACTTGTCTCACAACATGACAAATGTCAGGGCTTGTTCCTACCATGGTATACATGAGGCTGCCAATTGCAGACTGATAGGGAATGTTCTCCATCTCACGCCGTTCTGATTCCGTGCTAGTGCTCATGGAGGAGGAGAGCTTAATGTCTGTTGTCATGGGTGTGCTGATTGGCTTGCAGTCCTCCATGTTATAGCGCTTGAGGACTTACATGATGTACCTGGTCTGGTTTAGCTCAATGGTGCCTGCTGCTTCATTGCGCTGGACGGCTATCCCGAGGTAGAACTTGAGGAGACCCATGTCCTTCATCTTGAACCTGTTGCTGAGATCTGTCTTCAGCTTGTTCAACAGCTTGAGCGATGACAACCAGATGATTAGGTCATCCACGTACAGTGCAACCATCATCAAGCCTTCTTCATCCTCCCGCACATAGACACTAGGGTCATTCTGGCAGTGCGTGAAAGTGAGCCCGGCCATGAAGCCGTCCATCTCCTTGTACCACATCCTTTGGGCCTGTTTCAACTTGTAGAGTGCTTTGACGAATTTACAATCCTTGCCGTCTGGAGCTTTAACTCCCTTGGGCAGTTCCATGAGCACTTCTTTGTCTAGCTTCCCGTAGAGGAAGGCTTTCTTGACATCCATCTGGTGGACCTCTAGATCTTTTGCACCAGCGGTGCCCAACATGGATCTGATGGAGGCAAACGTGACGACAAGCACGAAGGGCTCCTTGTACTATGAGCTTGCACGTTGGGAAAACCCTTTTGCCACAAGTCTTGCCTTGTACTTGTCGATAGTACCATCCTGCTTGAACGTTTTCTGGAATACCCACTTTGACCCCACCACGTGTGCGTTTGGGGGCCTCTCTACTAGAACCCATGTTTCGTTCTCTTCTATGGATGCGAGTTCGCTATCCTTTGCCTCCTTCCACTTGGCCCCATCTGACATGTTCATAGCCTCCATTACGGTCACAGGCTCTCCCTGAGCCAAGCATAACAAGCAAAGTCCGGTCCATTCCGCACTTTATGTATGGAACTTGGGAGTAGGTTTCTTCTAGCGCGTAATACGCCGGAGTGTTGCTGATAGTGCTTCAAGGCGTAGTTACTTCTATCGCTCTTGTGCTGGCAGTGGCCCGTTGTTTGAGGAAGAGCTACCGGCCTCAGAGTTTGACTCAGAGGCCTCAGACAACTTAGAATAAATGTCAAAATCCATCGCTGAATCAGCCTGCACAGCCACTCTCCTTGCAGCACCATCCTTCACTGGTACCATGCGCCAGTTTTCTGGTCCCTGATCACCTGACTCGAGCAACACAACCCTCTTTCCTGATTTGGGAGCATGGATAGGGTCCAAAGACTCTCCATTGCCAAGTGGCCTTTCATCAAACTCGACATCTCGGCTCTGATGAGCTTTCCAGCCGCTTGGTCGCACAGCCTGTACGCCTTGTGTATAGTGTCCTATCTAACCATTACACACTTAGGAGTACGTGCATCCAGCTTGCCACTTCCTTCTCTGCTTGGACCTTTACTCAGGTTGTAAAGCCAAAGACTCTCAAGGGTGAGGCATCTGGCTTCTTTCCTGACCAAGCCTCCTGTGGCATCCTGAGCTGCTTCTCTTACTGCTTCTTACCATGCCTTCCAAGAGTGGCTGCCGGAGTGAGATTCACAAGGTACCAAGCAATTCTTTCAACTTCCTTCTAGAAGTGAGGTAGGAGTTTGGCGTTGAAGAGCATGCTTGGTGTCATGCCGAGGATAGTCTGGTTCATTCGCTTGGCAATGCCATTGCTTTGGAGAGTGTAAGGCGTGTAGGTCTGGTGGTTGATGCCGTGTTGGCTCAACCGGCCTTTGCATGCCTTGTACCAGTGTTCTCCGTGCGCAGTTGCTGGACCTTCTTGCTTGTCTGCCGCTCTACTATCGCAACAAACTCTTGGGACTTCTCCTTGACCTCTCCCTTTGTCTTGAGGAAGTAGATCCACATCTTGCGACTGTGGTCATCGAAGAAGGTCAAGAAATACTTGCTACTGCAATTTGAAGGGGTGCAGAATGGTCCACACACATCAAAGTGAATCAGGTCGAAGATTGGTGCTACAGGTTTCCCATTACGCTGAAAGGGCTTTCTCTTTGCCTTGTCTTGGAGGAATGGCTCACACAGCTGTTCGCACTTTCCCTCATCCTTGATCTTGCATCCCTCCATCCCATGAACCACTTCGTGCTACTGCATAGCTTGCAGTGTGCTGTCGGCCACATGGCCAAACCGCCTCTGCAACAGCTCAACATCTATGTTAGTGGAGTTTGCTGCCATATGTACTCTCAAGGGGTTTAGTCTGCACCACATACAGCCCATTAACTCTTGGGACCTGAAGGAAAAGACTCTCCTTGGAATAGGGGATCTTGAAGTCCTTTTTCTTGACAATCACGACCTCCTCTGTGAAGACGACCGTCATGTCGTGATCTGTTGTTTTGGACACTTACAAGATCTTTGCCGCAAAAGATGGCATGTACATGGCATTCTCCAAATTCAAGTATTTTTCAGCACCGTTCACGTTGATGCTTATCAACTTGTCTCCCTCACCTTGCGCATGGACAAGGCTGCCGTTGGCACACTTGAATCGATCTTTAGTATCCCCAATGGAGATGAACCCATCTTACTCCCTTGAAGAGTGGTGGTTCCTGCCGGAGTCGAGCCCGTAGGCTCCATGCTTGAGTAGTGCCGCTCCCTTGGTTGCCAGCAAGCTCTCAGCCATCATGTTTGTCAACTCCTTACCCTTTGCTTTGCCCTCATATCTACTACCATGATCTCTGTCTTCCTTCTTGGGAGCCTTGCACTCCCGTGCCCAATGCACAGGCTTGCCACAGTTATGCCACTTCCCAGTGCGCTTTGAACTCTTTCCACCGCCACCATTGCCTTTTCCTCCACCGCCACACCTTCCGCTACTGCTCTGACCAGAAGAGGAATTCTTGCCACGACTACCGTACTGGGTAACATAGGCTAAAATGTTAGCCTCACTAGTACTGCAATGCATGGCCTCGTTGCGCACGCACTCGGACATTGCCTCATACGTCAAATCCTCCTCCTTCCAACCGCCAAAGACGGTGATTAGAGGACCCAAGCTTTCAGGTAGCGCCATGAGGAGGATCATGGCCAACATGTTGGTGTCGATTCCCTAGTTCATTTGGGTTACTTCCTGCAGTAGTTCTTCAAACTACAAGAGGAAGTCCGGAATCGACTCTCTCTCGCTCACCCTCATCAAAATCAGCTTTTGAAGGATGAAGAGGCGATTTGCAAGAGCCATTCATTGATGTACACATGAAGCTTTACGTAAGCCTTTCATGCATGTGTGATACCTTAGAGGTGGATATGATGTGACTCATGTACTGATGTCACGAGAATCGCAAGGGTCATGTCATTTTTTACAGTCCACGCTTCATATCGAGGATTTGTTTTTGGAAGTTCAACCTCTTCTCCAAGGAATATCTTCAAGTAGCCACACATCCTCATGAAAATCTCAAAATTCCATCTCCACAAGGGAAAACCAAACCCTGTGAGCTACAACATCCCACCATAAAACTGCTCGAGAGTGAGCGTCGCAGGTGTCGTCATACTGCTTTTCTCCTTCTCTACTTCTCCGCTTCGCTGAGGCCGATGTAGGCTGATATAGGCTGTTGTGTGCTACCGGTTTATAAAGTGGAGATTTGTTGCTTATCCCTTCGCCGTTAATCGCCTACAAACAGAGAAGAACGCACACTAGCGAACCCAAGGTCATGCCTCCAAGGGCACAACTTATCCTGGTTGGGGTTCAAGGGTCGTAGCTCCAAGGGTACAGCTTATCCTTGGCCCATGTTTGTTAAGTGCGAGCACGCGTCGTTGGAGCAGATGGAGCAGATGGAGCAGATGGAGCTGATGGACCTCATGCACGCTAGAAAACAGAAAGGGTGAGAGAGTGCGCAAAGGCATGCCTTACAACTAGTCAGTGTGGGCCTATGACCCTTTGTCAACCTGCCTCAGGCAATGGTCTAGAAAACGAGGTCCGACATAATGGTTCCCGCCAACGGCTCCTCAAAATGCAACCCACAGATGATATCACCCTTAATGCCAATGTTCCACACTGAGGAGTTCGTAGGAATCACTTCCTTGCACTCTGGCATTAGCACCTGGTCACTTTCACGAGAGGAGCAAACTCAAAGAGCTTAAACCAACCAATGCTTCTTTAGAGTCTGTCTCTCGTGGCCAACTCTGTTAAGAGTCTCAAAGGTAAGAACTATACTCAATGACATGCAACTGACAGGTTCTTATAGTCCTACAGCCAACTTCTAGCCTAGGCGCGTAGTGGCTCCTTGGATGAGCCACTTTGGCGGCAATCTAGATTGCGTCATCCTCCTCGCCTACATGGCGCTCCCCGTGACTGCCAACTGGCGCCAACCACCAGGATGGACCTTGGAATAGTCTAATATATCTTTTAAAACTTTCATGTACCTCTTTTGGTCGCAAACAAAATAAGTCATCGGGCTGGGATTTGACCCAGTGACCTCTCGCTCCAGAGCCTAACTTTGGATCTCTAAGCCACAAGGCGTTGTCCTAGGTAGTATTTTCTGCCTATACCATCCAGATTAGACCAAGGGGACTTGCTCCAAAGGAGCAGTGTATGCATTATCTATCTAAACTAGACTTAGGGGATTTACTCCAAGGGAGCAGTGCATGACTAGTCCGTCCTGTACCTATAAAAAAATCAGCCACAGACAAGGAGCATATCAAGTCAACAATACAGACGCACATTGCGCTACAAACCCAAAGGACCGCAAGTCCATCTCTAGACATGTGTTCCTCATGAATGCTGGGGCCATCAGCGGGTGTAGCAAGCGGCAGGTGGTCGCCGTCACCTCAAGCACCGAAGCTGAATACGTCTCTTTGAGCTTTGGAGCCAAAGAAGCAGTTTGGCTTCAGCTTCTCATGGCAAAGATGAGTGGAAGTACAGCAGTTCCAGTTCCTGTACGCGTCGACAACCAGAGCGCAATCGTACTCGCCAAGAATCCTAAGCACCATGGACGCACCAAGTACATTGACATCGCATAGAGGCACATGTTGCTGGAAAGTTCTATCAAGCTGGAGTTTACTTCAATGAAGAAATAGGTTGCTGATTTTTGCATTAAGCCTATGACCCGTGAGAAGCAGTAGTTTTGCATGAAGGCATGTGGACGCAACCCACTCTGACTGCGGCAAAGTGGGAGATTACTTCGAAAGGAGCCATGTGGCTCAGTTTCAGGTCCACAGGAGCAAGTTACGGGAAACTACCAGATGCCTGCTACGATCATCCCTCTCATTTCGCAATTGTAAAGATCAACTGGCCAAATGTCCACGGTCTAAGTTTGAGGCAGATCCAACGATCAGATTGGGAGATATGAACTTTCAAGGTTTCTGGGGTCATCGACTGCCGATATCTGGGTGACCATGGACGATGGCTCCATGCCTTAGCTTGAGAAAAACAAAAGGGCAAGAGATCCAGGGTCAAGACCGGATGAAAAAAAATCCAAAAAGGTCGTAGATTCTTGGAATGCCTTGTCAGAGTATGCAGACTAGGAAAAAGGTACCTCTCCTTACTTTTTAGGTGAGGTGAGATCCTTGTGTGCTAGCCATGGACATATGGCGATTCTCCATGGGATTGTTGGTTATGTGACCACTAAGAGTGTGCCATGAGAGCATTTTGTAGCTCTCTAGGTCGATTCCGAATAGTCAGCCTGATTGCTCGGATGATTTCCTCTGTTTTGTGAGATTATGGACTCTAGTGTGTCAGCCGTGCGCTCCATGGCTAAGCGGTGTGGCTTGTTAGAGGGCTGACTTGCCAAAGGTCTACCTCTACATGTACCCCGTCATTTCAAGTGATTCAACATCCATTCTTTAGCACAAGTGATGTCGTTTTAGTGCTACATGCTTGGCGCTCCAAGGCTCCCTCTGTCCTCTAGTTCCAACACGTTGTCAGGTCAAACTGCGTACTCAGAAAAAAATTCAAGCACAATGGTACTATCAACAAGAACAAGGCAAGAGTGGTGGCGAAGGGGTTTTCCCAGCGTGCAGACTTAGAGTACCAGGAGACTTTCGTGCCTTTCGTCACCTTTGCCCGCATCAGATCCATGTTAGGCGTTGCTACTACAAAGGATTTGGATGTCCACTAGATGGATGTCAAGACAACTTTCCTCTACGGGAAGCTAAACAAAGAAGTGCTGATGGAAGTGCCAGAGGGAGTGAATGCTCCAGAGGGCAAGGTTTGCAAACAGGTCAAAGCACTCTACGGGTTAAAACATGCCCCAAGGATGTGGTGTAAGGAGATGGACGGCTTCATGGCCGGGCTCACCTTCATGCACTACTAGAATGATCCCAGTGCCTATGTGTGGGAAGATGAACAAGGCTTGATGCTGGTTGCTTTGTACGTGGATGACCTCATCATCTGCTCGTGATCGGTCGAGCTGTTGAACAAGCTGAAAATATATCTCAGGAACAGGTTCAAGATGAAGGACATGGGTCCGCTTGAGTTCTACCTCGGGATAGCCGTCCACCGCAATCAAGCTGCAGGCACCATCGAGCTTAACCAGACCAAGTACATCATGGAGGTCCTCAAGTGCTACAACATGGAGGACTGCAAGCCAATAAGCACACCCATGATAACAGAGATCAAATTCTCCTCCTCCATGAGCCCCAGCATGGAAGTAGAACGACGTGAGATGGAGAATATTCCCTACCAGTTTGGTGTTGGCAGCCTCATGTATGCCATGGTAGGAACATGCCTTGACATTTACTATGCTGTGGAACAACTGAGCAGGTTTGTAGCCAATCCAAGGCCACAGCAAAGGCAAGCAGTCAAGCGCATCATGCGCTATCTACAGAAGACCCGACACATGTGACACCAGTTTGGACGCCAGGAAGGATGTGACCGGCTGCGGCAGGTGTACTACACAGACGCCAACTTGGGAGGACGAATCGATGATGAAAGTCCGCCTCGGGCTTTGTGTGCCTCTTGAAAGGTGGTGCAGTCTCTTGGTTGAGCAGACAGCAAGATTGTGTCTCCCTCTCTACCGCTGAGGAAAAAGTACATCGCTCTGTAAGAAGCATGCAAGGAAATACAGTGGCTATGCAGAACGCTTGCCGAGATAAAAGTGCCACAAATGGAGGTAATAGAGGTCCGCATTGACAACAAGAGCGCCATGAAAATGGCAGAGGATGATGTTATCTCCTGGCAGATCAAGCACATCGACATCAAGTACCACTACTCACGCGACTTGGTTGTAACGGAGATCGTGGACCTGGAATACGTCGAGACCAGGAAGATGCTCGCGGATTTCATGACAAAGGCGCTGGGCAGCGAATTGCTCTTTGCAGGTACTCAAGGTATTGGTATGGTCAATACAGCAGACGAAGACTGCGGCCAAGATTGCTTGAGAGAGGAGAGATCTCACAGCTGATGGACAGAGGTGCAAGGGAGAGTTTGTCAACCTGATTTGCTCGTTTTCCATGCTTGATATTTGGACAGGCACAGGACGCATTAGGTATGCACTGCTCTCTAAGAGTAAGTCCCCTAAGTCTCTTTCAGATAGACAAGGCATGCACCGCTCTTTCGAGCAAGTCCCCTTTGTCTAATGTGGATAGTATAGCCAACAGATATCACCTAGGACAACTGGTATCTTAGACGTTCCATAGTTAGTCTCTGGAGCAAGAGGTCACCGGGTCAAATCCCAGCCCGGAGACTAATTTTCTTTGTGACCAAAAGGGGGACAAGAAGGTTCTAAGAGACATCTTGGAACATTCCAAGGTCCTTCCTAGTGGCTAGCGCTACTTTGCGGTCAAAGGGAACGCTATGGGGGATGACGCAATCGAGATAGCCCCTAAAGGGGCAAAGTAGCTCATCTTATGAACAACAGCGCGCCTAGGCTAGGGGCTGGTTCTAGGACTATGAGAACCTGTCAGTTGCCTATCATTGAGTACATTTCTTACCTTTGAGACTCCTCGGGTAAAAGTGACCAGGTGCTAAGGACAAAGTGCAAGGAAGTGATTCCTATGAAATGCTCAGTGTAGAACCTTGGCTTTGAGGGTGATATCATCTCTTGGTTACAATACCAAGAGCGGTTGGCGGGAATCTCCCAGGCAAAGGAAAGAGAAAGTCCTTTTTGCATAATTGACAACGTGCGGCAGAAATCGTGGACCTGATTCACTTTGATGGGTACGGACCATTCCGAACCCGTTTGAACGGCGGCATCAAGTATTTCTTGACCTTCATCGATAACCACAGTCGCCACATGTGGATCTACTTCCTCAAGACAAAGGGAGGGGCCAAGGAGAAGCTACAAGAGTTTGTCGCGATGGTAGAGCGGCAGACAAGCAAGAAGGTCAAAGCACTACGCACGGCCAACGGTGGTGAGTAGGAGGCATGTAAAGGCTGGTTGAGTCAACACGGCATCAATCACCAGAATACCATGCCTTACATCCCCCAAAGAAATGGCGTTGCCGAGCTGATGAACTAGACTATCCTCGGCATGACACAAAGCATGCTCTTCAATGCCAAACTCCCACATTGCTTCTAGGTTGAAGTTGCAAGAACTGCTTACTACCTTGTGAATATCTCTCTGGCAGCCGCGCTGGGAAGGCCTAGTAAGAAGCAGCAAGAGAAGCAGCTCAAAACACTACAAGAGGCTTGGTCAAAGAAAAATCTAGATGCCTCACACTTGAGGGTCTTTGGCTTTGTCAACCTGCCTTAGGTGACGGTCTAGAAAACGGGTTCCGCCACAAAGGTTCCCGCCGACATCTCTTGGTATTGCAACCAAGTGATGATATCACCCTCAGAGCCAAAGTTCCACACTGAGCAGTTCATAGGAATCACTTCCTTGCAATATTTCCTTAGCACCTAGTCACTTTCCCGCGAGGACCGAACTCCTAGGGCTTAGACCAACTAATGCTCCTTCATTTTATGCCTCTGTTCGACATCTCTGTTACGAGTCTCAAAGGTAAGAAATGTACTCAATGACAGGCAATGGAGAGGTTCTTATAATCCTAGAGCAAGCTTCTAGCCTAGGCGCATAGTGGCTACTTGGATGAGCCGCTTTGGGGGCAATCTGGATTGTGTCATCTCCCTTGCGTATATGGCGCTCCCTTTGACCGCCAAGTTCTGCCAGCCACCAGGAAGGACCTTGGAATGTTCTAAGATGTCTCTTAGAACCTTCCTGTCCCCCTTTTGGTCACAAACAAAATTAGTCACCGGGCTGTGATTTGACCTAGTGACCTCTCCGTCCAAAGACGAACTCTGGAACGTCTAAGCCACAAGGAGTTGTCCTAAGTAGTCTTTCCCGGCTATACTATCCAGATTAGACCAAGGGGACTTGCTCCAAAGGAGTAGTACATGCCTTGTCTATCTAGACCAGATTTAGGGGATTTACTCCAAAGGAGTAGTGCATGCCTAGTCTGTCTTGTGCCTGTCCAAGTATTAGCCAAGGACAAGGAGCATACCAGGTCAACAGCTGGTTCTGCTGCCTCTTTGTAGATGATGTTGGTTCCGATGATGTTGCTTTTCTTGAAAACGACATCCCTGGAGATGATGACTTAGCTAGTATCCGTCTCGTAGAGACGATACGCCTTGCTCGCAATATCATAGCCGGTCATCACGATCTGTGTGCTCTTTGTGTCGTATTTCTACTACTTCTCTTTTGGCACGTGTATGTTCGCCAAGCTGCCAAACGCGCAAAGATGACCAACGCTTGGCTTCTTGCCAAACCATGCCTCATACGGCATCATCTGCTCTAAAGCCTTGTTTGGACTACGGTTCTTGACGTACACCACAGTGCTCACTACTTCGGTCCAAAAGTTGTAGATGAGCTGAGTCGTGTGCAGCATATAACGTGCCGACTCAGCGATAGTGCAGTTGGCCCGTTCTGCTACGCCGTTCTTCTACGAGTATGGCGCGGTGCGCTGCGCCTTGATGTCTGCTCTTGTAAGGTAGCCCTTGAACTCCTTCTTTAAGTACTCTCAACCGCGGTCGCTGTGCAACGCCTTGATTTTCTTGCCAGTCTGGTTCTCCACCATGGCCTTGAACTCCTTGAACCTGTCAGAGCACTGGTCCTTGGAGGAAAGGAAGTATAAGCAGTGTAATGGCTGAAAGCATCAACGAAGGTGAGAAAATACCTAGAGCCTCTAAAGCTCTTGGTTTGCATCCGGCCACACAAGTTTGTGTGGACCAGCTCCAACACATCATTTGCACGCTCCCCTGCTCTAGAGAACGCCGCGCGATGATTCTTTCCCTCCAAACAACCAATATACAACTTTTGCTCAAATTTAGAGATGGTGGACAAGTCACGAACCATTGGCTTTGTCTAAAGTTGCTACAAGGTGCGCATGCCGATGTGGCTGTAGTGTCCATGCCAGATTTTGCCATATGTAGCGTGCACCATTGCTGCACGACTTTGCTCCCGCGGGATTTAAGTCACCTCCAACAGCCGATACATGTCGCCTTCCTTCACCGACCTGGCCAACGCCTCTTCGGTTTCCTTGTCGAGGATGTAGCCATAGTCGTCGTCAAAGAGGACTTGCAGCCTTGTGTTGGTGAGAGAGGACACTGAGAAAAGGTTGAACGCAGCATGAGGTACCTAGAGTACGCCATGGAACACTCCTTTAATGCCACGCGGAGTTTCAACCACATCTCCACAACCCCAATCACCTCAGGAGACACCACCTGATTATCACCCAAAGCTATCGGTTGTGGAGGAAGAGAGGACAGCTACATAAATGACTCCTTGTTGTACGTTAGATTCTTGGTACACCCTGAGTCCTTGTACCACGCCAGATCTGCCTTTTCCTTTGGCGACATGTTAGACTTCTTCATGAAGAGGCGGTCGCGCACCTTCTTGGCCATGTTGATCGTTCCAAAACGGCAAACAACGGTCTGGTTCTCCTCCTGCTGCTGCTCCTCACGTAGTTGTGACTGCTGCGCCTGTTGCTATGGAGGTTGTTGGTTTCCAAGCTGTTGCTGGTCCTTCTTCTGGTCCCTCTTGAACTTGAAGCACTCTTTCTTATAGTGCCCCTCTTTCTGGCAATAGTGGATCTTTCATTTCTTCTTGCCTCTCTCGCGCACAAACTACTGCTACTACTGGTCGCATGAGTCCATGGCCTTGAAAGCTTCTTCACTGCTGCTACTGCCGCCATTGCACTTTGCTACATTGCGACGTACTTCTACCTGCACCACGTGCGTGAAGATGAAGTCAAGGTCAAGAGTTGGCTGGTACTTCATCGTCTCTCGTTCCGTGTCATAGCTCGTTGGGAGTCCCCTGAGCAGGAGGTGGATGAAGCGCATATCTTCCATAAGGTTGTCAGCCGATTTTCGTTGCTTTGTCAGCTCCTTTGCCCTGTCCAAGAATGCCTCCATCCCTTTGCCAATCCGCATTTCCAACGCCATCATCCTCTCCTCCAAACGCATGAGGAATGTAGGATCCTTGTTGTCATACTTTTAGCAAGAGCCCTGTTGTTGGAACTGGAGGAGAGGGCAAGCCTTGGAGCAGCGAGCATATGGGACTGGAAGACATCACTTGTGCTGAAGAATGGTTTTTAAACCACTCAAAATGATGGAGTACATATAGAGCTAGAGCTTGGGCAAGTCAGCCGTCTCACAAGCCACACCACTTAGGCATGGAGGCTAAGGCTCGCACACTAGAGTCCATAATCTCACACAAGGGAGGAAATCAGCCTAGCAATCAGGCTGACCACTCACACACGACCTAGAGAGCTAGAAAATGCTCTGATGGCACACTCCTAGTGGTCACATAACCCACAATCCCATGGAGAATCGCCATGTGTCCATGGCTAGCACACAAGGATCTCACCTCACCTAAAAAGTAAGGAGAGGTACCTTTTTCCTACTTTGACAAGGCAACCCAAGAATCAAGGACATTTTTGGATATTTCTCCCATCAGGTCTTGACCCTGGATCTCTTGCCTTTTCCTTTTCTCAAGCTAAGGCATGGAGCCATCGCCCATGGTCGCCCGCATATTGGCGGTCGATGACCTTGAATACTTAAAAAATTCATATCTCCCAATCCGACCGTTGGATCGGCCTCAAACTTGGACTGTAGGCATTTTGACACCTGATCTTTCCACTAGTGAAGTCGGGTTGACGATCTGAGCACGCATCTGGTACTTTCCTGGTACTTGCTCCTGTGGACGTGAAACTCAGCCGGATGGCTCCTTTCCCACCAATCTCCCACTTTGCCCCAATGAGAGTGGGCTGAGTCCACATGCCTTCATGCAGAATTGCTGCTTCTCACGGGTCAGTGTCTTGGTGCAGAAATCAGCGACCTGCTTGCTGGTTGGAGTAAACTCCAGTTTTATAGTACCCTCCTGCACCATGTGCCTGATGAAGTGATATGCGATGTCAATGTGCTTGGTGCGTACATGGTCCTTAGGATTCTTCGCGAGTGCGATTGCGCTCTGGTTGTCAACGCGTATTGGAACTGGAACTGCTGTACTCCCACTCATCTTTGCCATGAGACGCTGAAGCCAAATTGCTTCCTTGGCTCCAAAGCTAAGAGAGATGTACTCGGCTTCCGTGCTTGAGGAGGCCACAACCAACTGCTGCTTGTTGCACCAGGTGATGGCTCCACCATTCATGAGGAACACATGTCCAGAGATGGACTTACGGTCCTCATGGTTTGAAGCCCAATAAACATTTGTGTAGCCGATGATGCTGTTGTCGTTGCTGTTGTAGGTGATGCCAATCTTGATGGTTCCAACAAGGTAGCAAAAGACCCGCTCTACTGCCTTCTTGTGCTCAGGTTCGGGGTTTGCCATGTGGTGGCTCACGATGCTAACAGCCTGTGCGAGGTCCGGCCTATTTGCAACCATCAGGTACATGAGGCTGCCGATGGCGCCTTGGTACTTATGTCGCTCAGTTGCATTTGCTTCTCCATTGAAGCTCACGAGGTACTGCTGCATCTCCAGCAGCGTGCCGATGGGTTTTGCCTCTGCCATGCCGAACCACTGCAAGACATCCTTGATGTAGCGGCTTTGCTATAGTGAGAGAGAGCGTGATTTGTTGTCACGCGTGATCTAAACAGCGAGGAAGTATGATGCCTCCTCGAGATCAGACATCTGGAAGCGCTCCTGCATGGCCTCCTTGAATTCCTTTAGTACAGACATGCTGTTGGAAAAGAGGAGCATGTCATCCACATAGACGATGATGATGAGCGCCTCATGACCATGCTGCCAGCGATAGACGCTATCGGCACACTCGCTGCGCTCAAACCCCATGCACTACAACGCCGCATCCAACTTCTGGTTCCAAGCACGCGATACTTGCTTGAGGCCGTACAGCGACTTATGCAGCTTGCAAACGAGGTGCTCCTGGCCATCCATGACGAACCCCTCCGGCTGCTCCATGTAAATCTCCTCCTCCAGTTCACCGTTCAGGAATGCCGTCTTGACGTCCATGTGGTGGACCTCAAAGTCCTTTTGCTGTTTCATAGGAAAGGAGGTTACGCACAAACGCAAACTTTGCAACAAGAACAAAGGTTTCCATGTAGTCGATGCCTTCTTGTTGCGAGTAGCCCTTGGCGACTAGCCTTGCCTTGTACTTTTCCATGTTGCCATCTGCTCCCCGCTTCTTCTTGAGCACCCATTTGCACTTGATAGCCTTACATCCAGATGGACGCTTAGTCAGCTCCCACGTACCGTGAACGAGTTGTGACAGTATCTCTTGCTACACAGCGTACGCCCAATCTGCCGCATTTGGTGACGCCATGGCCTCCTTGTACGCCGTCGGCTCATCAGAGTCTGCTGCAACTGCGACGTTCATCTGGTCTGGTTTGTGGAGCATTCAGAAATGCCCGCGCTCACCAGGCTTGTAGCGAATCCTGAGAGGGTACCTCCGACCTGGTGCTATAGCGTTAGCAGGCAGATGACGTGGTGCTGCCGACACAACTGCTCTTGTTGATGGTGGTGCATCTTCTTCCTCTGCTTCTGCCGATGAGGCCGTTATATCTGCTGCATCACAGATGGGAGAGTAGACCGGTTCTCCCATTTTCACAGTGGAGGAAGGATCAAGAGAGACTAAGTCAGGAAGGATATCTACTCCCACTGCCTCGTCAGCTGCTGCTTCTGCTGCCTCTTTACAGAGTATGTTAGTGCCGATGACGTTGCTCACGTTGAAGACGATATCCCTGGAGATGATGACGTGGCCTGTATCCCTCTCGTAGAGGCGATACGCCTTCCTTTCCACGTTGTAGCCAATCATCAACATCTACGCGCTCTTCACATCCAACTTTTACCCTTCTCCTTTGGCACGTGCATGTGCGCCAAGCTGCCAAAGGTGTAAAGATGACCTAGACTCGGCTTCTTGCCAAACCACGCCTTGTACGGCGTCATGTGCTCCAGGGCCTTGGTTGGATTGCGGTTCTTGATGTACACCGCAGTGCTTACTGCTTCCGCCAAAAAGTCGTAGGTGAGCTGAGCCGCATGGAGCATGGGGCGCGCTGACCCAACGATGGTGCGGTTGGCGCGTTCTGCTACGTCGTTTTGCTGTGGCAAGTATGGCACGGTGCGCTGCCCCTTGATGCATGCTGCTGCGAGGTAGTCCTAGAACTCCTTGCTCAGGTACTCTTCACCGCGGTAGCACCTTGATTTTCCTGCCATTCTGGCTCTCCACCATGGCCTTGAACTCCTTGAACCTGTCAAAGCACTTGTCCTTGGAGGAAAGGAAGTACACAGCAGTGTAACGGCTGAAATCATCAATGAAGGTGAGAAAGTACCTAGAGCCTCCAAAGCTCTGGGTCTGCATCGGGCCACACAAGTCTGTGTGGACCAGCTCCAGTACCTCCTTCGCGCGCTCTCCTGCTTGAGAGAACGCCTCACGATGCTGCTTCCCCTCCAAACAACCGATGCACAATTATTGCTCAACGTTAGAGATGGTGGGCAAGTCACGCACCATCTGCTTCGTTAGAAGTTGCTATAAGGCGCGCATGCCGATGTGGCCGTAGCGTGCATGCCAGATTTTCGCCATCTGTAGCCTGCACTACTGTTGCAAGGCTCTGCTCGCGCGGGATCTTGGTCGCCCCCAGCAGGCGGTACATATCGCCTTCTTTCACCAACCTGGCCAACTCCTCTCTTGTTTCCTTGTCGAGGATGTAGCCATAGTCATCGTCAAAGAGGATGCGCAGTCTTGTGTTGGTGAGAGACGACACCGAGAGAAGGTTGAACGCAGCATTAGGCACATACAACACGCCATGGAACACTCCCACTTCAATGCCAAGCGGGGTCTCCAACCACATCTCCATAATCCCAATCCCCTCAGCATACACCTCCCGATCATCAGCCAAAGCAATCGGATGGGGGGGGGGGGAATGGAGAGCAGCTGCGTAAACCACTCCTTGTGGTGCGTCAGACTCTTGGTACACCCCGAGTCCTTGTACCACGCCAGATCCGCCTTTTCCTTCTGCGACATGTCAGACCTCGCCATGAAGAGGCGGTCGCGCACCTCTTTGGCGACGTTCATGTTGCCAAAATTGCGCACGCTAGTCTGGTTCTGCTGCTGTTGCTGCTACTGCTGTTGCTGACGTTGTTGCGACTGCTGCTGGTGTTGCTGTGGAGAGTGTTGCTTTTGCTGCTGCTGCTGCTACTCCTTCTGGTCCCTCTTGAACTTGAAGCACTCTTCCATGTAGTGCCCCTCTTTTTGGCAATAGTGGTACTTGCCTTTCTTCTTGCCTCTGTGCTGCCCGGACTACTGCTGTTGCTGGTTGTGTGAGCCCATGGCCATGAAAGCTGCTTCACTGTTGCTGTTGCCGTCATTACACTTTGCTACATTGCGACGCAGTTCTACCTGCACCAGGTACGTGCAGATGAAGTCGAGGTCGAGAGTCGGGTGGCACTCCGTCTCTCGTACCGTGTCATAGCTCGTTGGGAGTCCCCTCAACAAGAGGAGGACGAGGCGCGTCTTCCACAGGGTTGCCGGTCGCTTTCAGCTGCTTCACCAACTCCTTTACCTTGTCCAAGTACGCCTCCATCCCTTCGCCACCCTGCATTTTCAACGCCATCAACTTCTCCTCCAAAAGCATGAGGAATGCAGGATCCTTAATCTCATACTTCTTGCACGTGTCCCAACCCTTTTTCGCAGTAGCCTTGTCACTCACGTACTGAAGATGCGGGTTGGAGATGGTGTTCACAAGCAGCCTGTAGGCCTACCTGTCCTTCTTCTTCCACTCCTCATATGCCGCTGCTACAGTTGTAGATGAACTTGCATCTGCTGCACCTTTTTGCGGCATCTTCCCCGCCACCACCTCTACTACGGTGATGCCTTTTACCTGTGGAGGCAGAGCGCGCTCATCGCCGCTCACCACCTCCCACAAGCCCCTCTCCTCCAAAAGAAGGCGGGTACGGATCTTCCAAAACATGAAGTTGGCACGTCCTTCCAGCCTCTCCAAGGGCTGGGCTTCTGGTTCCATGCTTGCTGTTGCCATTTTGAGCCTTGGTGATGCTCAGTGGTGCCCTTGAGTGGCGGAGCTACCCATGCTTCTGCTACTGCTGCTGCTTCAACTAGAAATCGTTTTCACAGAAAATGGACTGTAGAGGCCACTAGACAGTGAATTTTGAAACAACGGAGCACACAACTCCAAAATTCAGCTCAAAACCTTTCAGATCCACCCATGAAACAGGGTCATCAACATGGGAGTTCTAGAGATATGCCCTTTTGAAAACAGGGTATGCTTTTGCTCCTACTCCAGCTCAAACCAGCTAGCTTGTAAACGGCGTTTCTCCCAAATGTACAAATGGAATGCAAAAATGTTTGCCTCAATGGAAAGCTTAGGAAAAATTCTTCATTTCGTATGTGCTACTTTTTAAATTTGACAAAGAGACGGAAGAGTTATGGTCATCACAAGGCGACAATCTTACTCTGAGAGAAGAGTGTAGCCCTGGCTGACCTTGTTTTGAGCATAACTCTCAATCCGACAGTTGGATCTTCGCGATCTTGGGCTGAGTGGAAAGCTTGTCTCTTGAACATGAAGATGGTGGGGTTGATTGTCAAGTCTGGTGAAGCTTCAACCCCAACCCGTCACTCTCAAAGTGACGGCCTGTGCTGACTGAAAGTTGCAGAACTTGGCTTTGCACCAAGTGTTGCACCAAGGGTGAGCCTTGGACCAGCGAGCATGTGGGACTGGAAGGGCATCACTTGTGCTAAAGAATGGTTGTTAAATCACTCAAAATGATGAAGTACATATAGAGCTAGAGCTTGGGCAAATCAGCCCTCTCATAAGCCACACCACTTAGCCATGGAGGCTAAGGCTCACACTGTAGAGTCCATTATTTCACACAAGGGAGGACATCAGCCTAGCAATCAGGCTGACCACTCACACACGACCTAGAGAGCTAGAAAATGCTCTCATGGCACACTCGTAGTAGTCACATAACCCACAATCCCATGGAGAATCGCCATGTGTCCATGGCTAGCACACAAGGATGTCACGTCACCTAAAAAGTAAGGAGAGGAACCTTTTTCCTAGTCAGCACACTCCGACAAGGCAACCCAAGAATCAAGGACCTTTTTGGATATTTCTCCCATCAGGTCTTGACCCTGGATCCCTTGCCGTTTCCTTTTCTCAGGCTAAGGCATGGAGCCATCCATGGCTCATTTCCCAACACCTGTCACTCACGTACTGAAGATGTAGGTTAGAGATGGTGTTGACAAGAAGAATGTAGGCGTACGTGTCCATCTTCTTCCACTCCTCATATGTTGCCGCTGCAGGTGTAGATGAACTTGCATCTGTTGCTCCTTCCAGCGAAGTCATTCCCACCACCACCTTTGCTACGATGATGCCTTTTGCGTATGGAGGCGGAGCGTGCTCGTCACTGCTCACCACCTCCCACAAGCCCTTCTCCTAAAGAATTATGCGGGTATGGATCTTCCAAAATGTGAAGTTGGCGCGTCCTTCGAGCCTCTCCAAAGTCTTGGCTAGTGTTACCATGCCTGTTACAACCATTTTAAGCTTTGCTCATGCTCAGCGCTGCCCTTGACTCATGGCGCTACCCCTGCTTTTGCTGCTGCTTTTGCAAGAAATTTGCCTAACACAAAATGGACTATAGAGGCCAATTGACTGGGAATTTGGAAAATAGTGTCATCAACAGGGGATTTTCAGAGATATGCCCTTTTGAAAACAGGGTATGCTGCTCTTCCTACTCCAGCTCACACTAGCCAGCTTGTAAACGGCATTTCTCCCAAATGTACTCATTGAATGCAAATGTTTTTGTACCAATCAAACACTTAGGAAAAACACTTCAATTTGTATGTGGTACTTTTGAAATTTGACAAAGAAATGAGCGAGTTATAATAATCACAAGGCGACAGTCTTACTCATAGAGAAGACTGTAGTCCTGGCCGACCTTGTTCTGAGCATAACTCATAATCAGACTTCGATGTTTGTGATCTTGCGCTCGTCGGAAGCTTGTATCTTGAACTTGAAGATCTAGTAGTTGATCATCAAATTTGCTAAAGGTTTGACTTTAAGCTATCACTCTCAAAGTGACGGCCTGTGCTAGCTGAAAGTGGCAGAACTTGGCTCTTATACCAAATGTTGGATCTGGAGGAGAGAGGGTGCCTTGGAGCAGCAAACATATTGGACTCGAAGGGCATCACTTGTGCTGACGAATGGTTGTTGAAATACTCAAAATGATTGAGTACATATAAAGTTAAAGTTTGGGTAGGTCAGCCCTCACACAAGCCACACCACTTAGCCATGTAGGCTAAGACTCACACACTAGAGTCCATAATCTCACATAAGACGGGAAATCAGCCTAGCAATCAGGCTGACTACTCACACACAACCTAGAGAGCTAGAAAATACTCTCATGGCACACTTCTAGTGGTCACATGACCCATAATCCCATGGAGAATTGCCATGTGTCCATGGCTAGCACAGAAGGTTTTTACCTCACCTAAAAAGTAAAGAAAGTTACCTTTTTCCTCTTCAGCACGCTGCGACAAGACAACCCAAGAATTTAGGACCTTTTGGGATATTTCTCCCATCACGTCTTGACCTTGGACCTCTTGCTTTTTTTTTCCTCAGGCTAAGGCATGGAGCCATCGCCCATGGTTATCCAGATATCGGCAGTCAATGACCCCGAAAACTTCCAAAAATAACATCACTCAATCCTATTGTTGGATCGCCTCGAAAGTTGGTCTATAGACATGCTGCCATCTGATCTTTCCAACAGTGAAGAGGGATTGATGATCGGAGCAGGCATCTGGTAGTTTCCTGGAAATTGCTTCTTTGGACCTGAAACCGAGCCGGATGGCTCCTTTCCCAACAATGATCAGATTATCCACGTACAACGCAACTAGCATCAGCCCTTTCCCATCATCGGGCACATACATGCTTGGATTGTTCTTGTAGTACACAAAAGAGAGACCGAGCATGAAACTGTCCATTTTTTTGTACCACATCCTTGGGGCCTGTTTCAACCCGTAAAGAATTTTTACCAACTTGTACACTTTGCCCTTGGGAGCTTAGACTCCTTCAAGCACCTCCATCAGCATTTCTTTGTCAAGTTTTCCATGAAAGAAAGCTGTCCTGACGTCAATGTAGTGTATCTGAAGGTTCTTTGCGGCTGGAATGTCAAGGAGAGAGCGGATGTAGGCAAAGCTCACGACGGGCACAAACGTCTCACTGTACTTGGAGCTTGGGCGTTGAGAGAACCTCTTAGTCACTACCCTTGCCTTGAAGTTGTTGATGTTGCCGTCTTGCTTCTTATTCACTTGGAGGGCCCAGTTGGATCCCGACACGTGGGCCTTGTCGGGTCTATTCACCAGCACCCACGTGCTGTTCTCGGCAATGGACGCAAGCTTGCACTCCACTGCCTCCTTGCACTTGGCCGCATCTAGGCGATTCCTCGCCTCCACCACTATGGATGGCTTTCCATGAGCAATGCATGACCAGCTAAGGCCGGTCCAATCATCCTCATACCGCATAGGTCCTTTCTCTGGTTGCAAAGCGCACCGGAGTGTAAGTGCGACTTCTTGCTTTGGTACTGGAGCTTCCACAGGTGGTGGGTTGTCATCGTTGTCATCGTTGTCATCGTCGAAAGAGTCGTCAGACTCAAAGTCAGACTCGAAAGCCACGGACGCCTTGGTATCCGCGTCCATGTCAGATACTGCGTCATCCTCTGTAGCTACTCTCCCATTCCCACCACCCGCAAATAAAGGGAGCCAATTGTCGGGTACTTAGTCTCTTGACTCAAGCAATACTATCCACTCTTCTCCTTTAGGAGTGAGGTTCAGATCCATCAGCTCTTTGTTTTCAAGGATGCATTCGTCAAACATGGCGTCAAATCTCCTTAGGAGCTTGCCTGGAACATGGTCTCAAAGCCGATAGGTTTTGTGTGATGAGTCATACCTAACCATGACGCACTTCCTCGAACGTGCTGTTACAACTGGACGAGAGAGGGATCCTTGGAATAGCAAACATGTGGGACAGGAAGGGCATACCTTGTGTTGAATAATGGTTTTTTTATCACTAAAAAAAATGGAGTACATATACAGCTAGAACTTGGGCAAGTCAGCACTCTCACAAGCGACACCACTTAGCCATGGAGACTAAGGCTGACACACTAGAGTCCATAATCTCACACAAGTGAGGAAATCAGCCTAGAAATCAGGCTGACCAGTCACACATGATCTAGAGAGCTAGAAAATGCTCTCATGGCACACACCTAATGGTCACATGACCCATTATCCCATGGAGAATCGCCGTGTGTCTATGGCTAGAAAACAAGGATCTCACCTCATCTAAAAAGTAACGAGAGGTACCGTTTTTGTAGTCAGCACACTCTGACAAGGCAATCCAAGAATCTAGGACCTTTTTGGATATTTCTCCCATCAGATCTTGACTCTCGACCCCTTGCCTTTTTCTTTTCTGAGGATAAGGCATGGAGCCATCGCCCATGGTCAACCAGATTTCGGCGATCGATGACCGAATAAACTTTCAAAATTTATACCTCCCAATCGGATTGTTTGATAGGCCTCAAACTTTAACCGTAGATTTTTTGCCATTTGATCTTTCAAAATGGGGAAGTCCGATTTACGATCGGAGTAGTCATCTCGTAGTTTCCAGGTCCTTTTTCCTATGGACCTCAAACTGAGCCGCATGGCTCCTTTCCCAACAGTCTCCCACTTTGCCGTTCTCACAGTGGGCTGCGTCCACATGCATTCATGCAGAACTAGTGCTTCTCATGAGACACTGGCTTGGTACAAAAACAAGAGACTTGCTTGTTGGTTGGAGTAAACTCCAGCTTGATAGCACCCTCCTGCACCATGTGCCTGATGAAGTGATATGTGACGTTGATATGCTTAGTGGGTGCATTATGCTCAGGATTCTTGGTGAGAGTGATTGTGCTTTGGTTATTGACGTGCATAGGAACTAGAATTACTCCAGTGGCACTCATCTCCACCATGAGATGCTGAAGCCAAACTCCTTCCTTAGCTCCAAAATTGAGAGAGACGTACTGAGCTTCAGTGCTTGAGATGACCAGGACCACCTGCAGCTTGGTGTACCAGTTAGTAGCCCCACCATTCATGAGAAACACATGTTCAGACATGGACTTGCGGTCCTCAGAGTTTGAAGCCCAATCTGCATGTGTATAGCCGATGATGTTGTTGTCCTTACTGTTGTAGGTGATGCCGATGTTGATGGTACTGACCTGATATGCTCCTTGTCCATGGCTGATGTTTAGACAGGCATAGTACGGTCTAGACATGCACTCCTCCCTTGGAGTAAGTCCCCTAAGTCTGGTGGAGATAGACAAGGCATGCACTGCTCCTTTCGAGCAAGTCCTCTTGGTCTAATCTTGGATACGAAATTCAGCAAGCACTACTTGGGACAACTCCTTGTGGCTTAGACATTTCAAAGTTAGTCTCTGGAGCAAGAGGTCAGTGGATCAAATCCCAGCCGCATGACTAATGTTCTTTGTGACCAAAAGGGGGACAGGAAGGTTCTAAGAGATATCTTAGAACAGTCCAAGGTCCTTCCTGGTGTCTAGCGCCGGTTGACGGTCACAGGGATCGCTATGTAGGTGTTGGGAAAGGAGCCATCCGCCTCAGTTTTAGGTCCTCAGGAGCATGTTCCAGGAAACTAATACATCCCTGCTCCAATCATTGATCACAAATCACCATCGGAAAGATGAGGTGGCAAAATGTTTGCGGTCCAACTTTGAGGCCGTTCGATGTTTCCAGGGCCATGGACCGTCAATATCTGGGTGACCATGGGCGATGACCCCATGCCTTAGCCTAAGAAGAGAAAAAGGCAAGAGGTCTAGGGTCAAGACTGGATGGGAGAAATATCCAAAGACATCATAGATTCTTGGGTTGCCTTATCAGAGTGTGCTGACTAGGAAAAAGGTACTTCTTACTTTTTAGGTAAGCGATTCTCCATGGGATTGTGGGCTATGTAAGCCCTAGGAGTGAACCATGAGAGCATTTTCTAGCTTTCTAACTCATGTGTGAGTGGTCAGCCTGATTGCTAGGCTGATTTCCTCCCTTGTGTGAGATTATGGACTCTAGTGCGTGAGCCTTAACCCCCATGGCTACATGGTGTGGCTTGTGAGAGGCCTGACTTGCCCAAGCTCTAGCTCTATATGTACTCCATCATTTTGAGTGATTCAACAACCATTCTTCAGTACAAGTGATGCCCTTCCAATCCCACATGCATGCTGCTCCAAAGCCTTCTCTCCTCCTGTTGCAACAGTTAGTATCAAAGCCAAGTTGTGCCACTTTCAGCCATCACAAGCCGTCACTTTGAGAGTGGGGGATTGGACTCATACCTTCACCAAACGTGACAATGGACCACATGATCTCCAAGTTCAAAAGACATGCTTTTTAAAGATCCAACAGTTAGATTGAGAGTTATTCTGAAAATGAGGTCGGCCAGGGCTACATTTTTCTCTTTGAGTAAGACTGTCGTCTTGTGATGGCCATAATTGTCTTGTTTCTTTGTCAAATTTACAAAGTAGCACAAAAGAATTAAATCATTTTTTCTAAGCTTTCCATTGGTGCAAAAATATTTGTATTCCATTCGTACCTTTGGGAGAAACGCCGTTTACAAGTTGGCTGGTGTGAGCGGGAGTAGGTACAGCAGCATACCCTGTTTTCAAAAGGGCATATCTCTGAAAATACCCTGTTGATGACCCTTTTTTATGGGTCCATCACAAAGGTTTTGAGCTGCATTTTCTAGTTATGGGCTCATTTTTCCCAAATTCCTAGTCTGCTGGTTAAGGCTGCACACCAAATCCTAGGATTCGTGAATAAGTTTCGTGAACCCAGAAAAAGATTCGGATTCGGGGATCCAAATCCTTCATGAGGATTCGATTCGGGATTCGGAGATCCTTTCCCTATTGTTTCAACATGGAAAACAGGGATTTATCAGGCAGATTATAGGATTTTTACGTGCCATCACCCATAGGATTTGGAAAAGATCCGTGAATCTTATGGATTCGCAAATCCAGATTCGGATTTGTGAATCAAAGCCAAACATGGATTCGGATTCGTGAATCCGAATCCAATCTGGGATCCGGGAATCTTACTCGGTGTGCACCCTTACTGCTGGTCTCTACAATCCATTGTCTTTCAGACAGATTTCTTGCTGAAGCAACATGAGGAGCAGGGCTAGCGCCGCCATCCAAGGGTAGCGGTGAGCATCATCAAAGCTCAAAATGGCACCAACACGCGTGGTAATAGCAGGTTAGGCCTTGGAGAGGCTGGAAGGACGCGCCAACATCAGGTTTTGGAAGATCCATACGTGCCTTCTTTTGGAGGAGACGTATGTGGGAGGTGATGAGCGGCGACGAGCGTGCTCCACCTTCACAGGCAAAAGGCATTACAATAGGAGAGGTGGTGGTGAGGAAGACGCCGCAAGATTTTGCAGCGGATGCAAGTTCATCTACAACTGCAGCAATGGCCTATGAGAAGTAGAAGAAGGACAGGCAGGCCTACAGGCTGCTCGTCAACACCATCTACGACCCACATCTTTAATATATGAGTGACAAGGCTATTGTAAAAGAGGGGAAGGACACGTTGTGCAAGAAGTATGACAGCAACGATCTCGCATTCCTCATGCTTTTGGAGGAGAAGATGATGGCGTTGAAAATACAAGGTGGCTAAGGGATGGAGGCGTACCTGGATAGGGCAAAGGAGCTGGCGAAGTAGCTGAAAGCAGTCCGCAACCTTGTGGAAGACACGCGCTTTGTCCTCCTCTACTGAGGGGACTCCCAACGAGCTATCATACGGTGCGAGAGACGTTGGAGTGGCAACTGACTCTCGACCTGGACGTCATCTACACGCACCTGGTGCAAGTAGAATTGTGTCGCAATGTAGTAAAATGCAACAACAGCAGCAACAGTAGTGAAGCAGCTTTCATGGCCATGGACTCACGCGACCAGCAGCTGGAGTAGTCTGCGGAGCAGAGAGGCAAGAACAAGGGCAAGTACCACTTTTGCCAGAAAACGGGGTACTACAAGAAGAGTGCTTCAAGTTCAAGAGGGTCCAGAAAAAACAGTATTAACAGCAATACAAGCAACAATGTGCACAACAAGAGCAGCGGCAGTCATAGGAACGTATTAGCAGCAGTGGCAACAGAACCAGACCGGCATACGCCATTTTGGCAACATGAACGTGGCCAAGGAGGTGCGCGACCGCCTCTTTCTGGCGAAGTCTAATATGTCCCAAAATGAGAAGGCAGATTTCGCGTGGTACAAGGACTCCGGGTGTACCAAGAGCCTGACGCACCAGGAGTGGTTTACGTAGCTGCTCTCCATTCCCCTTGGTCGGATTGCTTTGGGTGATGATCGGGTGGTGTACGCTGAGGGGATTGGGATAATGGAGATGTAGTTGGAGACCCTACGTGGTATTAAAGTAAGAGTGTTCCATGTTGTGCTATACGTACCTTATGTTGCATTCAATCTTCTCTCAGTATCCTCTCTCACCAACACATGAGTGCGGGTCGTCTTTGACGACGACTATAGATATGTCCTCGACAAGAAAACAAGAGGGGATTTGGCCTGGTCGCTGAAGGAAGGCGACATGTACAGCCTGTCGGGGGAGACCAAGATCCCGTGCGAGCAAAGTCTTGCAGCAGTAGTGCAAGCGACAGATGGCAAAATCTGGCATGCGCGCTATGGCCACATCTGCATGCCCGCCATGTAGCAACTCCATAGAGCACTACATGCCTTGTCTGTATGTGTAGCTAGCATGCTAGGCAATATACAAGGTGCATACTTTTTCAATACTCTTGAGTTCTACCTCCGGATAGCAGTCCATCAAAAGAGAGGGGAAGATACCATAAAAATGTGTTAGAACAATGACATCATCAAAGTCCTCAAGAGCTACAACATGGATGACTGTAAGAAAATCTGTACATCCATGATAAAAGAATGCAAGCTCTCCTCCTCCATGAGTCTGACCACAAAAGAAAAATGACATGAGATAGAGATCGTTTTCTACCAGTATACTGTTGGGAACCTCATCTAGGCCATCGGAGGAACATGCCGAACATTTGCTATGCTATAGGACAGGTCAGTACATTTCTGGCCAATCAAGGGCTATAGTACCAGCAAGTTGTGAAGTGCATGATTTACTATCTGCAAAAGACACGATACATATAACTCCAAATTGGAGGCCAAAAAAGATCTGATTTGCTACGCCTGGCGTGCTATACGAACACCGACTAGGATGGGATAATTGATGAAAGAAAATCATCAACCAGGATTTGTGTGCTTCTTGAATGGCGGTGCAGTTTCTTGGGAGAATAGAAAGGAGGACTGTGCCTCCCTTTCTATCGCTGAGCAGAGTACATTGTACATTGTACTATAAGAAGCATGCAAGGAGACATAATGGTTACGTAACGTACTTACAAAATGAAAATGTCACAGACAAAACCAAGGGTGATTTGGATCGACAACAACAGAGTCATAGAAATTGCAGAGGATGACATCATCTCCTGGCTAACCAGGCACAAGACATCATGAATTACTACTTACATGACCTGGTCACAAAGTAGATTGCAGACTTAGAATACAAAGACAGCAAGACGGTTATCGCATTTTACATGGCCAAGGTGCTTGATAGCAAATTGTATTTTGTAGGTACTTGAGGGATCGGAAAGGTCATCACAAAGGATGAAGACTAAGGCCAAGGTAGTTTAAGAGAGAAGAAATCCCATAGGAAATAGACATGGGTGCAAGGGAGAGTTTGTTAATCTAGTATGCCCCTTGTCTATAGCTAATATTTGGATACACATAGCATGGACTAGGCATATTCTGCTCTCTTAGGGTAAGTCTCTTAAGACTAGTCCAGATAGACAAGGCATGCATTGCTCCTTTAGAGCAATTCTCCTTGGTCTTAAGTGGATAGTGTAGCTAGCAAACACTTTTTAGGACAACTCCTTGTGGCTTTCAGGTTCCAAAGTTAGTCTCTGGAGTTAAAGGTCATGGAGTCAAGTTTTCTTTGTAAGGAAAATGGAGACAAGAATATTTTGAAAGAATTTTTAGACCATTCTAAGGTCCATCCTGGTGAATGGCGCCACTTAGGAGTCATAAAGAGCGCCATGAAGGGAGGGAGATGATGCAATCCAGATCGCTCCTAAATAGGTTCATTGGTTGATCTTAGCCCCACGAGTAACCTCCTCGAGCATAAGTGACCAGGTATTAAGGAAAACGTGCAAGAGACTCATTCCTATTAACTGCTGAATATAGAACCGTGATGCTGAGGGTCATGTCTCCTCATGATGTTTTAGGAGGACATGCTAAGTGCCATTATGCCTTGCTTTATAGTTTGTTGTCTCATACCTGTTGACAAGGTAGACCTATGTCCTACTCATCAGTTTCATCTCCAACTCACCACTTTTATACATGAGTTACAAGGCTGCAGTAAAGGAGGAATATAACGCGTTGATGAATAGTAAAAGAGTAAGGATCATGCTTTCCTCATGCCTTTGGAGGAAGAGATGATGGTATGAAAGAGGTAGTGTGGTACATGGATGGAGCATACCTAGAAACGGAAAAGGATATGGCAAAACAGCTGACGGCGTATCTCATCCTATGGATGAGATTTGCTTCATTCTTCTCTTACTAAGGGGACTTCTTATTCAATGTGAAACAATGCAAGAGACTTTGGGGTAAAAGCCAGCTCTTCACCTCAAGTTCATCTACACATACTTGATGGAGGTAAAACTACTTCATAATGTTGTAAAGCGCAACGAGGGCAGTACTAGTTTAGGGTTTAGCGTTTGTGACCATAAGCTCATGGAACCAACTACACATTTGGTCTGAAACGGAAAGAGGCAAGAAGAAAAGCAAGTGTTACTACTACCACAAAGAGGACTACAAGAAAGATAACTTCAAATTCAAGAAGAACAGGAAAGAGCATCAGCAGCAACAGCTATCACAACATTAGCAAAAGGAGCAAACTCCATAAATGCAACAGTATTCATTACATCAGTAGGAGAAGTGGCAAAACAATGCATACGTGTATCATTTTGGCAATATGAAAGTGGTAGAGAAGGAATGCGACTACCTCTTCATGGCAAACTTCAAGAAGTCAAAAATGGAGGACCTATTGCTTTCATTAATGATATGATGGTATATAACGAGGAGATTGGCCTTATAGAGATGTTGTTGGAATCCCGAATACAAGTGAAGTGTGAGTATTCCATGGTATACCTAATGTTGCATTCGACCTCCTTTCATTCTCCCCTCTCACCTATATAGGATTGTGCATCATCTTCAGATATGAATATGGTCACATCCTCAAAAAGGACACATTAGAGGAGTTGACATGGTCACTTAAAGAGGACAATATGTATTGCCTGCGATAATTAACCAAGATCCTACGTGAGCACATTCTTGCACCAGAAGTACAAGTGACAGATCGTGAGATTTGGCATCCATGCTATCGGTACGTTAGCATGCCCGCCTTGTTAGAACTGGAGGAGAGAGGTGACCTTGGAGTACCAACCATGTGGGACTGAAAGGGCACTAGTTGTGTTGAATAATGGTTATAAAACCACTCAATGTTATGGAGTACATATAGATATAGAGGAAGAGGGAGCCTTGGAACACCAAACACTGGGGTCTGAAAATGCATCACTTGTGCTGAAGAATGTTTGTTCGATCACTCAAAATGATGAAGTACATATAGAGTTAGAGCTTGGGCAAGTCCACCCTCTCACAAGCCACACCACTTAACCATGCAAGGCTCACACACTAGAATCCATAATCTGACACAAGAGAGGAAATCAGCTTAGCAATCAGATTGTCCACTCACAACAACCTAGGGAGCTAGAAAATGCTCTCATGGCACACTCCTGGTAGTCATATAATCCACGATCCCATGGAGAATTCCCATGTGTCCATGGCTAGCACACAAGGATCTAACCTCAACTAGAAAGGTAGGAGAGGTACACTTTTCCTATTCAACACACTCTGACAAGGCAACCCAAGAATAAAGGACCTTTTGGATATTTCTCCCATCAGGTCTTGACCCTGGACCTCTTCCCTTTTTCTTTTCTCAAGCTAAGGCATGGAGCCATCACCCATGGTCACCCAGACATCGGCGGTCCATGACCTGGAAAACTTTGAAAATTTGTTTCTCCTAATCCGATTGTTGGATCAGCCTGAAACTAGGACCATAGACAGTTTGCCTCCTCATCTTTTCAATGGTGAATCTGGATTGAGAATCGGAGAAAACATCTTGTAGTTTCCTAGAACTTGCTCTTGTGGATCTGCATCTTGTAGTCAAATGGCCCCTTTTCCAACAATCTCCCACTGTCTCACAGTCAAAGTGGGCTAAGTCCACAAGCCTTCATGCAGCACTGCTGCTTCTCACGAGGTTATTAGCTTGGTACATACATTAGCCACCTGGTTCGTGGTTGGAGTAAACTCCTACTTCATAGTTCCCTCCTGGACCATGTGCCTGATGAAATGATGTGCAATGTCAATGTAGTAGGTGCATGCATGGGTCTCATGATTCTTGTCGAGAACGATTGCGCTCTGGTTCTCGATGCACACTCGAACTGGAGCAGAGAGGGAGCCTTGGAGCAGCGAGCATGTGGAACTGGAAGGACATCACTTGTGCTAAAGAATGGTTGTTAAATTACTCAAAGTAAAAGGGTACATATAGAGCTAGAGCTTGGGCAAGTCAGCACTCTCACAAGCCAAACCACTCAGCCATGGAGGCTAAGGCTCACACAGTGGAGTCCATAATCTCACACAAGGGAGAAAATCAGCCTAGAAATCAGGCTGACCACTCACACACGACTTAGAGAGCTAGAAAATGCTCTCATGGCACACTCTTAGTGGTTACATAACCCTCAAACTCATGGAGAATCGCCGTGTGTCCATAGCTAGCACACAAGCATCTCACTTTACCTAAAAAGTAAGGAGAGGTACCTTTTTCCTAGTCAGCTCACTCTGACAAGGCAACCCAAGAATGAAGGACCTTTTTGGATATTTCTCCTATTAGGTCTTGACCCTGGACCTCTTGCCTTTTTCTTTTTCGAGGCTAAGGCATGGAGCCATTGTCCATGGTCACCCGGATATGAGCGATCGATGACCCTGAAAACCTCGAAAATTCATTTCTCCCAATCTAACTATTGGATCAGCATCAAACTTGGACCGTAGACAGTTTTCCACTTGATCTTCCCAATGATGAAGTTAGATTAACAATCGGAGCAAGCATTTAGTAGTTTCCTGGAACTTGCTCTTGTGTACCTGAAACTGAGCCGGATGGCTCCTTTCTAAAAAATCTCCCACTCTGTCGCAGTCAGAATAGGCTGAGTCCACATGCGTTCATGCATAACTGCTGCTTCTCGAGGGTGACTGGCTTGGTGCAGAAATCAGTGACTTGCTTGCTGGTTGGGGTAAAGTCCACCTTGATAGCACCCTCGTGCACCATATGCTTGATGAAGTGATATGCGATGTCAATGTACTTGTTGTGTGCATGGTGCTCAAGATTCTTGGCAACTGCGATTGCGCTCAGGTTGTCGACGCACACAGAAATTGGAAGTGCTGTAATCCCACTCATCTCTGCCATGAGACGCTGAAGCGAAAATGCCTCCTTGAATCCAAAGCTGAGAGAGATGTACTTAGTTTCCGCGTTTCAGGTAGCCACGACCACCTACCGCTTGCTACACCAGCTGATGGCCCCACCATTCATGAGGAACACATGACCAGAGATGGGCTTGCGGTCCTCAGGGTTTGAAGCCCAATTTGTGTCTCTATAGCGGATGATAATGTTGTCGTTGTCATTGTAGGTGATGCCAAGTTGATGGTTTGAGCAAGGTAGCATAAGACGTGTTTCACTTCCTTCTAATGCTCAGGTCCGGGACTAGCCATGTGCTGGCTCACAACGCTAACAGCCTCTGCAAGGTTTGGCGTGGTTGCAGCTATCAGGTACATGAGACTGTCGACGCCGCTCTAGTACTTCTTACGCTCAGTGCCATCCGCTTCTCCATTAAAGGTCACGAGGTACTGCCACGTCTCCAGCAGCATGCCAATGGGTTTTGCTTCTGCCATGCCGAACCGCTGCAAGAGATCCTTGATGTAGCGGCTCTGTTGTAGTGAGAGAGAGTGTGATTTGTAGTCACGCGTGATCTGGATACCGGGGAAGTATGATACCTCCCCAAGATCAGAACTCTGGAAATGCGCCTGCATGGCCTCCTACAACTCCTGTGGTGCAGACATGATGTTGGAAAGGAGCATGTCATCCACAGACGATGACGATGAGCACCTCATGACCGTGATGCCAGCGGTAGACGTTGCAGTCACACTCGCTGCGCTCAAACCCCATGTACTTTAACGCTGCATCCAACTTCTGGTTCCCAGTACGCGACGCTTGCTTGAGGCCATACAGCGACTTTTCTAGCTTGCAAAGCAGGTGCTCGTGGCCATCCATGACAAAATCCTCCAGACTCTCCATGTAAATCTCCTCTTTGAGGTCACCGTTCAGGAATGCCGTCTTGACGTCCATGTGGTGGACCTCAAAGTCCTCTGCTGCTGCATAGGAAAGGGGCGTACGAACTGAGGCAAAATCTGCAATATGAGCAAAGGTTTCCGTGTAGTCGATGCCTTCTTGAAGCGAGTAGACCTTGGCGACCAGCCTTGCCTTCTACTTTTCCAGGTTGCCATCTGCTCCCCGCTTCTTCTTGAACACCCACTTGCACTTGATCACCTTACGTCCAGGTGGACGCTCAGTGAGCTCCCACGTGCCGTTGTCGAGCTACGATTGCATCTCCTGCTACACAGCTTGCGCCCAATCCGCTGGATCTTGTGTAGCCATGACCTCCTTGTACTACGTCGGCTCATCAGAGTCTGCTGCAACTACAACGTTCATTTGATCTGGTTTTTGCAACATCGAGAAATGCACATGCTCACCAGGCTTGTAGCATACCCTGAGGGTACATGCGTCCTGGTGCTAGAGCGTTAGGAGGCGGCTGGCACAGTGTTACTGGCACAACTGCTCAAGCTGATGATAGTGCATCTTTTTCTTCTGCTTCTGCCGATGTGGCCGCTATATCCACTACATCAGACATGGGAGAATAGACTGGTTCTCCCACTGTCACATTGGAGGAAGGATCATGAGAGAGTGGGTTAGGAAGGATATCTGCTCCGACTGCCTCGTCAGCTGCTGCCTCCACTGCCTCTTCACCGACAATGTTGGTGCCGATGACGTTGCTCTTGATGAAGACGACATCCCTGGAGATGATGACGTGACCTGTATTCCTCTCATACAGGCAATACGCCTTGCTTGCCACGTGATAGCCAATCATCAGTATCTATACGCTCTTTGAATCCAACTTTTGCCGCTTCTCATTTGGCACGTCCATGTGCGCCAAGCTGCCAAACGCGCGAAGGTGACCCACGTTCGGCTCCTTGCTGATCCATGCCTCGTACGTCGTCATGTGCTCCAGGGCCTTGGTTGGACTACGGTTGTTGATGTACATCGTAGTGCTCACTACTTCGGCCCAAAAGTTGTAGGTGAGCCAAGTCGCGTGTAGCATGGAGCGCATCGACTCAACAATGGTACGCTTGGCGCGTTCTGCTACACCGTTTTGCTGCGCAACTATGGCGTGGTGCGCTGCACCTTGATGTTTGTTGCTGCGAGGTACTCATGGAACTCCTTGCTCAGGTGATCTCCACCGCGGTCGCTGTGCAATGCCTTAACTTTCTTACTAGTCTGGTTCTCTACCATGTCCTTTAACTCCTTTAACCTGTCAAAGCAATGGTCCTTGGAGGAAAGGAAGTACACAGTAGTGTAACGCGTGAAATCATCAATGAAAGTAAGAAAATACCTAGAGCCTCCAAAGCTATGGGTTTCCATCAGGCCACACAAGTCTGTGTGGAGCAGCTCCAGCAGTTCCTTTGCGCGCTCCCCTGCTCCAAAGAACACCGCACGATGCTGTTTCCCCTCCGAACAGCCGATGCACAATTGCTGCTCAAAGTTAGAGATTGTGGGCAAGTCACATACCATCTGCTTCGTTTGAAATAGCTGCAAGGCACGCATGCCGATGTGGCCGTGGTGCGCATGCCATATTTCACCATTCGTGGCCTACACCACTGCTGCAAGACTTTGCTCGTGCGGGATCTTGGCCGCGGCGAGCAGGCGGTACATGTCGCCTTCCTTCACCGACCTCGCCAACTCTTCTCTGGTTTCCTTGTCGAGGATGTAGCCATAGTCGTTGTCAAAGACGGCTCAAAGAGGATACTGAGAGAAGGTTGAACATACATTATGCCATGGAACACTCCCAGTTCAATGCCACGCGGGGTCTCCAACCACATCTCCACAATCCCAATCCCCTCAGCATACACCTTACGATCATCACCGATAAAAAACCAGACATGGTGGAATGGAAAGCAGCTGCGTTAACCACTCCTTGTCGTGCATCACGCTCTTGGTACACCCTGAGTCCTTCTACGTCAGATCCACCTTCTCCTTCTGTGACATGTCAAACTTTGCTATGAAGAGGCGGTCACGCACCTCTTTGGCCACGTTCATGTTGCCCAAATGGCACACGCCGGTCTGGTTTTGCTGCTGCTGCTGCTACTCGTGATGTTCCTGTGGCTGCTACTGCAGTTGCTCTTGAGATTATTGCTTTCGCTGCTGTTGCTGCTCCACCTTCTGGTCCCTCTTGAACTTGAAGCACTCTTTCTTATAGTGCCCCTCTTTCTGGTAATAGTAGCACTTGCCCTTCTTCTTGCCTCTTTCCTACCCGGACTATTGCTATTGCTGGTTGCGAGAGCCCATGGCCATGAAAGCTGTTTCACTACTGCTGCTGTCGCTCTTCCACACAGGTGGCAGCCGCTTTAAGTTACTTCGCTAGCTCCTTTGCCCTGTCCAAGTGCGCCTCCATCCCTTCGCCACCCTGCATTTTCAACGCCATCATCTTCTCCTCCAAAAGCATGAGGAATGCAGGATCCTTGCTCTCATATTTCTTGCAGAACGTGTCCCACCCCTCTTTTGCAGTAGCCTTGTCACTCACGTACTGAAGATGCCGGTTGGATATGGTGTTGACAAGCAGCCTGTAAGCCTGCCTGTTCTTCCACTCCTCATGTGCCGGCGCTGCAGTTGTAGATGAACTTGCATTTGCTACACCTTTCTGTGGCGTCTTCCCCGCCACCACCTCTATTGCGGTGATGCCTTTTGCCAGGGGTTTAGACCAACCAATGCTTCTTTAGTGTCTGCTTCTGGTGGACAACTCTGTGAGGAGTCTCAAAGGTAAGAACTATGCTCAACGACAGGCAACTCACAGGTTCTTATGGTCCTAGAGCCAATATCTAGCCTAGGCACGCAATGGCTCCTTCGATGAGCTACTTTGGGGGCAATCTGGATTGCGTCATCCCCCCTGCCTACATGGGGCTCCCTGTGACGCTAGCCACCAGGAAGGACCTTGGAATGTTCTAAGGTATGTCTTAGAACCTTCCTGTCTCCCTTTTGGTCACAAAGATGTTAGTCACCGAGCAGGGACTTGAGCCACGGACCTCTCGCTCGACTAAGCCACAAGGAGTTGTCGTAGGTAGTATTTGCTGGATATAACATCCACATAGGACCAAGGGGTATTACTCCAAAGGAGTCGTGCATGCCTTGTCCATCCTGTATAGGTCCACATATTAGCGATGGACCAGGAGCATATCAGGTCAACAACAGTTTGTTGGAATTGGAGGAGAAAGGGAACCTTGGAGCAACAAACATATTGGACTAAAAAGGCATCACTTGTACTGAAGAATGGTTGTAGAGTCACTCAAGATAATCTCACACAGGAGAGGAAATCAGCCTAGCAATCAGGCTGACCTCTCACACATGACGTAGAGAGCTAGAAAACACTCTCATGGCACACTCCTAGTGGTGACATAACCCATAATCCCATGGAGAATTGCCATGTGTCATTGGCTAGCACACAAGGATCTCACCTTACCTAAACAGTAAGGAGAGGTACCTTTTTCCTAGTCAGCACACTCTGACAAGGCAATCCAAGAATAAAAGACCTTTTTGGATATTTCTCCCATCAGGACTTGACCCTGGACCCCTCGCCTTTTTCTTTTCTCACGCTTACGCATGGAGCCATCGCCTATGGTCTCCCGGATATCGGCGGCCGGTGACCCCCGGAACTTTGAAAATTCATATCTCCCAATCCGATTGTAAGATCGCATGAAACTTAGACCGAAGACATCTTGCCACTTGATCTTCCCAATGTTGAAGTGGGATCGAGGATTGAAGCAGGCATGTGGTAGTTTCCTGGAATTTGCTCCTGTGGACCTGATACTGAGCCAGATGGCTCCTTTCTCAACCTTTCCCAGTCAGAGTGGGCTGAGTCTACATACCTTCATGCAGAACTTCTGCTTCTCACGGCTAATTGGCTTGGTACAAAAGTCAGCAACATGCTTGCTGGTGGGAGTAAATTCCAGCTTGATAGTACCCTCCTGCACCATATGTGTGATGAAGTAATATGCAATGTCAATGTGCTTGGTACGTTTATGGTGCTCACGATTCTTGGCAAGTGCAATTGCGCTCTGGTTGTCGACGCGTAGAGGAACTGGAACTGCTGTACCCCCAATCATCTCCGCCATGGGATGCTAAAGCCAAACTACTTCCTTGCCTACAAAGCTTATATAGAGATACTCACCTTCCGTGCTAGAGGTGGCCACAACAACATGCCGCTTACTACACTAGTTGATGGCTCCACCATTCAAGAGGAACACATGTCCAAGGGTGGACGTACGGTGTTCAGGGTTTGAAGTCCAGTCTGCGTCTGTGTAGCCGATGATGTTGTTGTTTTTGCCGTTGTAGGAGATGTTGATATTGATGGTTCCAGCAAGGTAGCGGAAGATCCGGTTCATTGCCTTCTGATACTCAGGTCCGGGGTTCCCCATGTGCTAGCTCACAGCGCTAATAGCCTGTGCGAGGTCCAACCAAGTTGCAACAATCAGGTATCTCAGGCTGCCGACGCCGCTCAGTTGCATCCGCTTCTCCATTGAAGCTCACGAGGTACTGCCACGTCTCCAGCATGTCAAACCTTTGCAAGACATCCTTGATTTAGTGGCTCTCCTAGAAAAAGAGGGAGGGTGATTTGCGGTCACGCCTGATCTGGATAACGAGTAACTATGATGCCTCCTTGATTTCAGACATCTGAAAACGCTCTTCCATGGCCTCCTTGAAATCCTGTAGTGCAGACATGCTCTTTGAAAGAGGACCATGTCCTCCATATAGACGATGATGATGAGGACCTCATGACCATGCTGGTAGCAAAAGTCGTTGTAGTCACACTCACTACGCTCAAACCCCATGCACTGCAAGACCGCATCCAACTTCTGGTTCCAAGCACGCGACGCTTCCTTGAGGCCGTAACAGGCCTTCTGTAGCTTGGAAACCAGGTGCTCCTAGCCATCCATAACGAACCCCTCCGACTACTCCATGTAATTATCCTCCTCCGGGACACCGTTCAGGAATACCGTCTTGATGTCCATGTAGTAGACCTCAAAGTCCTCTGCTGCTGCATAGGAAAGGAGTGTACGCAGAGAGGCAAACTTTGCAACAGGAACAAAGGTTTATGAGTAGTCGATGCCTTCCTGCTGCGAGTAGCCCTTGGGGACCAGTCTCGCCGTGTACTTTTCAAGGTTGCCATCTGCGCCCCTCTTCTTCTTGAACACCCATTTGCACTTGATCACCTTGCGTTGGGGTGGACACTCAATCAGCTCCCACGTATCGTTGTCGAGCTGCGACTATACCTCGTGCTGCACAGCTTGTGTCCAATCCGCTACATCTGGTGTAGCCATGGCCTCCTTTTTGATGTCGGTTCATCAGAGTGTGCTCCACGTGCGACATTCATCTCGTCTGGTTTTCAAGCATCCAAAAATACCCACGCTCACAAGGCTTGTAGCTCGAGCTGAGGAGGTACCTTTGTCTTGGTGCTGGAGTGTTGGTATGCGGCTGGCGCGTTTCTACTAAAACAACTGCTCCTACTGATGGTGGTGCACCTTTTTCCTCTGCTTATTTCCGATGAGGCCGCTGTATTTGTTGCATCAAACATGGGAGATGAGACTGGTGTTGGGAAAGGAGCCATCTGGCTCAGTTTCAGGTCCACAGGAGCAAGTTCCACGAAAGTGCCAGATGCCTGCTCCGATCGCCAATCCGACTTCATCATTGGAAAGATCAGGTGGCAAAATGTCTACGGCCCAAGTTTGAGACCAATCCAACGCTCGGATTGGGAGATATGAATTTTCGAAGTTTTGGGGGTCATGGACCGTCGATGTCTGGGTGGGCATGGGTGATGGCTCCATGCCTTAGCCTGAGAAAAGAAAAAGGCAAGAGGTCCAGGATCAAGACCTGATGGGAGAAATATCCAAAAAGGTCCTTGGTCTTAGGATTGCCTTGTCAGAGTGTGCTCACTAGGATAAAGGTACCTCTCCTTAATGTTTAGGTGAGGTGAGATCCTTGTGTGCTAGCCATGGACACATGGCGATTCTCCATGGGTTTGTGGGTTATGTGACCACTAGGAGTGTGCCATGAGAGCATTCTCTAGCTCTCTAGGTCGTGTGTGAGTGGTCAGCCTGATTGCTAGGCTGATTTCCTCCCTTGTGTGAGATTATGGACTCTAGTGTGTGAGCCTTAGCCTCCATGGCTAAGTGGTGTGGCTTGTGAGAGGGCTGACTTGCCCAAGCTCTAGCTCTATATGTACTCCATCATTTTGAGTGATTGAACAACCATTCTTCAGCACAAGTGATGCCCTTCCAATCACACATGCTCGCTGCTCCAAGGCTCCCTCTCTCCTCAAGTTCCAACATTTGGTATCAGAGCCAAGTTCTGC
Source organism: Penium margaritaceum (assembly GCA_023375785.1). Taxonomy (NCBI): domain Eukaryota; kingdom Viridiplantae; phylum Streptophyta; class Zygnematophyceae; order Desmidiales; family Peniaceae; genus Penium; species Penium margaritaceum. The sequence goes on from SZWC01000945.1 coordinate 251,718, forward strand.
CACTTCCAGCCAGCACAGGCCGTCACTTTGAGAGTGACGGGTTGGGGTGAAACCTTCACCAGATTTGA
>SZWC01000945.1:255456-296203 GCA_023375785.1 Penium margaritaceum
TGGTGCAGCAAGCGGCAGGTGGTCGTGGCCACCTCGAGTACAGAAGCTGAGTACGTATCTCTCAGCTTTGGAGCCAAGGAAGCAGTTTGGCTCCAACGTCTCATGGCAGAGATGAGTGGGAGTGCAGCAGTTCCAGTTCCTGTGCGCGTCGACAACCAGAGCGCAATCGCACTCGCCAAGAATCCTGAGCACCATGCACGCACCAAGCACATTGACATCGCATATCATTTCATCAGGCACATGGTGCAGGAGGGTACTATCAAGCTGGAGTTTACTCAAACCAACAAGCAGGTCACTGATTTCTGCACCAAGCCAGTGACCCGTGAGAAGCAGCAGTTCTGCATGAAGGCATGTGGACTCTGCCCACTCTGACTACGGCAAAGTGGGAGATTGTTGGGAAAGGAGCCATCTGGCTCAGTTTCAGGTCCACAGGAGCAAGTTCCAGGAAAGTACCAGATGCCTGCTCCGATCGCCGATCGAACTTCAGTATTGGAAAGATCAGGTGGCAAAATGTCTACGGCCCAAGTTTGAGATCGATCCAACGGTCGGATTGGGAGATATGAATTTTCGAAGTTTCGGGGGTCATGGACCGTCGATGTCTGGGTGGGCATGGGTGATGGCTCCATGCCTTAGCCTGAGAAAAAAAAAAGGCAAGAGGTCCAGGATCAAGACCTGATGGGAGAAATATCCAAAAAGGTCCTTGGTCTTAGGATTGCCTTGTCAGAGTGTGCTGACTAGGATAAAGGTACCTCTCCTTACTTTTTAGGTGAGGTGAGATCCTTGTGTGCTAGCCATGGACACATGGCGATTCTCCATGGGTTTGTGGGTTATGTGACCACTAGGAGTGTGCCATGAGAGCATTCTCTAGCTCTCTAGGTCGTGTGTGAGTGGTCAGCCTGATTGCTAGGCTGATTTCCTCCCCTGTGTGAGATTATGGACTCTAGTGTGTGAGCCTTAGCCTCCATGGCTAAGTGGTGTGGCTTGTGAGAGGGCTGACTTGCCCAAGCTCTAGCTCTATATGTACTCCATCATTTTGAGTGATTGAACAACCATTCTTCAGCACAAGTGATGCCCTTCCAATCACACATGCTCGCTGCTCCAAGGCTCCCTCTCTCCTCAAGTTCCAACAACTGGTTCTCACACTGTCATAGTGGAGGAAGGATCAAGAGAGACTAGGTCGGGAAGGATGTCTACTCCCACTGTCTCGTCAGCTGCTGCTTCTCTTGCCTCTTTAAAGACAATGTTGGTGCCGATGATGTTGTTCTCGTTGAACATGATATTCCTGGAGATGATAAAGTGGCCTGTATCCCTCTCGTAGAGGCGATACGCCTTGCTTGCCACGTCGTAGCCAATCATCAGCATCTGCGTGTTCTTCGTGTCCCACCTTTGCCGCTTCTCCTTTGGCATATGCATGTGCGCCAAGCTGCCAAACGTGCGAAGATGACCCACGTTCGACTTCTTGCCAAACCATGCCTCGTACAACGTCATCTGCTCCAGGGCCTTGGTTGGACTGCGGTACTTGATGTACACCGTAGTGCTCACTGCTTTGGGCCCAAAAGTTGTAGGTGAGCCGAGCCGTATGTAGCATGGACCGCGTCGACTCAATGATGGTGCGGTTGGCATGTTGTGCTACGCCGTTGTGCTACGGGGAGTATGGTACGGTGCGCTCTGCCTTGATGCCTACTGCTTTGACGTAGTCCTGCAACTCCTTGCTCAAGTACTCTGTACCGCGGACACCGCACAAGGCCTTGATTTTCTTTCCTGTCTTGTTCTCCACCATGGTCTTGAACTGTTTGAACCTTTCAAAGTACTGGTCCTTGGAGTTAAGGAAGTACACAGTAGTAGAACTGCTGAAATTGTCAATGAAGGAGAGAAAATACCTACAGCCTCCAAAGCTCCGGGTCTGCAAAGGGCCTCACAACTCCGTGTGGACCAGCTTCAGCACCTCCTTCACACGCTCTCCTGCTCTTCAGAGCGCCTCGCGATGCTGCTTCCCCTCCAAACAGCCGATGAACAACTGCTGCTCAAAGTTAGAGATGGAGGGCAAGTCATGCACCATCTGCTTTGTTTGAAGTTGCTGCAAGGGCTGCATGCCGATGTGGCTATAGCGCGCATGCCAGATTTTGCCATATGTGGATGCACAAGTGCTCCAAGACTCTGCTCACGCGGGATCTTGGTCGCCCCCAATAGGCGGTACATGTCACCTTCCTTCACCAACCTGGCCCACTCCTCTCATATTTCCTTGTCGAGGATGTAGCCATAGTCGTTATCAAAGAGGACGATCAGTCCTGTGTTGGTGAGAGAGGACACAAAGGGAAGGTTGAACGCAGCATCAGGTACACTCCCAGTTCAAAGCCATGCGGGGTCTCCAACCACATCTCCACAATCCCAATCCCCTCAACATACACCACCCGATAATAACCCAAAGCCATCGGTCGGGGAGGAATGGAGAGCAGCTGCATAAGCCACTCCTTGTGGTGTGATAGACTCTTGGTACAGCCTGAGTCCTGCCACACAAGATCCGCAGTTTCCTTCTGCGACATGTCAGACTTGGCCATGAAGAAGTGGTCGTCCACCTCCTTGGCCACGTTCATGTTACGAAAATGACACACGCCGGTCAGGTTGTGCTGCTGCTGCTGCTGACGTTGCTACGACTGTTGCTGCTGTTGTTGTGGAGATTGCTGCTTTTGCTGCTGCTACTGCCGGTCTTTCTCGTCTCTCTTGAACTTGAAACACTCTTTCTTGTAGTGCCCCTCTTTCTGGCAATAGTGGCACTTGCTCTTCTTCTTGCCTCTCTATTGCCCCAACTGCTACTACTACTGGTTGCGTGAGTCCATGGCCATGAAAGCTGCTTCATTGCTGCTGCTGCCGCCATTGCACTTTGCTGCAGTATGACGCAATTCTACCTACACTAGGTTCTTGTAGATGATGTCAAGGTCGAGAGTCGGCTGGCACTCTAAGGTCTCTCGCACCGTGTCATAGCTCGTGGGAGTCTCCTCAGCAAGAGGAGGATGAAACGCGTGTCTTCCACAGGGTAGGGTGCCGCTTTCAGCTGCTTGGCCAGCTCCTTTGCCTTGTCCAAATACGCCTCCATCCCTTCGCCATCCTCTATTTTCAACGCCATCCGCTTCTCCTCCAAAAGCATGAGGAATTCTGGATCCTTGTTCTCATACTTCTTGCACAACGTGTCCCATCCCTCGTTTTCAGTTGACTTGTTACTCACCTACTTAAGATGCGGGTTGGAGATGGTGTTGACAAGCGGCCTGTAGGCGTGCCTGTCCTTCTTCTTCCACTCCTCATATGCGGCTGCTGCAGTTATAGATGAACTTGCATTTGCTACACCCTTTGTGGCGTCTTCCCTGCCACAACCTCCAGTACAGTGATGCCTTTTTCCTGTGGAGGCAGAGCGTGCTTGTCGCCGCTCACCACCTCCCACAAGCCCCTGTCCTCCAAAACGAGGCGGGTACGGATCTTCAAAAACGTGAATTCAACATGTCCTTCCAGCCTCTCCAAGGGCTTGGCTGCTGTTCACACGCCAGCTGCTACCATTTGAGCTTTGGTGATGCTCAGCGTTGCCCTTGAGTGGCGGCACTACCCCTGCTTCTGCTACTGCTTCTACCAGAAATCTATCTCACAGAAAATTGAGAGTAGAGGCCAAGAGACTAGGAATTTTGAAAAACTGAGTCCACCCCTAGAAAATTCAGCTCATAACCTTTCAGATCGTCCCATAAAACAGGGTCAACAAAAGAAGAATTTCCGAGATATGCCATTTGAAAACAGCGTTTTATGCTGCTCCTGCTCCTGCTCACATGAGCCAGCTTGTAAACGGTGTTTCGTTCAAATTTACTCATGGAATGCAAATATTTTTCACCAATGGAAAGCTTAGGAAAGATACTTCAATTTGTATGTGCTACGTTTTAAACTTAATAAAGAAACAAGAGAGATTTGGTCATCACAAAGTGACATTCTCACTTAGAGAGAAGAGTATACCCCTGGCCGACCTCGTTTTGGGCATAAATCTCAATCCGACCGTAACATCTTTCCGATCTTGGTCTATTTAGAAATCTTGCCTTTGTCACTAGAATATCTTGTTGGAGATCGCGAAATTTAGTGAAGATTACACCCCAACCTGTCACTCTTAAAGCCACATCCTATGCTAGCTGAAAGTGGCAGAAATTGGCTCCGATACCAAGTGTTGGAACTGGAGGAGAGAGGGAGCCTTGGAGGAGCGAGTATGTGGGACTGAAAAGGCATCACTTGTGCTGAAGAATGGTTCTTTAATCACTCAAAATGATGGAGTACATATAGAGCTAGAGCTCGGGCAAATCAGCCTTCTCACAAGCCACACCATTTAGCCGTGGAGGCTAAGGCTGACATACTAGAGTCCATAATCTCACACAAGAGAAGAAATCAGCCTAGCTATCAGGCTGACCACTCACACAAGAACTAAAGAGCTAGGAATTCCTCTTATGGAACACTCTTTGTGGTCACATAACCCAGAATCCCATGGAGAATCGGCATGTGTCCATGGTTAGCACACAAGGATCTCACATCACCTAAAAAGTAAGGAGAGGCACACTCTGACAAGGCAACCCAAGAATCTAGGACCTTTTTGGATACTTCTCCCATCAGGTCTTGACCCTGGATCTCTTGCCTTTTTCCTTTTTCAGGCTAAGGCATGGAGCCATCGCCCATGGTCACCCGGATATGTGAGGTCGATGACCTCGGAAACTTTGAAAATTCATATCTCCCAATCCGACCGTTGGATCAGCCTGCAAGTTGGACTGTAGACATTTTGCCACCTGATCTTTCCAACGAAGAAGTTACATTGACCATCGGAGTAGGCATGTGATAGTTTTCTAGAACTTGCTCCTATGGACCTGAAACTAAGCTAGATGGCTCGTTTGCCAACATATCGTATCCTGAGAGGATACCTGTGACCTGGTGCGGGGGCGTTAGCAGGCGGCTGGCATATTTTAGCAGGAACAACTGTTACTGCTGGAGATGTTGCATCTTTTTCCTCTGCTTCTTCAACTGAGGCCGCTATATCTGCTGTATCAGACATGGGAGAGAAGAGTAGTTCTCCCATTATCACTGTGGAGGAAGGGTTAGGAGATACTGGGTTAGTGAGGATACGTGCTCCTACTACCTTGTCATATGCTGGTACTATTGCTTCCTCACAAAAAACATGCGTGCTGATGACTTAGTTCTCGTTACAGACGACATCCCCGGAGATGATGACAGAACCAGTATCCCTCTCGTAGAGGCGAAACGCCTTGCTTGCTATGCTATAGCCAATTATGAGGATCTGTATATTCTTCCTGTCCAATTTCTGTAGCTTCTCCTTGGTCAGGTGCATATACGCCAAGCTGCCAAACGCGTGAAGATGACCCACGCTCAGTTTCTTGCCAATGCACGTCTCGTACGGCGTCATTTTCTCCATGGCCTTGGTTGGACTACGGTTCTTAATGTACAGCGTAGTGCGAACTCCTTCGCCTCAGAAGTCGTATGTGAGAGGAGCCGCGTTCAGCATAGAGTGCACCAACTCAACGATGGTGCGGTTGAGAAGTTCTGCTACGCAGTTCCGCTGCGACGAGTATGGTGCACCAAGTATGGCGTGGCGAGTATGGGGCGGTGCGCTACGCCTTGATGCCTGCTACTGCGAGGTAGTCCAGGAACGCCTTGCTTAGGTACCCTTCACCACGATAGGTCCGCAGCGCCTTCATCTTCTTGCCAGTGTGGATCTCCACCATTGCCTTGAACTCCTTGAAACTGTCAAAATATGGGTCCTTGGAGGAAACGATACTTCGTTTTCATTGATGATTTCAGCCGTTACATTCTTGTGAGTACACAAGAGTGTAACGGCCAAAATCATCAACGAAGGTGAGAAAATACCTAGAGCCTCGAAAGCTCTAGGTGTGCATTGGGTCACACAAGTTTGTGTGCACCGGCTCCAGGACCTCCTTTGCATGCTCCTCTACTGCAGAGAACGTCTCGCGATGCTGGTTCTCCTCTCAAAAGCCAATGCACAACTGGTGCTCAAAGTTAGAAACGGTGGATAAGTCATGCACCATGTACTTTGTTTGAAGTTGCTTGAAGCGCGCATGCTAATGTTGCGTAGCGTGCATATAAGACTTTGCCATCGGTCGCCTGCACAATTGCTGCAAGAGGGAGCCTTGGAGCACTAAACATATGGGGCCGGAAGGGCATCACTTGTACTGAATAATGGTTTTTCAATCACTCAAAATGATGGATTACATTTGGACCTAGAGCTTGGAAAAGTCAGCGCTTTCACAAGCCACACCAGTTAGCCATGCACGCTAAGGCTCACACACTAGAGTCCATATTCTCACACAAGAGAGGAAATCAGCCTAGTAATCAGCCTCACCAATAACACATGACCTACAGAGTTCGGAAATGCTCTCATGGTACACTCCTAGTGGTCACATAACCCACTATCCCATGGAGAATCGCCATGTGTCCATGGTTAGCACACAAGGATCTCACCTCACATAACAGGTAAGGAGAGGCACCTTTTTCCTAGTCAGCATACTCTGACAACGCAACGTAAGAATCTAGGACCTTTTTAGATATTTCTCCCATCAGGTATTGACCATGGACCCCTTGCCTTTTTCTTCTCTTAGGCTGAGGCATAAAGCCATCGCTCATGGTTACCCAGATATCGGCGGTTGATGACCTTGAAAACTTCGAAAATTCATATCTCCCAATCCGATCGTTGGATGGGCCTCAAACTTGGACCGTAGGCATTTTTCCATCTCCTCTTTCTAATGAAGACGTCAGATTGACAATCGAAGCAAGCATTTGGTAGTTTCTTGGAACTTGCTCCTGTGGACCTGAAATTGAGCCGGATGGCTCCTTTCCCAACAATCTCCTATTTTGCCGCAGTCAGACTGGACTGCGTCCACATGCCTTCATGCAGAACTGGTCACTAGCTTGGTGTGCAAATCAGCGACCTGCTTGTTGGTTGGAGTAAACTCCAGTTTGATAACACCCTCCTACACCATGTGCCTGATGAAGTGATATGCGATGTGAATGTGCTTGGTGCATGCATGGAGCTCAGGATTCTTGGCGACTGCGATTGCGCTCTGGTCGTCGACGCACACTGAAACTAAAACTGCTCCACTCCCAATCATCTGTGCCACGAGAAGCTGAAGCAAAACTGCTTCCTTGGTTCCAAAGCTGAGAGAGATGTACTAAGCTTCCGTGCTTGAGGTGGTCACGACCACCTGTTGCTTGCTGCACCAGCTCATGGCTCCACCATTCATGAGGAGCACATCTCCAGAGATGGACTTGCGTTCCTTAGGATTTGAGAACCAATCCGCGTCTGTGTAGCAGATGATATTGTTGTCGTTGTTGTTGTAGGTGATACCGATATTGATGGTTCCAGCAAGGTGGGCAAAACTACGCTTTACAGCCTTCTGGTTCTCAAATGCAAGACTAGCCATGTAATCGCGCACAACACTTACAGCCTTTGCGAGGTCCGGCCTGGTTGCCACCATCTTGTACATGAGACTCCCGATGGTGCTTTTGTACTTCTGCCGCTCAACTGTATCAGCTTCTCCATTTAAGCTCACAAGGTACTACCGCGTCTCAAGTGGCGTACCCATGGGTTTTGCCTGTGCCATGCCAAATCGCTGAAAGACAACCTTGATAAAGCGGCTCTACTGCATAGAGAAAGAGTATGTTTTGTGGTCTCGCGTGATGTGAATGCCGAGGAAGTATGGCGTCCCCCCGAGATGAGACATTTGGAAGCGCTCTTTCATGGCCTCCTTGAACTACTGCAGTACGGACATGTTGTTGGAAAGGAGGAGCATGTCATCCACATAGACGATGATGATGACCACCTCATGACCATGGTGCCAGCGATAGACGATGTAGTCACATTCGCTGCGTTCAAACCCCATGCACTGCAATGCCACATCTAACTTCAGATTCCAAGCAGGCAATACTTGCTTGAGGTCATACAACGACTTCTGCAACTTACAAACCAGGTACTCCAAGCCATCCATGACGAACCCCTCCGGCTGCTCCATGTAAATCTCCTCCTCTAGGTCAGGAACGTCGTCTTGACGTCCATGTGATTGACCTCAAAGTCCTATGCTACTCCATAAGAAAAGAGCGTACGCACAGAGGCAAACTTGGCAACAGGGGCAAAGGTTTCTGCATAATCAATGCCCTCCAGCTCCGAGTAGCCCTTGGCAACCAAACTCACCTTGTACTTTTCAAGATTGCCATCTATTTCCCGCTTCTTCTTGAACACCCACTTGCACCTGATCACCTTACATTGAGGTGGACGCTCAGTCAGTGAGCCGTTGTGGAGTTGCGACTGTATCTCGTATTACACAGCTTGTGCCCAATCTGCTACATCTGGTACAGTCATGGCCTCCTTATACGATGTTGGCTCATCAGAGTCTGCTGCAACTACGACGTTCATGTGGTCTGGGTTTTGAAGCATCCATGAATGCCCGCGCTCACCAGGCTTGTAGCGTACCCTAAGAGGGTACCTTCGACATGGTACTGGAGCGTTAGCAGGCGGTTGGCTCGGTGCTGCTCGTAAAACTCCTCCTGCTGATGGTGGTGCATCTTCTTCCTCTGCTTCTGCCGATGAGGCACCTATATCTACTACATTAAACATGGGAGAGTAGACTGGTTCTTCCACTGTCACAGTGGAGAAAGCATAATGAGAGACTGGGTGAGGAAGTATATCTACTCTCACTGCCTCGTCAGCTGTTGCTTCTGCTGTCTCCTCATAGACCATATTGGTGCCCATAACATCGCTCTCGTTGAAAACAATATCCCTACAGATGATGATGTGGCCAATATTCCTCTTGTAGAGGCGATACGCCTTGCTTCCCACATCATACCCGATCATCAGCATCTGTACGCTCTTTGCGTCCCCTTTCTCCCGCTTCTCCTTTGGCATGTGTTTGTGTGCCAAGCTGCCAAACGCACGAAGATGACCCACACTCAGCTTCTTGCCAAACCATGCCTCGTACGGCGTCATGTGCTCAAGGACCTTGGTTGGACTTCGGTTCTTGATGTATACTACAGTGCTCATTACTTCGGTCCGAAAGTCGTACGTGAGTCGCGTTTCGTGCAACATGGAGCGCGCCAAGTGAACGATGGTGCGGTTGGCGTTTTCTGATACGCCGTTTTACTGCCGCAAGTATGGCGTGGTGCGCTGCACCTTGATGCCTGCTACTACGAGGTAGTCCTGGAACTCCTTCCTCAGGTACTCTCCACCGCAGTCGCTGCGCAACACCTTGATTTTCTTGCCGGTTTGGTTCTCCACCATGGCCTTGAACTCCTTGAACTTCTCAAAGCAGTGGTCCTTGGAGGAAAGGAAGTATACCACAGTGTAACGGCTGAAACCATCAATGAAGGGCAGAAAATACCCAGAGCCTCCAAAGCTCTGGGTCTGCATCACGCTATACAAGTCAATGTAGACCAGCTCCTGCACCTCCTTCACGCGTTCCCCTGCTCCCAAGAATGCCTCGCAATGCTGTTCCCCTCCAAAAAGCCGATGCTTAACTGTTGCTCAAAGTTAGAGATGGTGGGCAAGTCACGCACCATTTTCTTTGTTTGAAGTTGTTACAAGGTGCGCATGCCGATGTAGCCGTAGCCCGCATGCCATATTTCACCATCTGTGGCCTGTACTACTGCTGCAAGACGGTACATGTCGCCTTCCTTCTCCTACCTGGCAAACACCTTCCTTGTTAAGGATGTAGCCATAGTCGTCCTCAAAGACAACTCGCACTCCTATGTTTGTGAGAGAGGATGCTGGGAGAAGATGGAACGCAGCATTAGGTACGTACAGCACGCCATGGAACACTCCCACTTCAAAGCCATGAGGGGTTTCTAAGGACATCTCTCCAATCCCAATCCCCTTAGCATACAACACCCGATCATCACCCAAAGCAATCAGACGGGGGGGAATCGAGAGGAGTTGCGTAAACCATTCCTTGTGGTGCGTCAAATTCTTGGTACACCCTGATTCCTTGCAAAACGCTAGATCCCCATTTTCCTTCTGCGACATGTCAGACTTTGCCATGAAAATCCGGTCGCTCACCTCCTTGGCCACATTCATGTTGCAAAAATGGCAAACGCCGGTCTGGTTCTACTGCTGCTGCTGGTGCTGACGTTGTTGTGACTGCTATTGCTATTTCAGTGGAGACTACTGCTTTTGCTTCTGTTGGTGCTCCTCCTTCGGGTCCCTCTTGAACTTGAAGCAATCTTCATTGTAGTGCCCTTCTTTCAGGCAATAGTGGCACTTACCTTTCTTCTTGCCTCTGTGCTGCGCGGACTTCTGCTGGTTGCGTGAGCCCATGGCCATAAAAATGCTTCACTACTACTACTGCCGCCATTGCGCTTTGCTGCAATACGACGCAGTTCTACCTGTTCCAAGTGTGTGTAGATGAAGTCAAGGTCGAGAGTCGCCTGGCACTTCAACGTCTCTCGTACCCTGTCACAACTCGTTCGGAGTACCCTCAGCAAGAGGACGAATCACGTGTCTTCTACAGGGTTGCCGGCCGCTTTCAGCTACTTCGCCAACTCCTTTGCCCCACCCAAGTACGCCTCCATCCCTTTACCGCCTTGCATTTTCAATGCCATCATCCTCTCCTTCCAAAGCATGAGGAATGCAAGATCCTTGCTCTCATACTTCTTGCACAACATGTCCTACCCCTCTTTTCCATTAGCCTTCTCAGTCACATACTGAAGATGCAAATTAAAGATGGTCTTCATAAACACGTTGAAGTACGGCCTGTTCTTCTTCTTCCTCTCTTCATATGCCGCATCTGTAGTTGTAGATGAACTTGCATGTACTACACCTTTTTATGGTATCTTCCCCGCCACCTCCTCCGCTGCGATGATGCCTTTTGCCTGTGGAGGCGGAGCGTGCTCATCGCTGCTCACCACCTCCCACAAGCTGCTCTCCTCCAAAAGGAGGCGGGTATAGATCTTCAAAAACGTGAAGTTGTCGTTTCCTTCCAGCCTCTCCAAGGGCTCGGCTACTGCTACCAAGCATATTGCTGCCATTTTGAGCTTTGGTGATGCTAGGCATTGCACTTGAGTAGCGGCGCTTCCCCTGCTTCTGTTGCTGCTTTTGGCATAAATCTGTCTGACACAAAATGGAATTTAGAGGCTAGCAGACTGGGAATTTGGAATCATACAGCAAATCACCAGAAAGTTCCGCTCAAAACCTGTTAGGTTGACCCATGAAACAGGGTCCGAAACATGAGTGTTTAAGAGATAAAGCCTTTTGAAAACAGGGTATGCTGCTGCTCCTACTCCAGCTCACACCAGCCATCTTGTAAACGGCATTTCTCCTAAACAGACCATAGTAATGAAAATGATTTTGCACCAATGGAAAGCGAAGTAGAAATACTTCAATTGTTATGTTCTATGTTTTGAATTTTACAAAGAAACGAGACAGTTATGGTCATCACAAGGCGACAGACTTTCTCAGAAAGAAGAGTGTAGCCTTGGCGTACCTCGTTTTGAGCGTAACTCTCAATGAGACAGTTGGATATTTGCAATCATGAGCTTGTTGGAAAGCTTGTCTTTGAAAATTTAAGATTTTGTGGTCGATTAGGAAATTTGGTGAAGGTTTCATTCCAACCTGTCACTCTCAAAGTGACGGCTTGTGCTGGCTGAAAGTGGCAGAACTTGGCTGTGATAGCAAGTGTTGGAACTGGAGGAGAGAGGGAGCCTTTGAGCAGCGAACATGTGGGACTAGAAGGACATCACTTGTGCTAAATAATGGTTGTTGAATCACTCAAAATGATGGAGTACATATACAGCTAGAGCTTGGGCAAGTCAGCCCTATCACAAGCCACACCACTTAGCCATGGAGGCAAAGACTCATAGACTAGAGTCCATAATCTCACATAAGAGAGGAAATCAGCCTAGCAATCAGGCTCACCACTCATACAAGACCTAGAGAGCTAGGATTTCCTCTCATGGCACACTCTTTGTGGTCACATAACCTAAATCCCACGGAGAAGCGCTATGTATCCATGATTAGCATACAAGGACCTCATGCCGTTTTCTTTTCGCAGGCTAAGGCATGGAGCCATTGCCCATGGTCTCCTAGATATTGGCGGTCGATGACCCCAGAAACTTTGAAAATTCATATCCCCCAATCCGACCGTTCGATCGGCCTCAAACTTGGACCGTAGGTATTTTACCAGCAGATCTCTCAATGAAGAAGTCTTATCAACGATCGAAGCAGGTATTTGGTAGTTTCCTATAACTTGCTCATGTGGACCTGAAACTGAGCCGCATGGCTCTTTTCCCAACAACCACTATACTCAATCACGTGGTAGCTCCTAACTTGAGCCAGTTTGGGTGTAATCTGGATTGCATCATCCCCCCGGCCTACATGACACTCCCTGTGACCGCCAAGTGGTGCCAGGCACCAGGAAGGACCTTAGAATGTTCTACGTTTTCTCTTAGAACCTTGTGGTCCTCCTTTTGGTCACAATGAAAATCAGTCACGGGGCCGGGATTAAGCCTAGTCATCTCTCGCTCTACAGACCAACTCTGGAACGTCTAAGTCACAAGGAGTTGTCATAGGTAGTGTTTGCTAGCTGTATAAAATCTCGCTATACTATCCAGTGTAGACCAAGGGGACATGCTCAAAAGGAGCAGTATATGCCTTGTCTATCTGGACCAGACTTGGGCAACTTATTCCAAGGGAGCATTACATGCCTAGTCCGTCCTGTGCCTGTCCAAATGTTAGCCGTGGACAAGGAGCATATCAGGTCAACAAACTCTTCTTTGCACCTCTGTCCATTAAATGTGAGATCTCTCCTCTCTCCAGCAGTTTTTGCCTTAGTCTTCGTTGGCCATACTGATGCCTCGAGTACCTGCAAAGTACAATTCCCTGTCGAGTACCTTTCTCATGCAATTTGTGAGCATCTTCCTAGTCTCCATGAATTCCAGGTCCATGATCTCCTTTATGACCAGGTCGTTGGAGTAGTGGTACGTGACATCAATGTGCTTGGTCTGCCAGGAGATAACATTATCCTGTGCCATTTTCACTCCACACTTGTTGTCGATGCGAACCTCTATTGTCTCCGTTTCTGGCACTTTCAACTAGGCAAGATAATTGCGTAGCAACTGTGTCTCCTTGCATGCTTATGACAGAGCGATGTACTCTGCCTCAATGGTCGAGAGGGAGATATAGTCTTGCTTTTCGCTTGCCCAACAGACTGCACAACCGTTCAAGAGGCACACAGAGCCCGAGGTGGACTTTCTATGTGTGATTCATTCTCCCCAGTTGGCGTCTATGCAGCAACCCTGCCACAGCGGGTCACATCCTTCTTGGCCTGGAAACTCGAGTCCCATGTGTCAGATTTTGAATAGATAGCACATGATGTACTTGACTGGTTGCTAAAACCGTGGCCCAGGATTGGCCACAAACGTGATTACTTGTCCCACGGCATAGCAAAGGTCAAAGCATGTTCCTCCCATGGCATACATGAAGGTGCCAATAGCAGACTGGTAGGGAATGTTCTCGATCTCATGCCATTCTGCTTCTGTGCTAGGGCTCATGGAAGAGGGAGTGTGATGTCTATTCTCATGGGTGTGTTGATGGACTTGTAGTCCTCCATGTTATAGCGCTTGAGGAAATCTATGATGTACTTGTTGGAACAAGAGGACAGATGGAGCCTTGGAACAGCGAGCATGTGAAACTGGAAGGGCATCACTTGTGCTGAAGAATGGTTGTTGAATCACTCAAAATGATGGAGTACACATAGAGCTAGAGCTTGGGCAAGTCTGTCCTCTCACAAGCTACACAACCTAGTCATGGAGGCTAAGGCTCAACCACTAGACTCCATAATGTCACACAAGGGAGGAAATCAACCTAGCAATCAGGGTGACCACTTACACACGACCTAGAGAGCTAGGGAGTGTTCTCATGGCACACTCCTACTAGTCACATAACCCATAATCCCATGGAGAATCGCCATGTGTCCATGGCTAGCACACAAGGATCTCACCTTACCTAAAAAGCAAGGAGAGGTACCTTTTTCCTAGTCAGTATACTCTGATAAGGCAACCCAAGAATATAGGATCTATTTGGATATTTCTCCCATCAGGTCTTGACCCTGGACCTCTTACGTTTTTCTTTTCTCAGGCTAATGCATGGAGCCATCGCCCATGGTAACCCGCATATTGGCGGTCGATGTCCCAGGAAACTTTGAAAACTCATATCTCCCAATCCGACCATTGGATCGGCCTCAAACTTCGATCGTATGATCAATGATCGGAGCAAGCATCTGGTAGTTTTGTGGCACTTGCTGCTGTGGACCTGAAACTGAGCCGGATGGCTCCTTTCCCAACAATCTCCCATTTTGCCACAATCAAAGTCGGCTGAGTCCATATGACTTCATGGAGAACTTCTGCTTCTCACGGGTTAGTGGCTTGGTGTAGAAATCAGCGACCTGTTTGCTGCTTGGAGTATACTCCAGCTTGATAGTGTCACTCCGCACTTGGCCAAGGTCTAGAGTAAATGGCACCGACAGGCAAACCGCTGACCGCCCTTGGTATTTCAACCAAGGTAGAGATCACCCACGGAGTGGTGTTTCCACAATGAAAGGTTCATTTAGCTTATCCCAACCGTGGCCGGTGAGTATTTCAAACTTTCACCCAACTGGCAATGCTACACACCAAAGTGTGCTCTAGCACTTGTTCTTTACCCTCTTTCTTGGTGGCCCACAAGGGATTAGTCTTCTCCCAAGTCTCAAGAGTAAGAGATGATATATGATCACATGCAAATCACAGGCCTTGTATAGTCTCTGGTTAGTTCTCCCAGTGGCTCCTTAGAGGGGCCTTCCTCCAAGGCAACCATAGACAGTGTCATCTGCTTTGATAACATGGCACCCTCTGTGACCGCCAAGTGACGCTTGATCGACCTTGGACCTTAGAGACTTCTAGGAAATTTCATTGGCCCTTTTTAGTCACAAAGAGATTCTGGTCCTGGCGGGATTTGATCTCAGACCTCTCCCTTGCGAGACGGCGCCTTCACCCATTAGGCTGTAGGAAGTTGTCCTAAGGAGCATGCAACATGTAACTTAGCAAGAGTAAACCAAGGGCACTTACTCCACAAGGATGAGCAGGGCATGCCTTGTCTCTCTCAGCCTCTCTTCGTGTTGCTGGGGGACCTCCGCTACAAGCGCACTGCATACCTAGTCTAAATCTTCCGCTGATTAGACCAGGGCAATACACAGAATACAACAAATCCTCCCTTGCACCTGCGTCCATCTGCAGCTGGATTTCTGCTGCGGCCATGGGCCCAGCGATGTCAGCCATCTGTGAAGTAGGCCGCCTGTTCAGCCCTCCTCTGTTACGCTCACCATCTCGATGCCCCGTGCCCTTGGCATGTGTGGGTCTCTGTCTACCGTCTTTGTCAAGAAGTCCGCGAGCATCTACCTGGTCGTGATGTAGTGCAGATCCACCACTCCCTTGGCAACATGGTCACGCGTGTAGGGATAGCGGATGTCGATGTGCTTGGTGCGCCTGTAGAGGGTGTCCTTGAACGCGATGTCCATCGCGCTCTGGTTGTCGACGAGGACGATCGTGGCCTCTTTGTATGGTATGTGCATCTCAGCAAGCAAGTTGTGTAGCCACTGCATCTCCTTGCACACCTCAGACAGCGCCACGTACTCAGCGTCTACGGTTGAGATGGAGACACAGTATTGCTTGCGGCTGGTCCACGATAGAGCACCGCCGTTCACAAGGCACACAAAGCCCAAGGTGGACTTCCTATCATCCGGGTTGCCTCCAAAATCTGCATCGGTAAAGCACTTGAGGCACAAAGGGTCTGTTCCTTGAAGGCCGCCGTACTGCACCCCCATGTGCCGTGTCTTGTTGAGATATCGCAAAATGCACTTCACGCCCTGCCAGTGGAGTGGTCTAGGGTTGGCCTCAAACCGAGTGACTAGCCCAACAGTAAAGGAGATGTCCGGCCGCGTGCCAACCATGGCATACATGATGCTCCCCACCGCAGACTGGTATAGCACATCCTGCATTTCGCGGCGCTTGGCTTTCGTGCTTGGGGAGTGGGCCGAGGTGAGATTGCACTTCGTGGCGAAAGGAGTGCTGAGGGATTTGGCGTCTTCCATGCCATAGCGCCAAAGCACCTCTGAGATTTACTTCGTCTGGTTGAGCTTGATGGTGCCTGCAGCTCTGTTGCGATGTATGGCGATGCCCAAGTAGTACTCCAGCTTGCCCATGTCCTTCATCTAAAACCGCCCATGTAGCTTCTCCTTGAGGGCCTCAAGGGCCTTCATGGAGGTTGAGGCAAGAATCAGGTCATCCACGTACAGCGCTACCAGCAATAGCCCCTGGTCATCCGCACGCACATACACACTGGGCTTGTTGTGGCAGTGCGACAAGCCAAGGCGAGCCATGAAGCTGTCCATCTCCTTGTACCAGATCCTTTAGGGCTGTTTCAGCCCGTAGAGCACCTTGATGAGGGGACACACCTGCCCGTGTTTGCCTTGACACCCTTGGGCACCTCCATTAGTATCTCCTTGTCAAGCTTCCTGTAGAGGAAGGCGGTCTTGACGTCCATCTAGTGACTTTCCATGTTGCGCACCGTAGCGACAGCCAACAAGGTGCGGATGGAGGGGAAGGACGCGACTGGAGAGTAGGTCTCGTCGTACTCAGACCCTACTCTCTACGAGAACCCCTTCGCGAGGATCCTTGCCTTGTACTTGTCGGTGCTGTTGTCTTGCTTGCGTTTGACGCATAAGACAGAATTCATGCCCACCTCGTGTACGTTTGGTGGTCTTTCCACCAGCTCCCATGTTCCGTTCTCCTGGATGGAGGCGAGCTCGCCTCCATTGCCTCCTTTTACTTAACGGCGTCCAGCAACGAGAGAGTTTCGGCGATGGTAGCCGGCTCTCCCTGCGTAAAGCACGACCAGCTTAGGCCAATCCACTCGGCCTTCCCTCTGTTGTACTGCTTTGCAGGCTTTGCTTGGCGCTCACTACGGCGCAGTGGTGCTGGTGCTGGCTGCTCGTGCTACTATTGCTGTTGTGCTTCCCCAGGATGGGTCGGTAGAAGGGAAGAGCCACTGGCCTTCGAGGAGGCCTCGGATGTCTTGGACGCGATGTCGGATGTCAACTCTGCTTCAGCATGAGTGGACGCTCTCCCTGAATTTGCAGCCTCGCTGTCTACGGCCACTGGCGTCGCACGCCTGTTAGGCGGGGGTGTGTCACTCGCCTCCTGTAGCACGATCTACTCTCCCTGTTTTGGAGAGTTCTTTGGGTCTAGCAGTTCTCCCTTGCCGTGTGACTCTTCCTGGAAGGTCACATCTCTGGAGGTGATGACTCTCCCTGTTTCTTGGTCCGAGAGCCTATACTCCTTGTGCGCGGCCTCGTAGCCGATCATCGAGGACTTGTACGCACATGTATCCAATTTCCTTGCTCCTTGCCGGTCTGGGACTTTGGCCCAAGCCGTTCAAACGAATGCCTTCAGGTGAGAGGCATCTGGATTCTTTCCCGACCACGCCTCCTATTGGAAAAGGAGCCATCCGGCTCAGTTTCAGGTCCACAGGAGCAAGTTCTAGGAAAATACCAGATACGTGCTCTGACTGTCAATCCGTCTTCTCCATTGGCAAGATCAGGTTGCAAAATGTCTACGGTCCAAGTTTGAGGCCGATCTTGCAGACGAATTGGGAAACATGAATTTTCGTAGTTTTGGGGTCATCGACCGCCGATATAAGGGTGACCATGGGCGATGGCTCCATGCCTTAGCCTGAGAAAAGAAAAAGGCAAGAGGTCCAGGGTCACAACTTGATGGAAGAAATATTCAAAAAGATTCTTGGTCTTAGGATTGCCTTGTCAGAGTGTGCTGACTAGGAAAAAGGTACCTCTCCTTGCTTTTTAGGTGAGGTTAAATCCTTGTATACTAGCCATGGACACATGGCGATTCTCCATGGGATAATGAGTTATGTGACCATTAGGAGTGTGCCATGAGAGCATTCTCTAGCTCTCTAGGTCATTTGTGAGTTGTCCGCCTGATTGCTAGGCTGATTTCCTCCCTTGTATGAGATGATGGACTCTAGTGTGTGAGCCTTAGCCTCCATGGCTAAGTGGTGACGGGCTGACTTGCCCAAGCTCTAGCTCTATATGTACTCCATCATTTTGAGTGATTCAACAACCATTCTTCAGCACAAGTGATGCCCTTCCAGTTCCATCGAGACGTAGCATACCGCGTCGTACTCGCCGCAGCAGAATGGTGTAGCAGAACGCGCCAATCGTACCATTGTGGAGTCGGCGCGCTCCATGCTGCACGCTAGTCGACTAACCTACGGCTTTTGGGCTGAAGCCGTGAGCACTGCGGTCTACGACAAGAACCGCAGTCCAACTAAGGCGCTGGAGCAAAGGACGCCGTACGAGGCGTGGTTCGGTAAGAAACCGAGCGTGGGTCATGTCCGAGCATTTAGCAGCCTGACGCACATGCACGTGCCCAAGGAGAAGCAACAAAAATGGGACACAAAGAGTGCGCACATGCTGATGATTGGCTACGACGTTGCAAGTAAGGCGTATCGCCTTTACGAGAGGGATATAGGCCACGTCATCATCTCCAGGGATGTCGTCTTCAACGAGAGCAGCGTCATTGGCACCAACATTGTCTGTGAAGAGGCAGTAGAAGCAGCAGCTGATGAGGTAGTGGGAGCAGATATCCTTCCTCACCCAGCCTCTCCTGATCCTTCCTTCACTGTGACAGTGGGAGAACCAGTCTACTCTCCCATGTCTGATGAAGGAAATATAGCGGCCTTATCGATAGGGGCAGAGGAAGAAGATGCACTACCATCAGAAAAAGTAGTTGTGCTAGCAACACCGCACCAGTTGCCTCCTAACGCTCCAGCACCAGGTCGAAGGTACCCTCTTAGGGTACGCTACAAGCATGGTGAGCGCGGGCATTCATGGATGCTTCAAAACCCAGACCAGATGAATGTTGTAGTTGCAGCAGACTCTGATGAGCCGGCGTCGTAAAAAGAGGCCATGGCTGCACCAGATGCAGCAGATTGGGTGCAAGCTGTGCAGCACGAGATAGAGTCGTAGCTCGACAACGGTACGTGGGAGCTGACTAAGCGTCCATCGGGACATAAGGTGATCAAGTGCAAGTGGGTGTTCAAGAAGAAGCGGGGAGCAGATGGCAACCTGAAAAAGCACAAGACAAGGCCACATGGACGTCAAGACTGCGTTCCTGAACGGTACCCTGGAGGAGGAGCTTTACATGGAGCAGCCGGAGGGGTTCGTCATGGATGGCGAGGAGGACCTGGTTTGCAAGCTGCAAGAGTCGCTGTACGGCCTCAAGCGAGCGTCGCGTACTTGGAACCAGAAGTTCAATGCACCGGTGCAGTGCATGGAGTTTGAGTATAGTGACGTTGACTACAGTGTCTATCGCTGGCAGCATGGTCATGAGATACTAATCATCATCGTCTATGTGGATGACATGCTCCTCCTTTCTAATAGCATGTCTGCATTTCAAGAGTTCAAGGAGGCCATACAGGAGCACTTCCAGATGTCTGATCTCGGGAAGGCGTCATACTTCCTTGGTATCCAGATCACGCATGACCGTAAATCACGCTCTCTCTTGCTACAGCAGAGTCGCTACATCAAGGACGCCTTACAGCAGTTCAGCATGGCAGAGGCCAAACCCATCGGCACGCCGCTAGAGGCGCGGCGTGTCGATGGAGAAGCAGTGGAGTGGAGCGGCAGAAGTACCACAGCGCCGTCGGCAGTCTCATGTACTTCATGGTGGTAACCAGGCCGGACCTCGCACTGGCTTTGAGCGCTGTGAGCCAGCACATGGCTAATCCCGGACCGGAGCACCAGAAGTCAGTGAAGAAGATCTTCCGCTATCTTGCTAGAATCATCAACATCGGCATCACCTACAACGGCAACGACAACAGCATCATTGGCTACACGGACGCAAATTGGGCATCAAATACTGAGGACCGTAAGTCCATCCCCTGACATGTGTTCCTCATGAATGGTGGAGCCATGAGCCGGTGCAGTAAGCGGCAGGTGGTCGTGGCCACCTCAAGCACGGATGCTGAGTACGTCTCTCTAAGCTTTAGAGCCAAGGAAGCAGTTTGGCTTCAACGTCTCATGGCAAAGATGAGTGGGAGTGCAGCAGTTCCAGTTCCTGTGCGCTTCGGCAACCAGAGCGCAATCGCACTCCCCAAGAATCATGAGCACCATGCACGCACCAAGCACATTGACATCGCATATCATTTCATCAGGCACATGGTGCAGGAGGAAGCTTTCAAGCGGGAGTTTACTCCAACCAGCAAGCAGATTGCTGATTTTTGCACCAAGCCAGTGACCTGTGACAAGTAGCAAATTTGCATGAAGGCATGTGGACTCAGCCCACTCTGACTGCGGCAAAGTGGGAGATTGTTGGAAAAGGAGCCATCCGGCTGTGTTTCAGGTCCATACGAGCAAGTTTCAAGTAAGTACCAGATGCGTGCTCGGATTGTCAATCCGTCTTACACACTGGAAAGATCAGGTGGCAAAATGTCTACATTCGAAGTTTGAGGCCGATCCAACGGTCGGATTGGGAGATATGACTTTTCGTAGCTTTTGGGATCATCGACCTCCGATATACAGGTGACCATGGGCGATGGCTCCATTCCTTAGCCTGAGAAAAGAGAAAGGCAAGAGGTCCAGGGTCAACACCTGATGGGAGAAATATCCAAAAAGGTCCTTGGTCTTAGGATTGCCTTGTCAGAGTGTACTGACTTTGAAAAAGGCACCTCTCTTTGCTTTTTAGGTGAGGTGAAATCCTTGTGTGCTAACCATGGACACCTGGCGATTCTCCATGGGATTGTGCGTTATTTGACCACTAGGAGTGTGCCATGAGAGCATTCTCTAGCTCTCTAGGTCGTGTGTGAGTTGTCAGCCTGATTGCTAGGCTGATTTCCTCCCTTGTGTGAGCTTATGGACTCTAGTGTGTGAGCCTAAGCCTCCATGGCTAAGTGGTCTCGCTTGTAAGAGGGCTGACTTGCCCAAGCTCTAGCTCTATCTGTACTCCATCATTTTGAGTGATTTAACAACCATTCTTCAGTACAAGTGATCCCCTTCCAGTCCCACATGCTCGCTGCTCCAATGCTCCCTCTCTCCTGCAATTCCAATACTCCTACGGCGTCATGCGTTTTGCACTTTGCTCCTTTTCTATCCCCTTGATGCACACTGCTGCAGCGGGCATGAGGTTGATGAGGTAGCATGCAGTGCGAGCTCCTTCTGGCCAGAAGCAAGGAGGGGGCTTTGAGTTGAATGTATGGTTCGCGTCATGGCTGAATAGTCTCGTTCAAGCGCTCTGCCACGCCGTTGCTCTACGGTGTGTAGGGGGTAGTAGGCTAGTGGACAATGTCGTGTGCGCAAAGCCACGGCTTGTACCACTCGTACTCTCCGCCGTTGTTGCTCCACAGGGCCTTGATCTTCCGCTTATTTTATCCCTCCACCATGGCGACAAACTCTTGCAGGCGCTCCAGCACCTCTCCCTTCGTTTTGAGGAAGTACACTCACACCTTCCGAGAGTAATCATTGATGAAGGTGAGGAGGTACTTGGAGCCGCCATTGGACGTGGTCCGCATGGGGCCACACACGTTGCTGTGGACGAGGTCCAGTATGCCCTCTGCTCTACGACAGATTTTGGAGAAGCGTTTCCGCTTTGTCTTCCTTTGCAGGCAAGCCTCACACCCAGTGTTGCGTCCACTCTTCAGCTCACACCCCTCCAGCCTGTTGGAACTGTGGGAGAGATGGAGCCTTGGAGCAGTGAGCATATTGGACTCGAAGGGTATCACTTGTGGTGAAGAATGGTTCTTCAATCACTCAAAATTGTGGAGTACATATAGAGCTAGAGCTTGGGCAAGTCAGCCCTCTCACCAGCCACACCACTTAGCCATGGAGGCTAAGGCTCACATTCTAGAGTCCATAATCTCACACAAGGGAGGAAATCAGCCTAGCAATCAGGCTAACCACTCACACACGACTTAGAGAGCTAAACATTACTCTCATGGCACACTCCTAGAAGTCACATAATCCACAATCGCATGGAGAATGGCCATGTGTCCATGGTTAGCACACAAGGATCTCAATTCACCTAAAAAGTAAGGAGAGGTACCTTTTTCCTAGCGAGCACACTCTGACAAGGCAACCCAAGAATCTAGGACCTTTTTGGATATTTCTCCCATCAGGTCTTCACCCTGGATCTCTTGCCTTCTTCTTTTCTCAAGCTGAGGCATGGAACCATCGCCCATGGTCACCCGGATATCGGCGGTCGATGACCCCGAATACTTCAAAATTTCATCTCTCCCAATCCAACCGTTGGATCGGCCTCAACCTTCGACTGTAGACACTTTCTCACCTGATCTCTCTAATGGTGACGTCATATGGACAATTGGAACAGGCGTCCGGTACTTTTCCAGAACTTGCTCGTGTGGACCTGAAACTGAGCTCCTAACGTCAGATCGACAATTGGAGCAGGATGGCTCCTTTCCCAACAATCTCCCACTTTGCCGCAGTTAGAGTGGGCTGAGTCCACATGCCTTCATGCAGAACTACTGCTTCTCACGGGTCACTTGGTGCAGGAATCATCAACCTGTTTGCTGGTTGGAGTAAACACCAGCTTGAAAACACCACCTGCACCATGTGCCTGATGAAGTGGTATGCGATGTCAATGTGCTTGGTGCGTGCATGGTGCTTAGGATTCTTGGCGAGTGCGATTGCGCTCTGGTTGTCGACGCGCACAGGAACTGGAAATGTTGTACTCCCACTCATCTTGGACATGAGACGCTGAAGCCAAACTGCTTCCTTGGCTCAAAAAATGAGCACGTGTACTCAGCTTCCGTGCTTGAGGTGGCCACGACCATCTGTCGCTTGCTGCACCAGGTGATGGCCCCAACATTTGTGAGGAACACATGTCCAGGAATGGACTTGCGGTCCTCAAGAATTGAAGCCCAATCAGTGTCTCTGTAGCCGATGATGTTGTTCTCGTTGCCGATGTAGGTGATGCCCCTGTTGATGGTTCCAGCAAGGTAGCGGAAGATCCGCTTCACTGCCTTCATGTGCTCAGCTCCGTGGTTTGACTGGCTCACAACACTAACGGCATGTGCGAGATCCGGCCTGGTTGCCACCATCAGGTACATGAGGCTACCGACGTCGCTCTGGTACTTCTGTCGCTCAGTTGCATTTGCTTCTCCATTGAAGCTCACAAAATAGTACCGTGTCTCGAGCAGCATGTCGATGGGTTCTGCCTCTGCCATGCCGAGCCACTGCAAATTATCCTTGATGTAGTGGCTCTGTTGTAGCGAGAGAGAGCGTGATTTGCGGTCACGTGTGATCTGGATACCGAGGAAGTATGATGCCTCCCCGAGATCAGACATCTGGAAGCCCTCCTGCATGGCTTTCGTGAACTCCTAAAGTACAGACATGTTGTAGGAAAGGAGGAGCATGTTATCCACATACACGATGATGATAACGACCTCATACTCATGGTGGCAGCGATAGACGCTATAGTCACACTCGCTGCGCTCCAATTCCATGCACTGCAACGCCATATCCAACTTCTAGTTCCAAGCACGCGACGCTTGCTTGACGCCGTACAGCGACTTGTGCAACTTGCAAACCATGTGCTCCTAGTCATCCATGACGAACCCCTCTCGTTGCTCCATGTAAATCTCCTCCTCCAGGTCACCGTTCAGGAACGTCGTCTTGACGTCCATGTGGTGGACCTCAAAGTCCTCTGATGCTGCATAGGAAAGGAGCGTACGCACAAAGGCAAACTTTGCAACAGGGGCAAAGGTTTCTGTGTAGTCGATCCCTTCCTGTTGCGAGTAGCCCTTGGCGACCAGCCTCGCCTTGTACTTTTCGAGGTTGCTATCTGCTCCTTGCTTCTTCTTCAATACCCACTTGCATTTGATCACCTTACGTCCACGTGGACGCTCAGGCAGCTCCCACATACCGTTGTCGAGCTGCGACAGTATCCCTTGCTGCACAGCTTGTGCCCAATCCGCGATATCTAGTGATGCCATGGCCTCCTTGTACGACATCTGCTCATCAGAGTCTGCTGCAACTGCGACGTTCATCTGGTCTGGTTTCTAGAGCATCCAGAAATGCCCGCGCTCACCAGGCTTGTAGCCCACCCTGAGAGGGTACCTCCGACCTGGTGCTGGAGCGTTAGGAGGCAGCTAACGCGGTGCTGCCGGCACAACTGCTCTTGTTGATGGTGGTACATCTTCTTCCTGTGCTTCTGCCGATGAGGGCGCTGTATCTGCTGCATCAGATATGGGAGAGTATAATGGCTCTCCCACTGTCAAAGTGGAGGAAGGATCAGGAGAGAATGGGTTAGGAAGGATATCTGCTCCTACTGTCTCGTCTGCTACTACTTTTGCTGCCTCTTCACAGACAATGTTGGTGCCGATGACGTTGTTCTCGGTGAAGACGACATCCCTGGAGATGATGACGTGGCCTGTATCCCTCAAGATGACGTTGCTTGCCACATCGTAGCCAATCATCAACATCTGTGCGCTCTCCGCGTCCCACTTTTGCCGCTTCTCCTTTGGCATGTGCATGTGCGCCAAGCTGCCAAACGAGCAAAGATGACCCATGCTCGGCTTCTTGCCGAACCACGCCTCGTACGACGTCATGTGCTCCAGGGCCTTGGTTAGACCGCTGTTCTTGATGTACACCGAAGTGCTTACTGCTTCCGCCCAAAAGTCGTAGGTGAACTGAGCTGCGTGCAGCATGGAGCTCGCCGACTCAATGATGGTGCAGTTGGCGCATTCTGCTACGCCATTCTGCTGCGGCGAGTATGGCGCGGTGCGCTACGCCATGATGCCTGTTGTTGCGAGGTAGTCCTGGAACTCCTTGCTCAGGTACTCTCCACCGCGGTCGCTACGCAGCGCCTTGATTTTCTTGCCAGTCTTGTTCACCACCATGGCCTTGAATTCCTTGACCCTGTCAAAGGACTGGTCCTTGGAGGAAAGGAAATACACAGTAGTGTAACGGCTGAAATTATCAATGAAGGTGAGAAAAAGCCTAGAGCATCCGAAGCTGTGGATCTGCATCAAGCCACACTAGTCTGTGTGGACCAGCTCTAGCACCACCTTCGCACGCTCTCCTTCTCCAGAGAACGCCTCGCGAGGCTGCTTCCCCTCAAAACAGACGATGCACAACTGCTGCTCAAAGTCACACACCATCTGCTTCGTTTGAAGTTGCTGTAAGGCGCGCATGCCGATGTGGCCGTAGCGCGCATGCTAGATTTCGCCATCTGTGGCCTGCACCACTGCTGCAAGGCTCTGCTTGCGCAGGATCTTGGTCCCTCCTAGCAAGAACATATCACCTTCTTTCACCATCTTGGCCAACTCCTGTCCTGTTTCCTTGTCGAGGATGTAGCCATAGTCATCATCAAAGACGACGCGCAGTCCTGTGTTGGTGAGAGAGGACACTTAGAGAAGGTTCAACGTAATATCAGGCACATACAGCACGCCATGGAATACTCCCACTTCAATGCCACGCGGGGTCTCCAACCACATCTCCATAATCCCAATCCCCTTAGCATACACTACCCGATCATCACCCAAAGCAATCGGACAGAGGGGAATGGAAAGCAGCTACGTAAACCACTCCTTGTGGTGCGTCAGACTCTTGGTACACCCCGAGTCCTTGTACCACGCCAAATCGGCCTTTTCCTTCTGCGACATTTCAGACTTCACCATGAAGAGGCGGTCGCGCACCTCCTTGGCGACGTTCATGTTGCCAAAATGACGCACGCCGGTCTCCTTCTGCTGCTGCTGCTACTGACATTGCTGTGACTGCTGCTCTTGTTGCTATGGAGATTGTTGCTTTTCCTACTATTGCTACTGCTCCTTCTGGTGACGCTTGAAATTGACGCACTCTTCCTTGTAGTGCCCCTCTTTCTGGCAATAGTGGCACTTGCTCTTCTTCTTGCCTCTTTGCTTGCCAGACTGCTGCTGCTGCTGGTTATGTGAGCCCATGGCCATGAAAGCTGCTTCACTACTACTGCTGCCACCATTGCGTTTTGCTACATTGCGATGCAAATCTACCTGCACCAGGTACGCATAGATGAAATCAAGGTCCAGAGTCGGCTAGCACTTCAACGTCGCTCGCACCGTGTCATAGCTCGTTAGGAGTCCCCTTTACAAGAGGAGGACGAAGGGCGTATCTTCCACAGGATTGCCGTCCGCTTTCACCTGCTTTGCCAGTTCCTTTGCCCTAACCAAGTACGCGTCCATCCCTTCGCCACCCTGCATTTTCAACGCCATCATCTTCTCCTCCAAAAGCATGAGGAATGCAGGATCCTTGCCCTCATACTTCTTGCACAATGTATCCCACCCGTCTTTTGCAATAGCCTTATCACTCACGTACTGAAGATGTGGGTGGGAGATGGTATTGACAAGCAGCCTGTAGGCCTTCTTGTCCTTCTTCTTCCCCTCCTCATATGCCGTTGCTTCAGTTGTAGATGAACTTGCATCTGCTGCACCTTTTTGCGGCGTCTTCCCCACCACCAACTCTGCTGCGGTGATGCCTTTTGCCTGTGGAGGCGGAGCGCGCTCGTTGCTGCTCACCACCTCCCATAAACCCCTCTCTTCCAAAAGGAGGCGGGTACGGATCTTCCAAAACGTAACGTTGGCGCGTCCTTCCAGCCTCTCCAAGGGCTGGGCTACTTTCACCATGCCTGTTGCTGCCATTTTGAGCCTTGGTGATGCTCAGCGCTGCCCTTGCGTGGCGGCGCTACCCCTGCTTCTGCTTCAACTTCAGCCAGAAATCCGTCTGACAGAAAATGGAGAGTAGAGGCCAACAGACTGGGAATTTTGAAAAACAGAAACGACCACTGCAAAATTGAGCTCAAAACCCTTCAGATCCACCCATAAAACAGGGTCATCAGCAGGGGAATTTCAGAGATATGCCCTTTTGAAAGTGGGGTATGCTTCTGCTCCTACTCCAGCTCACACCAGCCAGCGTGTAAACAACGTTTCTCCCAAACGTACTAAAGGAATGCAAATATTTTTGCATCAATGGAAATCTTAGGAAAAATAATTTAATTTGTATGTGCTACTTTTTAAATTTGACAAAGAAACAAGAGAGTTATGGTCATCACAAGGCGATAGTCTTACTTAGAGAGAAGAGTGTAGCCCTGGCCGTCCTCGTTTTGAGTATAACGCTCTATCCAACTGTTGGATCTTTGGGATTTAGGGCACGTTGGAAAGCTTGTCTTTTTAACTTGAAGATCCAGTGGTTGATTGTCAAATATGGTGAAGGTTTGACCTAAACTCGTTACTCTCAAATGTGCGGCCTGTGTTGGCTGAAAGTTGCAGAACTTGGCTCTGATATCAAATGTTGGAACTGGGAGAGAGAGGGAGCCTTGGAGAAGCGAGCATGTGGGACTGGAAGGGCATCACCTGTGCTGAAGAATGGTTGTTGAATCACTCAAAATGATGGAGTACATATAGAGCTAGAGCTTGGGCAAGTTAGCCATCTCACAAGCCATGCCACTTAGCCTTGGAGGCTAAGGCTCATACACTAGAGTCCATAATGTCACACAAGGGAGGAAATCAGCCAAGCAATCAGGCTGACCACTCAAACACGACCTAGAAAGTTTGAAAATGTTCTCATGGCACATTCCTAGTGATCACATAACCCACAATCCCATGGAGAATCGCCATGTGTCCATGGTGAGCACACAAGGATCTCACCTCACCTAAAAAGCAAGGAGAGGTACCTTTTTTCCTAGTCAGCACACTCTGACAAGGCAACCCAAGAATCTAGGACCTTTTTGGATATTTCTCCCATCAGTTCTTGACCCTGGATCTATTGCCTTTTTCTTTTCTGAAGCTGAGGCATGGAGCCATCGCCCATGGTCAGCCGAATATCGGCGGTCGATGACCCCAAATACTTTGAAGATTCATATCTCCCAATCCGACCGTTGGATCGGCCTCAAACGTGGACCGTAGACATTTTGCCACCTGGTCTTTACAATGAAGATGTTGGATTGACAATTGAAGCAGGCATGTGGTACTTTCCTGGAACTTGCTCTTGTGGACCTGAAACAAAGCCGGATGGCTCCTGTCCCAACACAGTCCGCGTACAAGCTTCTGCTCCTGCTTGACCTACAAGGTGCTGTCGGCCACGTTTCCAAGACGTCTGTGCTACGGCTTTGCAGTTGCTACTCCTACATCTTTAGCCGCCATTACAGGGGGCATGGATGGTTTCTTTGCGGTCGACGATGGTGCAGCTTCCGTTAGTACCTCTGCCACCTCGGCGTGCTCTTCCGCACTCTTCGTCTGCAAAACGTAGAGCCCATCCGTTCGTGGCGCCTCGGCGACAAGGTCTGATGCAGCGTAGGTAATCGCCACGTCCTCGTTCTTGAGGATGATGGCTTCCTTCTATGTGAATGCTATCGTCATCGCGTGATCCGTAATTAAGGGTGCACACCAAATTCCCGGATTCGAGAGAAAGATTCGAGAATCCAAGTCTTTCAAAAGATTCGAGAATCCAAATCCAGGTCAAAGATTCGTCTCGGATTCGAGAATCTGGACTTTCCTATTGTATATGGAGAAAAAGGCAGATAAGTACCATATATGTGCTCCTTTCAACACCCAACGTATGAATATATTCATGCAGACAGGAGGATTATCATAAACAAGCATACTCCACATCACGAAATTCTATTTTCGTGGTGTCTTATACCGTGATTCATGCAGATATATGGTCAAAAGATTCGCAATTCCAAGATTCGAGAATCTTTCAGAAAGATTCGAGAGTCCAAATCCGAGTCTTGGACTCGATTCGAGAATCCAAGACTTCCAAAAGATTCGGGAATCTGGCATGGCGTGCACCCTTATCCGTAATCCGCAAGACGGAGAGGAGGTTCGCGGCAAAAGTTGGCATGTAGATGACGTTCTGAAGCCGCAACTCCTTGTCGGTTGAGCCGCATGTGTACGACCTTCTCTCCCTCACCAGGCGCGTACTCAATGCCGCCGTTGGCGCACCGGAACTTGGCTGTGGATAGTGTGAGGGACGAGAAGCCATATGCCTCGCGAGAGGTGTGGTAGTCCGTGCCACTGTCGAGCCCGAAGGCTCCGGTCAGAGCAATGCACAGCACTTGGGAGGGGCCTTGTTCTCGGCCATCATGCTCGTGGACGTCGATTCCACCTTCTTCTTCACGTTTTAGCTCTTACCAACCCTTCCTTCTTTGGTGCGGGACACTCCCGCGCCCAATGTCTTGCCTTGCCATAATTACAGAACTTGCCCTCCTTTTTGCCACTCTTCCTACCGCCACTGCCTCTGCTGTTGCTATGAGAGGAGGTGCCTCCCGAGCCACTCACGTACGCGGCATTGTTGATGACACTGTTGTTGCACTTCATGGCCTCCTTCCGGAAAAAATCAGAGACACGAGGGTATGTGAACTCCGACTCCTCCCAACCACGCAAGGAAGTGATCATAGGGCTCCAGCTTGGCGGCAAGGCCATGAGGAGAATCATGGCCTACATCTGTTGCTCGAGCTGCCAGGACATGGCGTGAGCTTCTTGAAGCAGTCCTTCGAATTGTTGGAGGAAGTCCGAGATGGACTCCCCCTCGCCCACCCGCAGCCCGATGAGGCACTACAGGATGAAGAGTAGATTGGGGAGGGAAGTTGACTGGTACACGTTCGTCAGCTTGGTATACGCCTCAGCTGCCGTCGTGCACCCCTCGATATGGGAGATTAGGGAGGAGCTTATGGACGTGACGAGGAGTGCAAAAGTGATGTCATTCTGCTCTTGCCAACCTGTGTATTTCACGCTGGCCTCGTCCTCTGGTGCTACCTCCGTCCGCTTCAGCATGTTGAGGTACTCATGCACGCGCATCACCACCTCAAACTGCCATTTCCATGTGCCGAAGGCTTTGCCATCGAAGCGTGCAATGGCATTGGCCGCACCCAACTCGGCGGGCCGTGAAGTGACCGGAACGATCTCTTGATCCCCCGGCATGATTACGGTGTAGTCAAGGATGCTCACTTAGTCTCTGCTCTTGTACTTAGTTGAAACACATATAGGTTGATGAGGGTGATGACTGCTACAGATTTTCAAGGTGCAGTCCATTACATACTCCTCCAACCGATGGTCTCCTAGCTATTGTGGAGGAGGTGCTCCCACAGACACGGTGTCGTACCCACAAGGGCAGAGTGTAACCCGCTTACGACTCGAGAGTCATACCAACAATGGCACAGCTTATCCTCGTTCCTTGTCCGTGGGGAGCAAAAGTGGACCACGGGTCCAACCCGCGTGCGGTGTCTCGAAATGTGTACCTTGGTCAAAGTGGACCGACGATGAAGCAGATGGAGCAGTGGTGTCTTGTCTGCTGCGGAGGTACTTGCCACGTGAACTGAGCAGTGGTACAAAGAACCAAGTTTCCCGATCAGTGTGGGCCCATAACCCTTTGTTACTCTACACTTGGCCACGGTCTAGAGTAAACGGCGCCGACAAGCACACCGCCGACCACCCTTGGTATTTCAACCAAGGTAGAGATCACCCACGGAGTGGTGTTTCCACACTGATCGCTTCACTTAGCTTTTCCCAACTGTGGCCGAAGAGTGTTTCAAACTCTCACACAACAGGCAACGCTACACACGAAAGTGTGCAGTCGCACTTGTTCTTAACCCTCTTTCTTCGTGGCCAACAAGGGATTAGTTTTCTCCCAAGTCTCAAGAGTAAGAGATGATGTATGATCACATGCAAATGACAGGCATTATATGTTCTCAAGTCAGTGCTTCAAAGGGCTCCTTGGAGGGGCCTCCCTCCAAGGCCACCCTAGACAGTGTCATCAGCTTTGATGACATGGCACCCTTTGTGAACGCCAAGTGGCGCTTGATCCACCTTGGACCTTAGAGGCTTTTAGGAAGCTTCCTTGGCCCTTTTTAGTCACAAATGTTTTTTGGTCCTTGCGGGATTCGACCCCGGACCTCTCGGTTGCGAGACAGCGCCTTCACCCACTCGGCTGTAGGAAGTTGTCATAATGAGCATGCACGAGGTAGACTACCAAGAGTAGACCAAGAGCACTTACTCCACAAGGATGAGAAGTGCATGCCTTGTCTCTCTCAGCCTCTCTTCGTCTCGCTCGGGGACTTGCGCTACAAGCGTAGTGCATACCCAATCTGAATGTTCTGCAGATTGGACCAGGGGCATACACAGAACATAACACATTGTAACCTCCTGCACCATATGCCTGATGAAGTGATATGCGGTCTCAATATGCTTGTGCGTGCATGGTACTTAGGATTCTTGGCGAATGCGATTGTGCTCTGGTTGTCAACGTGCACAGGAACTAGCATTGCTGCACTCCCGCTCATCTCTACCATGAGACGCCGAAGCCAGACTGCTTCCTTGGCTCCAAAGCTAAGAGAGACGTACTCAGCTTTCGTGCTTGAGGTGGCCATATCCACCTGCTGCTTGCTGCACCAGCTGATGGCCCCATCATTCATGAGGAACACATGTCTAAAGATGGACTTGCGGTCCTAAGGGTTTGAAACCCAATCTGCGTCAATGTAGTTGATGATGTTGTTGTCGTTGCTAATGTAGGTGATGATGATGTTGATGGTTCCAGCAAGGTAGCGGAATATCCACTTCACTGCCTTCTGGTCCTCAGGTCCGGGGTTTACCATGTGCTGGGTCACAGCGTTACCAATTTGTACGAGGTCCAACCTATTTACAACCATCAGGTGGGTATGACGGCACTCTGGTACTCATGCCGCTCAGCTGCATCCGCTTCTCCATTGAAATTCTCCAGGTATTACCGCGTCTCAAGCGGTGTGCCGATGGGTTTTGCCTCTACCATGCCGGACTGCTGTAAGACATCCTTGATCTAGCAGGTCTGCTACAGTGAGAGAGAGCATGATTTGTGGTCACGCGTGACCTGGATACCGAGGAAATATGATGCCTCCCCGAGATGAGACATCTGGAAGCGCTCTTGCATGGCCTCCTTGAACTTGTTCAGTGGAGACATGTTCTACGAAAGGAGGAGCATGTCATTGACATAAACAATGATGATGAGCACCTCATAACCATGCTGCCAGTGATAGACGCTATAGTCAGACCTGTTGCGCTCAAACCCCATGTACTTCAAAGCCGCATCCATCTTCTGTTTCCAAGCATGCGACCCTTGCTTGAGGCTGTAAAGCGACTTCTATATCTTGCAAACCAGGTGCTCCCGGCCATCCATGATAAAGCCCTCCGGCTCCTCCATGTAAATCTCTTCTTCGAGGTCACCGTTCAAGAATGTCGTTTTGACATCCATGTGGTGAATCTCGCAATCCTCAACTGGTGCATAAGAAAGGAGCGTGCACACAAAAGCAAACTTTGCAACGGGAGTAAAGGTCTCCGTGTAGTTGATGCCTTCCTGCTCCGAATAGCCGTTTGCGACAAGCCTCGCCTTGTACTTTTCCAGGTTGCCATCTGCTCCCCGCTTCTTCTTGAACACCCACTTGCTCTTGATCACCTGACGTCTGGGTGGACGCTCAGTCAGCTCCCATGGACTGTTGTCAAGCTGCGATCGTATCTCCTGCTGCACAGCTTGCGCCCAATCTGCCGTATCTAGTGACGTCATGACCTCAGTAAACGATGTCGGATCATCAGAGTCTGCTGCAACTGCAATGTTCATTTGGTCTGGTTTTTTAACCATCCAGAAATGCCCGCTCTCACCACGCTTGTAGCGCACCCTGAGAGGATACCTTTGACCTGGTGCTGGAGCATTTGTAGGGAACTGGCGTGGTGCTACCGGCACGTTGCTCCTGCTGATGGTGGTACATCTTCTTACTTTGTTTGTGCCGATGAGGCCGCTGTATCTGCGGCATCAAACATGGGAGAACAGAGTGGTTCTCCCACTGTCACAGTAGAGGAAGGCTCACGAGAGACGGAGTCAAGGAGTATGTCTCCTCCCACTGCTGCGTAAACTGCTGGTTTTGCTGCCTCTTTGCAGATGATGTTCATGCCGATGACGTTAGTTTTGTTGAAAACGAGATCCTTGGAGAAGAAGACATGGCATGTATCCCTCTCATAGAGGCGAATCACCTTGCTTGCCACGTCGTAGCAAATCATCAACATCTGCGTGCTCTTCGCGTCCAATGTCAACCGCTTCTCCTTGGGCACGTCCATGTGCACCAAGCTGCCAAACGCACGAAGATGACCCACGCTTCGCTTCTTGACGAATGACGCTTCGTACGGCATCATCTGCTCCTGGGATTTTATTGGACTATGGTTCTTGATGTACACCGCAGTGCTCATTGCTTTGATCCAAAAGTCATTGGTTAGCCGAGCGTCGTACAACATGGAGCGTGTCGACTCAACGATGGTGCGGTTGGCGCGTTCTACAACACGGTTGTGCTCGGCGAGTATGGCATTGTGGACTACGCCTTGATGCCTACTGCTGCAAAGTAGTCCTGAAACTCCTTACTCAAGTACTCTCCACCGCGGTCGCTATGCAGCGCCTTGATTTTCTTCCCGGTCTGGTTCTCCACCATGGCCTTGAACGTGTCAAAGCACTGGTCCTTAGAGGAAAGGAAGTACACAGCAATGTAACGGCTGAAATCATCAATGAAGGCAAGAAAACACCTAGAGCCTCCAAAGCTCTAAGTCTGCATCGTGCCGCACAAGTCTGTGTGGACCAGCTCCAGCACCTCCTTCGCGCCCTCCCCTGCTCCAGAGAACACCTCGCAAAGCTGCTTCCCCTCTAAACAGCCGATGCACAACGGCTGCTCAAAGTTAGAGATGGTGGGCAAGTCACGCACCGTCTGCTTTGTTTGAAGTTGCTGCAAGGCGCGCATACGTGTAGCCATAGAGCGCATGCCAGATTTCGGCTTTCGTGGCCTGTACCACTGCTGCAAGACTGTGCTCGCGCGGGATCTTGGTCGCCCCCAGCAGGCGGTACATGTCGCCTTCCTCCACCGACCTGGCCAACTTCTCTCCGGTTTCCTTGTCAAGGATATAGCCACAGTCGTCGTCAAAGACGACTCGCAGTCCTGTGTAACTGAGAGAGGTCCTTGAGAGAAGGTTATACGCAGCATCATGTACATACAGCATGCCATGGAACACTCCCACTTCAATGCCACGTGGGATCTCCAACCACATCTCCACGATTGCAATCCCCTCAGCATACACCACCTGATCATCACCCAAAGAAATCGGACGGGGGGGAATGAAGAGCAGCTACGTAAACCACTCCTTGTGGTGTGTCAGGCTCTTGGTACACCCTCAGTCCTTGTACCATGTCACATCTGCCTTTTCCTTCTGCGACATGTCAGACTTTGCCATTAAGAGGCACTCGCGCACCTCCTTGGCCACGTCCATGTTGCCAAAATGGTTCACACCGGTCTGGTTTTGCTGCTATTATAGCTTATGCTACTGACATTGCTGTGACTGCTGCTCCTCTTGCTGTTGAGATTGCTGCTTATGCTACTACTGCTGTTGCTCCTTCCGGTCTCTTTTGAACTTGAAGCACTCTTTCTTGTAGTGCTCCTCTACCTGGTAATAGTGGCACTTGCCCTTTTTCTTGCTTCTCTGCTGCTCAGACTGCTGCTGCTGCTTGTTGCGTGAGCCCATGGCCATGAAAGCTGCTTCACTCTTGCTGTTGCCGCCATTGCCTTTCACTAGATTGCGACGCAGCTCTACCTGTACCAGGTGCGTGCAGATGAAGTCCAGGTCGAGAGTCGGCTGGCACTCCAATGTCTCTCGAACCGTGTCATAGCTCGTTGGGAGTCCCCTCAGCAAGAGGAGGACAAAGCGTTTGTCTTTCATAAGGATGCCGGCCGTTTTCAACTGCTTCGCCAGCTCCATTGCCCGGTCCAAGGATGTCTCCATCCCTTCACCACCATCTTGATGATGGCATTTTCAATGCCATCATCTTCTCCTCCAAAAGCACAAGAAATGCAGAATTCTTGCTCTCATACTTCTAGCACATGTCCTACCTCTCTTTTGCAGTAGCCTTGTCACTCACGTACTGAAGATGCGAGTTGGAGATGGTGTTGACAAGCAATCTGTACGCTTGCTTGTCTTTCTTCTTCCACTCCTCATATGCCACCGCTGCAGTTGTAGATGAACTTGCATCTGCTGTACCTTTTTGCGGCGTCTTCCTTCCCACCACCTCTGCTATTGTGATGCCTTTTGCCTATGGAGGCAGAATATGCCCGTCGCCGCTCACCACCTCCCAGAAGCCCCTCTCACCCAAACGGACTCACGTACGGATCTTCCAAAACGTGAAGTTGGCACGTCCTTCCAGCCTCTCCAAGGGCTGGGTTGCTGTTACCACGCTTGGTACTGCCAGTTTGAGCTTTGGTGATGCTCTGCGCTGCCCTTGAGTGGCAACGCTTTCCCTACTTCTGCTGTTGCTTTTGTCATAAGTCTATCTGACAGAAAATGGACTCTACATGCCAGCAATCGAGGAAGTTTGAAAAACTGATCCCACGTCTCTGAAATTCAGCTCAAAATCTTTCAGTTGGACACATAAAACAGGGTCATCAACAGGGCATCTTCAGAGATATGCCCTTGTGAAAACAAGGTATACTCATGCTCCTACTTCAGCTCACACCACCTAGCTTGTAAATGGCGTTTCTCTTGAACGTACCAATGGAATGCAAATATTTTTTCCCTAATGGAAAGCTGAGGAAACATACTTCAATTCGTATGTGCTACTTTTTAATTTTCACAAAGAAACAAGACAATTATGGTAATGACAAAGCGACAGTCTTACTCAGAGAAAAGAGTCTAGTCCAGGCCGACCTCATTTTGAGTATAACTCTCAATCCGACTATTGGATCTTCGCCATCTTGATCTTGATGGAAAGCTTGTCTCTTGGACGTGACGACCTGGTGGTTGATATTTACGTTTCTTGAAGGTTTTAGCCCAACCCGTCGCTCTCAAAGTGACGGCCTATGCTGGCTGAAAGTGGCAGAACTTGGCTCTGATACCAAGTATTGGAACTGGAGAAGAGAGGGAGCCTTGGAGCAGCGTGCATGTGGGATTGGAAGGGCATCACTTGTGCTAAAGAATGATTGTTGAATCACTCAAAATGATGGAGTACATATAGAGCTAGAGCTTGGGCAAGTCAGCCCTCTTACAAGCCACACCACTTAGTCATGAAGGCTAAGGCTCACACACTACAGTCCATAGTCTCATACAAGAGAGAAAATCAGCCTAACTATCAGGTTGACCACTCACACATGTTGGAACTTGAGGAGAGAGGGAGCCTTGGAGCAGAGAGCATGTGTGATTGGAAGGGCATCACTTGTGCTGAAGAATGGTTGTTCAATCACTCAAAATGATGGAGTACATATAGAGCTAGAGCTTGGGCAAGTCAGCCCTCTCACAAGCCACACCACTTAGCCATGGAGGCTAAGGCTCACACACTAGAGTCCATAATCTCTCACAAGGGAGGAAATCAGCCTAGCAATCAGGCTGACCACTCACACACGACCTAGAGAGCTAGAGAATGCTCTCATGGCACACTCCTAGTGGTCACATAACCCACAAACCCATGGAGAATTGCCATGTGTCCATGGCTAGCACACAAGGATCTCACCTCACCCAAAAAGTAAGGAGAGGTACCTTTATCCTAGTCAGCACACTCTGACAAGGCAATCCTAAGNCCAAGGACCTTTTTGGATATTTCTCCCATCAGGTCTTGACCCTGGACCTCTTGCCTTTTTCTTTTCTCAGGCTAAGGCATGGAGCCATCACCCATGCCCACCCAGACATCGACGGTCCATGACCCCCGAAACTTTGAAAATTCATATCTCCCAATCCGACCGTTGGATCGGCCTCAAATTTGGACCATAGACATTTTGCCACCTGATCTTTCCAATGGTGAAGTTGGATCGGCGATCGGAGCAGGCATCTGGTAGATTCGTGGAACTTGCTCCTGTGGACCTGAAACTGAGCCAGATGGCTCCTTCCCCAACAATCTCCCACTTTGCCGCAGTCAGAGTGGGCTGAGTCCACATGCCTTCATGCAAAACTGCTGCTTCTCACGGGTCACTGACTTGGTGCAGAAATCAGCGACCTGCTTGCTGGTTGGAGTAAACTCCAGCTTGATAGCACCCTCCTGCACCATGTGCCTGATGAAATGATATGCGATGTCAATGTGCTTGGTGCGTGCATGGTGCTCAAGATTCTTGGCGAGTGCGATTGCGCTCTGGTTGTCGACGCGCACAGGAACTGGAACTGCTGCACTCCCACTCATCTCTGCCATAAGACGTTGGAGCCAAACTGCTGCCTTGGCTCCAAAGCTGAGAGATACGTACTCAGCTTCTGGACTCGAGGTGGCCACGACCGCCTGCCGCTTGCTGCACCAACTGATGGCCCCACCATTCATGAGGAACACATGTCCAGAGATGGACTTGCGGTCCTCAGGGTTTGAAGCCCAATCTGCGTCTGTGTAGCCGATGATGCTGTTGTCATTGCCGTTGTAGGTGATGCCGATGTTGATGGTTCCAGCAAGGTAGCGGAAGATCCGCTTCACTGCCTTCTGGTGCTCCGGTCCGGGATTAGCCATGTGCTGGCTCACAGCGCTCACAGCCTGTGCGAGGTCGGGCCTGGTTGCCACCATCAGGTACATGAGACTGCCGCCGGCGCTCTGGTACTTTTGCCGCTCAGCTGCATTTGCTTCTCCATTGAAGCTCACGAGGTACTGCCGCGTCTCCAGCGGCGTGCCGATGGGTTTTGCCTCTGCCATGCCGAACCGCTGCAAAACATCCTTGATGTAGCGGCTCTGCTGCAGCGAGAGAGAGCGTGACTTGCGGTCACGTGTGATCTGGATACCGAGGAAGTATGATGCTTCCCCGAGATCAGACATCTGGAAGCGCTCCTGCATGGCTTCCTTGAACTCCTGCAGTGCAGACATGCTGTTGGAAAGGAGGAGCATGTCATCCACATAGACAATGATGATGAGGATCTCATGCTCATGCTGCCAGCGATACACGCTGTAGTCACACTCGCTGCGCTCAAACCCCATGCACTGCAACGCCGCATCCAACTTCTGGTTCCAAGCACGCGACGCTTGCTTGAGGCCGTACAGCGACTTCTGCAGCTTGCAGACCAGGTGCTCCTGGCCATCCATGACGAACCCCTCCGGCTGTTCCATGTAGATCTCTTCCTCCAAGTCACCATTCAAGAATGCCGTCTTGACATCCATGTGGTGAACCTCGAAGTCCTCAGCTGCTGCATAAGAGAGGAGCGTGCGCACAGAGGCAAACTTTGCGACGGGGGCAAAAGTTTCTGTGTAGTCGATGCCCTCCTGCTGCGAGTAGCCCTTGGCGACCAGCCTCGCCTTGTATTTTTCCAGGTTACCATCTGCTCCCCGCTTCTTCTTGAACACCCACTTGCACTTGATCACCTTACGTGCTGGTGGACGTTCAGTCAGCTCCCACGTGCCGTTCTCCAGCTGCGACTGTATCTCCTGCTGCACGGCTTGCGCCCAATCTGCTGCATCCGGTGCAGCCATGGCCTCCTTGTATGACGTTGGCTCATCTGAATCTGCTGCAACTGCGACGTTCATCTGTTCTGGTTTCTGCAGCATCCAGAAATGGCCGCGCTCACCAGGCTTGTAACGCACCCTAAGAGGGTACCTGCGACCTGGTGCTGGAGCGTTAGCGGGTGGCTGGCGCGGTGCTGCTGGCACAACTGCTGCTGCTGGTGGTGCTACATCTCCCTCCTCTGCTTCTGCCGATGAGGCTGCTGTGTCTGCAACATCAGACATGGGAGAGTAGAGTGATTCTCCCATTGTCACAGTAGAGGAAGGATCGGGAGAAACTGGGTCAGGAAGAATTTCTGCTCCAACCGTCTCGTCAGCTGCTGGTTCTGCTGCCTCTTCACACACGATGTTGGTGCCGATGACGTTGAAGACGACATCCCTGGAGATGATGACGTGGCCTGTATCCCTCTTGTAGAGGCGATACGCCTTGCTTGCCACGTCGTAGCCAATCATCAGCATCTGTGCACTCTTCGCGTCCCACTTTTGCCGCTTCTCCTTTGGCACGTGCATGTGCGCCAAGCTGCCAAACGCGCGAAGATGACCCACGCTCGGCTTCTTGCCGAACCACGCCTCGTACGGCGTCATCTGCTCCAGGGCCTTGGTTGGACTGCGGTTCTTGATGTAAACTGCAGTGCTCACGGCTTCAGCCCAGAAGTCGTAGGTCAGCCGAGCCGCGTGCAGCATGGAGCGCGCCGACTCCACAATGGTACGGTTGGCGCGTTCTGCTACACCGTTCTGCTGCGGCGAGTACGGCGCGGTACGCTGCGCCTTGATGCCAGCTGCTGCGAGGTAGTCTTGGAATTCCTTGCTTAGATATTCTCCACCGCGATCGCTGCGCAGCGCCTTGATCTTCTTGCCAGTCTGGTTCTCCACCATGGCCTTGAACTCCTTGAACCTGTCAAAGCACTGGTCCTTGGAGGAAAGGAAGTATACAGCAGTGTAACGGCTGAAATCATCAATGAAGGTGAGAAAATACCTAGAGCCTCCAAAGCTCTGGGTCTGCATTGGTCCGCACAAGTCCGTGTGAACCAGCTCCAACACCTCTTTTGTACGCTCCCCTGCTCCAGAGANTGCTGCCATTTTGAGCCTTGGTGATGCTCAGCGCTGCCCTTGGATGGCGGCGCTACCCCTGCTTCTGCTGCTGCTTCTGCCAGAAATCTGTCTGACAGAAAATGGACTGTAGATGCCAGCAGACTGGGAATTTTAAAAAACTGAGCCCACCACTGGAAAATTCAGCTCAAAACCTTTCAGATCGACCCATAAAACAGGGTCATCAACAGGGGATTTCAAAAGATATGCCCTCTTGAAAACAGGGTATGCTTCTGCTCCTACTCCAACTCAGGCCAGCCAGCTTGTAAACGGCGTTTCTCCCAAACGAATCGATGGAATGCAAATATTTTTGCACCAATGGAAAGCTTAGGAAAAATACTACAATTCGCATGTGCCACTTTTTAAATTTGACAAAGAAACGAGAGAGTTATGGTCATCACAAGGCGACAGTCTTACTCATAGAGAAGAGTGTAGCCCTGGCCGACCTCGTTTTGAGCATAACTCTCAATCCGACCGTTGGACCTTCGCGATCTTGGGCTCGTTCGAAAGCTTGTCTTCTGAACTTGAAGATCCAGTGGTCGATCGTCAAATTTGGTGAAGGATTCACCCCAACCCGTCACTCTCAAAGTGACGGCCTGTGCTGGCTAAAAGTGGCAGAACTTGGCTCTGATACCAAATGTTGGATCTGGAGGAGAGAGGGAGCCTTGGAGCAGCGAGCATGTGGGACTGAAAGGGCATCACTTGTGCTGAAGAATGGTTGTTCAATCACTCAAAATGATGGAGTACATATAGAGCTAGAGCTTGGGCAAGTCAGCCCTCTCACAAGCCACACCACTTAGCCATGGAGGCTAAGGCTCACACACTAGAATCCATAATCTCACACAAGGGAGGAAATCAGCCTAGCAATCAGGCTGACCACTCACACACGACCTAGAGAGCTAGAGAATGCTCTCATGGCACACTCCTAGTGGTCACATAACCCACAAACCCATGGAGAATCGCCATGTGTCCATGGCTAGCACACAAGGATCTCACCTCACCTAAAAAGTAAGGAGAGGTACCTTTATCCTAGTCAGCACACTCTGACAAGGCAATCCTAAGACCAAGGACCTTTTTGGATATTTCTCCCA
>SZWC01000945.1:296389-319248 GCA_023375785.1 Penium margaritaceum
GACCAAGGACCTTTTTGGATATTTCTCCCATCAGGTCTTGACCCTGGACCTCTTGCCTTTTTCTTTTCTCAGGCTAAGGCATGGAGCCATCACCCATGCCCACCCAGACATCGACGGTCCATGACCCCCGAAACTTTGAAAATTCATATCTCCCAATCCGACCGTTGGATCGCCCTCAAACTTGGACCATAGACATTTTGCCACCTGATCTTTCCAATGGTGAAGTCGGATCGGCGATCGGAGCAGGCATCTGGTAGATTCCTGGAACTTGCTCCTGTGGACCTGAAACTGAGCCAGATGGCTCCTTCCCCAACAACACATGACCTAGAAAGCTAGAGAATACTCTCATGGCACACTCCTAGTGGTCACATAACCCACAATCCCATGGAGAATTGCCATGTTTCCATGGCTAGCACACAAGGATTTCACCTCACCTAAAAAGTAAAGAGAGGTACCTTTTTCCTAGTCAGCACACTCTGACAAGGAAACCTAATAATCTAGGATCTTTTTGGATATTTCTCCCATTGGGTCTTGACCCTGGACCATTTGCCGTTTTCTTTTCTCAGGCTAAGGCATGGAGCCATCACCCATGGTCACCCGGATATCGGCGGTTGATGACCCTAGAAACTTGTAAAATTCATATCTCCCAATCTGTCAGTTGGATCGGCCTCAAACTTAGACCATAGATATTTGCCACCTGATCTGTCCAATGAAGAAGTATGATTGAGGATCAGAGTAGACATCTGGCAGTTTCCTGGAACTTGCTCCTACGGACGTGAAACTGAGCCGGATGGCTCCTTCCCCAACAGTACTTGGTCTGGTTTAGCTCAATGGTGCTTGCTGCTCGATTGCGGTAGACGGCTATCTTGATGTAGAACTCGAGTGGACCCATGTCCTTCATCTTGAAACTATTGCTGAGATCTGTCTTGAGCTTGTTCAACAGCTGAACTGATGACGAGCACTGAATCAGGTCATCCACGTACAATGCGACCAGCATCAAACCTTGTCCATAGTACCATCGTGCTTGAAATTTTTCTGGAGTACCCACTTTGACCCCACCATGTCCGTGTTTGGAGACCTATCTACTACATGCCATGTTCTCTTCAATGGATCTTAGTTCGCTATCCACTGCCTCCTTCCACCTAGTCGCATTTGGCATGTTCTTAGCCTCCGTTATGGCCACAAACTCTCCCTAAGCCAAGTATGACCAGCTCAGTCGGTCCATTCCACACTCTCAACATCGTACTTGTTGGGAAGAGAGCCATATAGCTCAGTTCAGTTCCATAGGAGCAAGTTCCAAAGAAACAACCAGATGCGTGCTCTGACCATCAAGCTGACTTCTTCATTAGAAAGATTAGGTTGCCAAATATCTACGGTCCAAGTTTGAGGCCGATCCAACAGTCCGATTGGGAGATGTGAATTTTCAAAGTTTCCAGGGTGATCGACTGCCGATATCTGGGTGACAATGGACGATAGCTCCATGCCCTAGCCTGAGAAAAGGAAAAGGTACGAGTCATAGGGTCAAGACCTGATGGGAAATATAATAAAAAAGTTCCTAGATTCTTGGGTTGCCTTGTCAGAGTGTGCTGACTAGGAAATACTGGGAAAAGAGCCATTCGGCTCAGTTTCAGGTCCACAGGAGACAGTTCCAGGAAACTACCAGATGCCTACTCCGATCGTCAATCCAAATAATTCATTCAACAGTTCAGGTCACAAAATGTGTACGGTCC
This sequence comes from Penium margaritaceum, assembly GCA_023375785.1. Classification (NCBI taxonomy): domain Eukaryota; kingdom Viridiplantae; phylum Streptophyta; class Zygnematophyceae; order Desmidiales; family Peniaceae; genus Penium; species Penium margaritaceum. Next base: position 298,120 of record SZWC01000945.1, read on the forward strand.
AAGTTTGAGGCCAATCCAACATTCGGATTACGAGATATGATTTTTCGAAGGTTCTAGGGTTATCCACCGCCGATATCCGGTTGACCATGGGCGATTGCTCCACACCTTAGCCTGAGAAAAGAAAAAGGCAAGAGATCAAGGGCCACGACTTGATGGAAGAAATATCCAAAAAGGTTCTTAGTCTTAGGATTGCCTTGTCAGAGTGTGCTGACTAGGAAAAAGGTACCTCTCCTTACTTTTTAGGTGAGGTGAGATCCTCGTGTGCTAGCCATGGACACATGGAAATTCTCCATGGGATTGTCGGTTATGTGACCACTAGGAGTGTGCCATGAGAGCATTTGTTAGCTCTCTAGGTTGTGTGTGAGTGGCCAGCCTGATTGCTAGGCTGATTTCCTCTCTTGTGAGGGATTATGGACTCTAGTGTGTGAGCCTTAGCCTCCATGGCTAAGTGGTGTGGCTTCTGAGAGGCCTGACTTGCCCAGGCTCCAGCTTGGGCAAGTCACTACTCCATCATTTTGAGTGATTCAACAACCATTCTTCAGCACAACTGATAGCCTTCCTGTCCCACATGCTCGCCGTTCCAAGGCTCCCTCTCTCCTCAAGTTCCAACACTTAGTACCAGAGCCAAGTTCTGCTACTTTCAGCCAGCATAGGCCACGGATGGCAAAATCTGGCATGCGCGCTACGGTGACATCGGGATGCGCGCCTTACACTAACTTCAAACAAAGCAGATGGTGCGTGACTTGCCCACCATCTGTAACTTTGAGCAGTAGTTGTACATCGGCTCTTTGGAGGGGAAGCAGCATCGCGAGGCGTTCTCTGGAGCAAGGGAGCGCGTGAAGGAGGAGCTAGAGCTGGTCCAAACAAACTTGTGTGGCACGATGTAGACTTAGAGGTTTGGAGGCTCTAGGTATTTTCTCACCTTCATTGATGATTTGAGCCGTTTCACTGCAGTGTAATTCCTTTCCTCCAAGGACCAGTGCTTTGACAGGTTGAAGGATTTTAAGGCCATGGTGGAGAGCCAGACTGGTAAGAAAATCAAGGCGTTGTGCAGCGACCGCAGTGGAGAGTACCTGAGAAAGGAGTTTTAGGACTACCTTGCAACAACAAGCATCAAGGCGCAGCGCTCGGCGCCATACTGGTCGAAGTAGAACGGCGTAGCAGAACGCGCCAACCGCACCAACGTTGAGTTAGCCCGCTCCATGCTGCACGCGGCTCGACTCACCAACGACTTTTGGGCCAAAGGAGTGACCACTGCGGTTTACATCAAGAATCGCAGTCCAACCAAGGCCGTGGAGCAGATGACGCCGTACGATGCGTGCTTCGGCAAGAAGCCGAGCGTAGGTCACATTCACGCGTTAAGAACCTTGGTACACATGCACATGCCCAAGGAGAAGCGACAGAAATGGGACACGAAGAGCGCAAAGATGCTGATGATCGTCTATGACGTGGCAAGTTAGGCGTATTGCCTATACGAGAGGGATATTGGCCACGTCATCATCTTCAGGGATGTCGTTCAAACGAACATAACGTCATCAACACCAACATCATCTGCGAAGAGGGAGTAGAAATAATTGCTGACGAGGAAGTGGGAGTAGATATACTCCCATGTCTAGTGCAGCAAATATAGCGGGCTCATCGGCAGAAGCACAGGAAGAAGATGCACCACCATCAGCAGGAGCAGTTGTGCTAGCAGCATCGTGCCAGCCGCCCGCTAACACTCCAGCACCATGTCGAAGATACCCTCTCAGGGAGCGCTACAAGCCGGGTGAGCGCGGGCATTTGTGGATGCTCCAAAAACCAGACCACATGAACGTCGCAGTTGTAGTAGACTCTGATGAGCCGACGTCGTACAAGGAGGCCATGGCTACCCAAATGCAGCACATTAGGCGCAAGCTGTACAGCATGAGATGCAATCAGAGCTCGACAATGGTATGTGGGAGCTGACTGAGCGTCCACCTGGACGTAAGGTGATCAAGTGCAAGTGGGTGTTAAAGAACAAGCGGGGAGCAGATGGCAAGCTATAAAAGTACAAGGCGAGGCTGGTCGCTAAGGGCTACTCGTAATCAAAAGTGTTGGGAAAGGAAACATCCGGCATATTTTCAGGTCCACAGGAGCAAGTTCTTGGAAACTTCCAAATGCATGCTTCGATTGTCAATCGAAGTTCACCATGGGAAAGATCAAGTGGCAAAATGTCTACGGTCCAAGTTTGAGGCCGATCCAACAGTCGGATTGGGAGATATGAATTTTCGAAGTTTCTGGGGTCATCGACAGCGGATATCCAGGTGACAATGGGCGTTGGCTCCATGCCTTAGCCTGAAAGAAGAAAAAGACAAGAGGTCCACGGTCAAGATCTGATGGGAGAAATATCCCAAAAGGTCCTAGATTCTTGAGTTGCGTTGTCAGTGTGCTGACTTGGAAAAAGGTACCTCTCCTTACTATTTAGGTGAGGTAAGATCCTTGTGTACTAGCCATGGACACATGGCGATTCTCCATGGGATTGTCGCTTATGTGACCACTAGGAGTGTGCCATGAGAGCATTTTCTAGCTCTCTAGGTTGTGTGTGAATGGTCACCCTGATAGCTAGGCTGATTCCCTCTCTTGTGTGGGATTATGGACTCTAGTGTTTGAGCCTTAGCCTCCATGGCTAAGTGGTGTGGCTTGTGAGAGGGCTGACTTGCCCAAGCTCTAACTCTATATGTACTCCATCATTTTGAGTGATTCAACAACCATTCTTTAGCACAAGTCATGCCCTTCCTGTCCCACATGCTCGCTGCTCCAAGGCTCCCTCCCTCCAATTTCAACACTTGGTATCAGAGCCAAGTTTTGTTACTTTCACCCAGCAGAGGCCGTCACTTTGAGAGTGACGGGCTGAGGTCAAACCTTCACAAAATTGGACAATCGACCACAGAATCTTGAAGTTCAAGGTTCAAGATTTTCAACTAGCCCAAAATCACGAAGATCCAACAGTTGGATTGAGAGATGCTGCAAACGAGATCGGCCAGGGCTACACTCTTCTCTGTGAGTAAGACTATCGCCTTCTCATGACCATAACTCTCTCGTTCCTTTATCAAAATTAAAACGTAGTACATATTAAGTGAAGTATTTTTCCTACGCTTTCAATTGGTGTAAACATATTTGCATTCCATTGGTACGTTTGGGAGAAACGTTGTTTACATGCTGGTTGGTGTGAGCTAACGTAGTAGCAGAAGGATACCCTCTTTTCAAAAGGGCATATCTCTGAAAATCCCCTATTGATGACCCTGTTTTATGGGTTGATCTGAAAGATTTTGAGCTGAATTTTCTATTGGTGGGCTCATTATTTCACAATTCCTAGTCTGGTAGCCTCTATAGTTCATTTTCTGTCAGACAGATTTCTGACAGAAGCAGCAACAGAAGCAGGGGTAGCACCGGTACTCAAGGACAGCGCTGAGCTGAGCATTTCGAGCATCACCAATGCTCAAAATGGCCGTAGTAGGCGTGGTAACAGCAACCCAGCCCTTGGAGAGGCTGGAAGGATGCGCCAACGTAATGTTTTGGAACGTCCGTACCCGCCTCTTTTTGGAGGAGAGGGGTTTGTGGGAGGTGGTGTGCGGCGACGAGCGCGCTCCGCCTTGACAAGTAAAAGGCATCACCGCAACGGAGGTGGTGGCAGGGAAGACGCCGCTGAAAGGTGCAGCAGATGCACGTTCATCTGCAACCGCAATGGTGGCATATGAGGAGTGGAAGAAGAACGATAGGCAAGCTTACAAGTTGTTTGTCAACACCATCTCGAACCCGCATCTTCAGTACGTGAGTGATAAGGCTACTGCAAAAGAGGGTTGGGACACGTTGTGCAAGAAGTATGAGAGCAAGGATCCTGCATTCCTCATGCTTTTGAAGGTGAAGATGATGGCGTTGAAAATGCAGGGTGGTGAAGGGATGGAGGCCTACTTGGACAGGGCAAAGGAGCTGGCGAAGCAACTGAAAGCAGCCGAGAATCCTGTGGAAGATACACGCTTTGTCCTTCTCTTGCTGAGGGGGCTCCCAACGAGCTATGACACGGTGCGAGAGAAGTTGGAGTCTAGCCAACTCTTGACCTTGAATCATCTGCAGGCACCGGGTGCAGGTAGAGCTGCATTGAAATGCCGCAAAGCTCAATGGCGGCAGCAGAAACAGTGAAGCAGCTTTCATGGCCATGGGCTCACGCAACCAGAAGGAGCAGCAGTTTGGGTAGCAGAGAGGCAAGAAGAAGGGCAAGTGCCACTATTACCAAAAAGGGGTACTACAAGAAAGAGTCCTTCAAGTTCAAGAGGGACCAGAAGGAGCAGGAGCTACAGCAGCAAAACTAGCAATCTCTACTGCAACAGCAGCAGCAGCTAGAGCATCGTCAGGAGCAGCAAGAGCAGAACCAGACAGGCGTGCGTCGTTTTGGCAACATGAACGTCGCCAAGGAGGTGCGTGACTGCCTCTTCATGGCGAAGTCTGACATGTCGCAGAAGGAGATGGCGGATCTGGCGTGGTACAAGGACTCCGGGTGTACCAAGACCGTGAAGCACCATAAGGAATGGTTTATGCAGCTGCTCTCCATTCCCCCCCGTCCGATTGCTTTTGTTGATGATCGGGTGGTGTATGCTGAGGGGATAGGGATGGTGGAGATATGGTTCGAGACCCCGCGTGGCACTGAAGTTGGAGTGTTCCATGGCGTGCTGTATGTGCTTGATGCTGTGTTCAACCTTCTCTCAGTATCCTCTCTAACCAACACAGGACTACGAGTCGTCCTTGACGACGACTATGGCTACATCCTCAACAAGGAAACAGCAGAAGAGTTGGCCAGGTCGGTCAAAGAAGGCGACATATACCGCTTGCTGGGAGTGAGCTAGATCCAACACAAGAAGAGTCTTGCAACAGTGGTGCAGGCCACAGATGGCGAAATCTGGCATGCGCGCTACGATCATATTGGCATGCGCGCCTTGCAGCAACTTCAAACAAAGCACATGGTGCGTGACTTACAGTTGTGCATCGGCTGTTTGGAGGGGAAGCAGCATCATGGCGTTCTGTGGAACAGGAGAGCGCACAAAGGAGGTGCTGGAGCTGGTCCTCACAGACTTGTGTGGCCCGATGCAGACCCATAGCTTTAGAGGATGTAGGTATTTTCTCACCTTCATTGATGATTTCAGCCATTACACTGCTCTGTACTTCCTTTCCTCCAAGGACCAGTGTTGTGACAGGTTCAGGAGTTCAAGGCCATGGTGGAGAACCACACTGGTAAGAAAATCAAGGCGCTGCGCAGCGACCGCGATAGAGAGTACTTCAGCAAAGAGTTCCAGGACTACCTCACAGTAGTAGGCAACAAGGCGTAGCGCACCGCACCATAATCGCCGCAGCAGAACGACGTAGCAGAACGCGCCAACTACACCATCGTTGAGTCGGCGCGCTCCATGCTGCACGCGGCTCGTCTGACCTATGACTTTTGGCTCGAAGTAGTAAGGACTACGGTGAACATCAAGAACCGAAGTCCAACCGAGGCCCTAGAGCAGATGATGCCGTACGAGGCATGGTTTGGCAAGAGGCCGAGCGTGCGTCATCTTCGCGCATTTGGCAGCTTCGCGTACATGCACGTGCTGAAGGAGAAGCCGCAAAAGTGGGATGCGAAGAGTGCGCAGATGCTGATGATTGGCTATGACGTGGCATGTAAGGCGTACCACCTGTACGAGTGGGATACAGGCCACGTCATCATCTATAGGGATGTAATCTTCAACGAGAGCAACGTCATTAGCACCAATATTATCTATGAAGGGGCAGCAGAACCAACAGCTGACAAGGCAGTGGGAGGAGATATCCTTCCGGACTCAGTCTCTCCTGATCTTTCCTCCACTGTGACAGTGGGAGAACCACGCTACTCTCCCATGTCTCATGCAGCACATAAAGCAGCCTCATCAGAAAAAGCAAAGGAAGAAGATGCACCACCATCAATAGGAGCAGTTGTCCCGACAGCACCGTCTTCACCCACTCGGCTGTGGGAAGTTTTCCTAATGAGCATGCATGAGGTAGACTGCAAAGAGTAGACCAAGAAGACTTACTCCACGAAGCTGAGAAAAGCATGCCTTGTCTCTCTCAGCCTCTCTTCGTGTCGCTTGGGGACTTGCGCTACATGCGTAGTGCATACCCAGTCTCAATCTTCCGCAGATTGGACCAGGGGCATACACAGAACATAACAGATTACAACCTCCTGCACCATATGCCTGATGAAGTGATATAAGGTCTCAATATGCTTGTGCGTGCATGGTACCTAGGATTCTTGGCAAATGCGATTGGGCTCTGGTTGTCGACGCGCACAAGAACGGGAATTGCTGCACTCCCGCTCATCTCTACCGTGAGACACTGAAGCCAAACTGCTTCCTTGGCTCCAAAGCTGAGAGAGACGTACTCAGCTTCCGTACTTGAGGTGGCCATATCCACCTGCTGCTTGCTACACCAGCTGATGGCCCCATCATCCATGAGGAACACATGTCCAAAGATGGACTTGCGGTCCTGAGGGTTTGAAACCCAATATGCGTCAATGTAGCTGATAATGTTATTGTCATCGTTGATGTAGGTGATGCCGATGTTCATGGTTCCACCAAGGTAGCCGAATATCCACTTCACTGCCTTGTGGTGCTCAGGTCCGGGGTCTACCATGTGCTGGGTCACAGCGTTAACAATTTGTACGAGGTTCGGCCTGGTTGCAACCATCAGGTGAGTATGATGGCACTCTGGTACTTCTGCCACTCAGTTGCATCCGCTTCTCCATTGAAGTTCATGAGGTACTACCGCGTCTCGAGTGGCGTGTTGATGGGTTTTGCCTCTGCCATGCCGAACCGCTGCAAGACATCCTTGATCTAGCAGCTTTGCTGCAGCGAGAGAAAGCGTGATTTGCGGTAACGCGTGATCTACCTACCGAGGAAATATGATTCCTCCCCGAGTTCAAACATCTGGAAGCGCTCCTGCATGGCTTCCTTGAACTCATGTAGTGCGGACATGTTGTACGAAAGGAGGAGCATGTCATCGACATAAACAATGATGATGAGCACCTCATGACCATGCTGCCAGCGATAGACGCTATAGTCAGACGCGCTGCGCTCAAACCCCATGTACTTCAAAGCTGCATCCATCTTCTGTTTCCAAGCATGCGACCCTTACTTGAGGCCGTAAAGTGACTTCTGCAACTTGCAAACCAGGCGCTCCCGGCCATTGATGAAGCCCTCCGGCTCCATGTAAATCTCTTCTTCAAGGTCACCATTCAAGAATGCCGTTTTGACATCCATGTGGTGAATCTTGCAATCTTCAACTTCTGCATAGGAAAGGAGCGTGCGCACAAAAGCAAACTTTGCAATGGGAGCAAAGGTCTCCGTGTAGTTGATGCCTTCCTGCTGCGAATAGCCGTTTGCGACAAGCCTCGCCTTGTACTTTTCCAGGTTGCCATCTGCTCCGCGCTTCTTTTTGAACACCCACTTGCTCTTGATCACCTTACGTCTGGGTGGACGCTCAGTCAGCTCCCATGGACTGTTGTCGAGCTATGACTGTATCTCCTGCTGCACAGCTTGCGCCCAATCTGCCGTATCTAATGACGTCATGACCTCAGTGAACGATGTCGGCTCATCAGAGTCTGCTACAAGTGCAACGTTCATTTGGTCTGGTTTTTGAAGCATCCAAAAATGCCCGCTCTCACCACGCTTGTAGCGCACCCTGAGAGGATACCTTTGACCTGGTGCTGGAGCTTTTGTAGGGAACTGGCGCGGTGTTGCCGGCACGTTGCTCCTGCTGATGGTGGTACATCTTCTTCCTCTGTTTCTGCCAATGAGGCCACTGTATCTCTGGCATCAAACATGGGAGAAGAGAGTGGTTCTCCCACTGTCACAGTAGAGGAAGGCTCACGAGAGACGGGGTCAATGAGTATGTCTCCTCCCAATGCTTCGTCAACTGCTAGTTTTGCTGCCTCTTTTCAGATGATGTTCGTGCCAATGACGTTAGTTTTATTGAAAACGAGATCCTTGGAGAAGATGACATGGCTTGTATCCCTCACATAGAGGCGAATCACCTTGCTTGCCACGTCATAGCAAATCATCAGCATCTACGTGCTCTTCGCGTCCCATTTCAACCGCTTCTCCTTGGGCACGTCCATGTGCGCCAAGCTGCCAAACGCACGAAGATGACCCAGGCTTTGCTTCTTGATGGATGACGCTTCGTACGGCATCATCGGCTCCTGGGCTTTGGTTGGACTATGGTTCTTGATGTACACAGAAGTGCTCATTGCTTTGATCCAAAAGTCATAGGTTAGCCGAGCGGCGTGCAACATGGAGCGTGTCAACTCAACGATGGTGCGGTTGGCGCGTTCTACAACACTGTTCTGCTTCGGCGAGTATGGCATCGTGCACTGCGCCTTGATGCGTGCTGCTGCAAAGTAGTCCTGAAACTCCTTAGTCAGGTACTCTCCACCGCGGTCGCTATGTAGCGCCTTGATTTTCTTCCCAGTCTGGTTCTCCACCATGGCTTTGAACCTGTCAAAGCACTGGTCCTTGGAGGAAAGGAAGTACACAGCAATGTAACGGCTGAAATCATCAATGAAGGCAAGAAAATACCTAGAGTCTCCAAAGCTATAAGTCTGCATCGAGCCGCACAAGTCTATGTATACCAGCTCCAGCACCTCGTTCGCGCCCTCCCTTGCTCCAAAGAACGCCTCATGATGCTGCTTCCCCTCCAAACAGCCGAAGCACAACTACTGCTCAAAGTTAGAGATGGTGGGTAAGTCACGCACCATCTACTTTGTTTGAAGTTGCTGCAAGGCGCGCATGCCGATGTAGCCATAGCGCGCATGCCCGATTGTGCCATCCGTGGCCTGCACCATTGTTGCAAGACTGTGCTCGCGCGGGATCTTGGTCGCCCCCAGCAGGCGGTACATGTTACCTTCCTCCACCGACCTGGCCAACTCCTCTCCGGTTTCCTTTTCGAGGATATAGCCATAGTCGTCGTCAAAGACGACTCGCAGTCCTGTGTAAATGAGAGAGGTTACTGAGAGAAGGTTATACATAGCATGACGTATATACAGCACGCTATGGAACACTCTCACTTCAATGCCACGTGGGATCTCGAACCACATCTCCACAATCTCAATTCCCTCAGCATACACCACCTGATCATCACCCAAAGAAATCGGACGGGGGGGAATGAAGAGCAGCTGCGTAGACTACTCCTTGTGGTGCGTCAGGCTCTTGGTACACCCTCAGTCCTTGTACCATGCGACATCCGCCTTTTCCTTCTGCGACATGTCAGACTTCGCCATTAAAAGGCGGTCGCGCACCTCCTTGGCCACTTCCATGTTGCCAAAATGGCTCACACCGGTCTGGTTTTGCTGCTGTTACAGCTTATGCTACTGACATTGCTGTGACTGCTGCTCCTGTTGTGGACATTACTGCTTTTGTTGCTGCTTCTGCTGCTGCTCCTTCCGGTCCCTCTTGAGCATGAAGCACTCTTTCTTGTAGTGCTCCTCTTTCTGGCAATATTAGCACTTGCCCTTTTTCTTGCTCTACTGCTCGGACTGCTGCTGCTGCTGGTTGCGTGAGCGCATGGCCATGAAAGCTGCTTCACTGTTGCTGTTACCGCCATTGCGTTTCAGTAGATTGCGACGCAGCTCTACCTGTACCAGGTGCGTGGAGATGAAGTCCAGGTTGAGAGTCGCCTGGCACTCCAATGTCTCTCGCACCGTGTCAAAGCTCGTTGGGAGTCCTCTCAGCAAGAGGAGGACAAAGCGTGTGTCTTTCATAGGGTTGCCGGCTGCTTTCAACTACTTTGCAAGCTCCATTGCCCGGTCCAAGGATGTCTCCATCCCTTCGTCACCCTGCATTTTCAACGCCATCATCTTCTCCTCCAAAAGCATGAGAAATGTAGGATTCTCCCTCTCATACTTCTAGCACGTGTCCTACCTCTCTTTTGCAGTAGCCTTGTCACTCACGTACTGAAGATGCGGGTTGGAGATGGTGTTGACAAGAAATCTGTACGCTTACTTATCCTTCTTCTTCCACTCCTCACATGCCGCCGCTGCAGTTGTAGATGAACTTGCATCTGCTGTACCTTTTTACGGCGTCTTCCTCCCCACCACCTCTGCTACCGTGATGCCTTTTGCCTGTGGAGGCAGAATACGCCTATCGCCGCTCACCACCTCCCAGAAGCCCCTCTCCAACAAACGGACGCAAGTACAGATCTTCCAAAAGGTGAAGTTGGCACGTCCTTCTAGCCTCTCTAAGGGCTGGGTTGCTATTACCACGCTTGGTACTCCCATTTTGAGCTTTGGTGATGCTCTGCGCTGCCCTTCAGTGGCAGCGCTTGCCCTGCTTCTGCTATTTCTTTTGTTAGAAGTCTATCTGACAGAAAATCCGCCTGGTAACATTCAAGTACAAGGTGGGAGGTACCATTTCAGGGTATGCTACATGCCTTGTGAGCGCAGGCATATCTGGATGCTCTAGAAACCAGACCAGATGAACGTCGCACTTGCGGCAGTCTCGTATGAGCCGACGTCGTACAAGGAGGCCATGGCGTCACAAGATGCGGCAGATTGGGCGCAAATTGTGCAGCAAGAGATACAGTCGCAGCTTGACAACGCTACGTGGGAGCTGACAGAGCATCCACCAGGACGTAAGGTGATCAAGTCCTAGTGGGTGTTCAAGAAGAAGCGCGAAGCAGATGGCAACCTGGAAAAGTAGGAGGCAAGGCTGGATGCCAAGTGCTACTCGTAGCAGGAAGGCATCGACTACACTGAAACATATGCTCCTCTTACAAAGTTTGCCTCTGTGTGCATGTTCCTTTCCTATGCAGCAGCAGAGGATTCGCAATTCACCACATGGACGTCAAGACGGTATTCCTGAACAGTGACCTCAAGGAGGATATTTACATGGAGCAGCCGGAAGGGTCCGTCATGGATGGCCAGGAGCACCTGGTTTGCAAGCTGCAGAAGTCGTTGTACGGCCTCAAACTGTTGGAAATAGAGGAGAGAGGGAGCCTTGGAGTAGCGAGCATGTGGTACGAGAAGGGCATCACTTGTGCTAAAGAATGGTTGTTGAATCACTCAAAACAATGGACTGCATATGGAGCTAGATATTGGGTAAGTTAGCCCTCTCACAAGCCACACCACTAAGCCATGGAGGCTAAGGCTCACATACTAGAGTCCATAATCTCAAGAAAGGGAGGAAATCAGCCTAGCAATCAGGCAGACCACTCACACACGATTTAGAAAGGTAGAAAATGCTCTCATGGCACTCTCCTAGTGGTCACATAATCCACAATCCCATGGAGAATTGCCATGTGTCCATGGCTAGCAAACAAGGATCTCACCTCACCTAAAAACTAAGGAGAGGTACCTTTTTCCTAGTCAGTACACTCTGACAAGGCAACCCAACAATCTACGACCTTTTTGGATATTTCTCCCATCAGGTCTTGACCCTGGATCTCTTGTTTTTTTCTTTTCTCAGGCTAAGGCATGGAGCCATTGCCCATGGTCACCAGGATATCGGAGGTAGATGACCACTAAAACTTCGAAAATTCATATCGCCAAATCCGACTGTTTGATCGGCCTCAAACTTGGACCATGGACATTTTGCTACCTGATTTTTCCAATGATGAAGTTGGATCGATAATCAGAGCAAGCATCTGGTACTTTCCTGGAACTTGCTCCCGTGGATCTCAAAACTTAGCCACATGGCTTCTTTTCCAACCCAAGCAAGCGTCACGTGCTTGGAACCAGAAAGTGGATAAGGCGCTACAGTGCATGGGATTTGAGCGCACTGCGTGTGACTATAGCGTCCATCGCTAGCAGCATGGTAATGAGGTGCTCATCATCATCGTGTATGTGGATGACATGATCCTCATTTCCAACAGCATGTCTGCATTGCAGGAGATCAAAGAGGCCATGCACGAGCGCTTCCAGATGTCTGATCTCGGCGAGGCATCATACTTCTCGGTATTCACATCACGCGTGACCGCAAATCACGCTCTTTCTCATTGCAACAGAGCCGCTAGATCAAGGATGTCTTACGGAGATTCGGCATGGCAGAGACCAAACCGATCGGCACGCCGCTGGAGACGCGGTAGTACCTCGTGAGCTTCAATGGAGAAGCCAATGTAGCTGCTCGGCTACATTTGATTCTCTATTGAAGCTCACGAGGTACTTCCGCGTCTCAAGCGGCAGAAGTACTACGGTGCCGTCGACAGTCTCATGTACCTGATGGTGGCAATCAGGCCGGACCTCGCAAAGGCTGTGAGCTCTGTGAGCGAGCATATGGCTAATCCCGGACCTGAGGACCTGATTGCGGTGAAGCGGATCTTCCGCTACCTTGCTGGAACCATCAAGATCGGCATCACCTACAACGGTAACGACAAAAACATCAACGGTTATACAGACAGAGATTGGGGTTCAAACCTTACAGGCCGTAAATCCATGTATGGACATTTGTTTCTCATGAATGGTAGGACCATCAGCTCGATCAGCAAGCGGCAGGTGGTCGTGGCCACCTCAAGCAAAGGAGAGTACGTCTCTCTCAGTTTTGGATCCAAGGAAGCAGTTTAGCTTCAGCGTCTCATGGCAGAAATGACTGGGAGTACAGCAGTTCCAGTGCGTGTGTACGCCGAATGTTGGGAAAGGAGCCATCCGGCTCAGTTTCATGTCCACAGGAGCAAGTTCCATGAAAGTACCAGATGCCTGCTCCGATCACCAATCCGACTTCACCATTCAAAGTATCAGGTGGCAAGATGTCTACGGTCCAAGTTTGAGGCCGATCCAACGGTCGGATTGGGAGATATGAATTTTCGAAGTTTCGGGGGTCATGGACCGTCAATGTTTCGGTGGGCATGGGTGATGGCTCCATGCCTTAGCCTGAGAAAAGAAAAAGGCAAGAGGTCCAGGGTCAAGACCTGATGGGAGAAATATCCAAAAAGGTCCTTGGTCTTAGGATTGCCTTGTCAGAGTGAGCTGACTAGGATAAAGGTACCTCTCCTTACTTTTTAGGTGAGGTGAGATCCTTGTGTGCTAGCCATGGACACATGGAAATTCTCCATGGGTTTGTGGGTTATGTAACCACTAGGAGTGTGCCATGAGAGCATTCTCTAGCTCTCTAGGTCGTGTGTGAGTGGTCAGCCTGATTGCTAGGCTGATTTCCTCCCTTGTGTGAGATTATGGACTCTACTGTGTGAGCCTTAGCCTCCATGGCTAAGTGGTGTGGCTTGTGAGAGGGCTGACTTGCCCAAGGTCTAGCTCTTTATGTACTCCATCATTTTGAGTGATTGAACAACCATTCTTCAGCACAAGTGATGCCCTTCCAATCACACATGCTTGCTGCTCCAAGGGTCCCTCTCTCCTCAAGTTCCAACACCGACAACCAGAGTGTGATCGCACTCTCCAAGAATCCTGAGCACCATGCACGCACCAAGTACATTGGCATCGCATATCACTTCATCAGGTATATGGTGCAAGAGGGTGCTATCAAGCTGGAGTTTACTCCAGCCAGCAAGCAGGTCGCTGATTTCTGTACCAAGCCAGTGACCTCTGAGAAGCAGCAGTTCTGCATGAAGGCATGTGGACTAAGCCCACTCTGACTTCAGCAAAGTTCGAGATTCTTGGGAAACGAGCCATCCGGCTGAGTTTCAGGTACACACGAGCAAGTTGCAGGAAACTACGCAAGGCCTACTCCCATTGTCAATCCATCTTCATCATTGGAAAGATCAAGTGACAAAATGTCTACAGTCCAAGTTTGAGGCCAATCCAACAGTCGGATTGGGAGATTGATTTTCAAAGTTTAGGGTGTCATCGACCGCCAATATCCGGGTCACCATGGGCGTTGGCTCCATGCCTTAGCCTGAGAAAAGAAAAAAGGCAAGGGATCCAGGGTCAAGAACTGATGGGAGAAATATCCCAAAAGGTCCTAGATTCTTGGGTTGCCTTGTATGAGTGTACTGACTAGGAAGAAGGTACCTCTCCTTACTCTTTAGGTGAGGTCAGATCCTTGTGTGCTAGCCATGGACACATGGCGATTCTCCATGGGATTGTCGGTTATGTGACCACTAGGAGTGTGCCATGAGAGCATTTTCTAGCTCTCTATGTCGTGGTTGAGTGGTCAGCCTGATTCCTACGCTGGTTCCCTCTCTTGTGTGGGATTATGGACTCTAGTGTGTGAGCCATAACCTCCATCGCTAAGTGGTGTGGCTTGTAAGAGGGCTGACTTGCCCAAGCTCTAGCTCCATGTGTACTCCATCATTTTGAGTGATTCAACAACCATTCTTCAGCACGAGTCATGCCCTTCTAGTCCCACATGCTCGCTGCTCCAAGGCTCCCTCCCTCCTCCAATTCCAATAGGAAGGTATCGACTGCACGGAAACCTTTGCTCCTGATGCAATGTTTGCCTTTGTGCGTACATTCCTTTCGTATGCAGCAGCAGAGGACTTTGAGGTCCATCACATGGACGTCAAGACGGTGTTCGTGAATGGTGACCTTGAGGAGGAGATTTACATGGAGCAGCCGGATGACTTCGTCATGGACGGCCAAGAGCACCTGGTACCTGTGGCCGTCGATAACAAGAGCGCAATCGCATTCGCCAAGAATCCTTGCATGCACCAAGCACATTAACATCGCGTATCATTTCATCAGGCACATGGTGTCGGAGGGTGCTATCAAGCTGGAGTTTACTCCAACTAGCAAGTGACCCGTGAGAAGCAGCAGCTTTTTATAAAGGCATGTAGACTCATTGACTACGGCAAAGTTGGAGATTGTTAGAAAACGAGCCATGCGGCTCAGTTTCAGGTCTATAGGACCAAGTTCCAGGAAACTACCAGATGGGTGCTCCGATTATCAATCCGATTTCACCATTTGAAAGATCAGGTGGCAAAATGTCTACGATTCAATTTCAGGCCGATCCTATAGTCGGATTGGGAGATATGAATTTTCGAAGTTTCCGGGGTCATTGACCGCCGATTTCCGTGTGACCATGGGCGATGGCTCCATGCCTTAGCCTGATAAAAGAAAAAGGCAAGAGGTCTAGGGTCAAAACCTGATGGGACAAATATCCAAAGAAGGTCCTAGATTCCTAGGTAGCCTTGTCAGAGTGTGCTGACTAAGAAAAAGGTTCCTCATCTTTTTTTAGGTGAGATGAGATCCTTGTGTGCTAGCCATGGACTCATGGCGATTGTCCATAAGATTGTGGGTTATATGACCACTAGGAGTGTGCCATGAGAGCAATTTCTAGCTCTCTAGGCTGTGTGTGAGTGGTCAGCCTGGTTGCTTGGCTGATTTCCTCCCTTGTGTGAGATAATGGATTCTAGAATGTGAGCCTTAGCCTTAATGGCTAAGCGGTGTGGCTTGTGAGAGGGCTGACTTGGCCAAGGTCTAGCTCTATATGTACTCCATCATTTTGAGTGATTTGATAACCATTCTTCAGGACAAGTGATGCCCTTCCAGTCCCACATTCTTGCTACTCCAAAGCTCCCACTGTCCTCCAGTTCCAATAGTGGCCTGTATTCCTCTAGTAGAAGCGATAGGCCTTGCTTGCCACGTTGTAGCCAATCATCAACATCTGCGTGCTCTTTGTGTCCCACTTTTGCCATTTCTCATTTAGCACGTACACATGTGCCAATCTGCAAAACGCGCTAAAATGACCCGCGCTCGTCTTCTTGCCGAACTATGCCTTGTACAGCGTTATTACTCTAATGCCTTCGCTGGACTACGGTTCTTGATGCACATCGCAGTGCTCACTATTTCGGCCTAAAAGTCGTAGGTTTGCCAAGCCGCGTACAGCATGGAGCGTGTGAACTCAACAATGATGCGGTTGGTATGTTTTTCTATGCCGTTCTGCTAGGGCGAGTATGGCGCAGAGCGCTGCGCTTTGATGCCTGTTACGGCGAGGTAGTGTTGGAACTACTTGCTCAGGTAGTCTCCACCCGGTCGCTGCACAGCGCCTTGATTCTCTTTCCAGTCTGGCTCTCCACCATGGCCTTGAACTCCTTGAACCCGTCAAACCACTCGTCCTTGGAGGAAAGGAAGTACAGAGCAATGTAACGGCTGAAATCATCAATAAAGGTGAGAAAATACTTAGAGCCTCTAAAGTTCTGGGTGTGCATTGCGCTACACAAGTCCGTTGGGACCAGCTCGAGCACCTCCTTTGCGCGTTCCCATGCTCTAGAGAACGCCTCGCAATGCAGCTTCCCCTCCAAACGGCCAATGCACAACTACTTCTCAAAGTTAAAGATAGTGGGCAAGTCACGCACCATCTGCTTTAATAAACGTTGCTGCAAGGCGCGCATGTCCGTGGCCGTAGCCCGCATACCAGATTTCACCATGTGTGCCCTGCACCACTACTGCAAGACTCTGCTCACGTGGGATCTTGGTCGCCCCCGATAGGCGGTACATGTTGCCTTTTTTCCCTGACATGGCAACATCCTCTCCTGTTCCCTTGTTGAAGATGTAGTCATAGTTGTCGTCAAAGACGACGCGCACTCCTCTGTTGGTGATAGAGGACACTAAGAGAAGGTTGAACGCAGCATCAGGTACATAGAGCATGCTATGGAACACTCCCACTTCAATGCCACGCGGGGTTTCCAACCACATCTCCAAAATCCCAATCCCCTTAGCATATACGGCCCGATCATCAGCCAAAGTAATCAGAGAAGGAGGAATAGAGAGCACGTGTATTAACCACTCCTTCTGGTGCGTCAGGCGCTCGGTACACCCGGAGTCCTTGTACCACGCCACATCCGCCACCTACTTCACGGACATGAAAGATTTTGCCATAGAATGGCGGTTGCGCACCTCCTTGGCCACATTCATCTCGCAAAATGGCGTACGCCGGTCTGGTTTTGCTCTGCTCCTGCTGCTGCTGTTGGAACTTGAGGGGAGAGGGAGCCTTGGAGCAGCGAGCATGTGTGCTTGGAAGGGCATCACTTGTGCTGAAGAATGGTTGTTCAGTCACTCAAAATGATGGAGTACATATAGAGCTAGAGATTGGGCAAGTCAGCCCTCTCACCAGCCACACCACTTAGCCATGGAGGGTAAGGCTCACACACTAGAGTCCATAATCTCAAACAAGGTAGGAAATCAGCCTAGCAATCAGGCTGACCACTCACACACGACCTAGAGAGCTAGAGAATGCTCTCATGGCACACTCCTAGTGGTCACATAACCCACAAACCCATGGAGAATCGCCATGTGTCCATGGCTAGCACACAAGGATCTCACCTCACCTAAAAAGTAAGGAGAGGTACCTTTATCCTAGTCAGCACACTCTGACAAGGCAATCCTAAGACCAAGGACCTTTTTGGATNAATGATGGAGTACATATAGAGCTAGAGCTTGGGCAAGTCAGCCCTCTCACAAGCCACACCACTTAGCCATGGAGGCTAAGGCTCACACACTAGAGTCCATAATCTCAAACAAGGTAGGAAATCAGCCTAGCAATCAGGCTGACCACTCACACACGACCTAGAGAGCTAGAGAATGCTCTCATGGCACACTCCTAGTGGTCACATAACCCACAAACCCATGGAGAATCGCCATGTGTCCATGGCTAGCACACAAGGATCTCACCTCACCTAAAAAGTAAGGAGAGGTACCTTTATCCTAGTCAGCACACTCTGACAACGCAATCCTAAGACCAAGGACCTTTTTGGATATTTCTCCTATCAAGTCTTGACGTTGGACCTCTTGCCTTTTTCATTTCTCAGGCTAAGGCATTGAGCCATCGCCCATGGTCACCCGGATATCGACGGTCGATGACCCCGGAAACTACGAAAATTCATATCTCCCAATCCGACCGTTGGATCGGCCTCAAACTTGGACCGTAGATATTTTGACACCTGATCTTTCCAATGAAGAAGTTGGATTGACGATCGGAGCAGGCATCTGGTACTTTCTTGGAACTTGCTCCTGTGGACCTGAAACTGAGCCGGATGGCTCTTTTCCCAACAATCTCCCACTTTGCCACAGTCAGAGTGGGCTGAGTCCACATGCCTTCATGCAGAACTGCTGCTTCTCACGGGTCACTGGCTTGGTGCAGAAATCAGCGACCTTCTTGCTGGTTGGAGTAAACTCCAGCTTGATAGCACCCTCCTGCACCATGTGCGTGATGAAATGATATGCAATGTCAATGTGCTTGGTGCGTGCATGGTGCTCAGGATTCTTGGCGAGCGCGATTGCGCTCTGGTTGTCGACGAGCACAGGAACTGGAACTGCTGAACTCCCACTCATCTCTGCCATGAGACGTTGGAGCCAAACTGCTTCCTTGGCTCCAAAGCTGAGAGATGCGTACTCAGCTTCTATACTCGAGGTGGCCACGACCACCTGCCGCTTGCTGCACCAGCTGATGGCTCCACCATTCATGAGGAACACATGTCCAGAGATGGACTTGCAGTCCTCAGGGTTTGAAGCCCAAACTGCGTCTGTGTAGCCGATGATGCTGTTGTCATTGCCGTTGTAGGTGATGCCGATATTGATGGTTCCAGCAAGGTAGCGGAAGATCCGCTTCACTGCCTTCTGGTGCTCCGGTCCGGGATTAGCCATGTGCTGGCTCACAGCGCTCACAGCTTGTGCAAGGTCCGGCCTGGTTGCCACCATCAGGTACATGAGACTGCCGACGGCGTTGTGGTACTTCTGCCGCTCAGCTGCATTTGCTTCTCCATTGAAGCTCATGAGGTACCGCCGCGTCTCTAGCAGCGTGCCGATGGGTTTTGCCTCTGCCATGCCAAACTGCATGGCTTCCTTCAACCCCTGCAGTGCAGACATGCTGTTGGAAAGGAGGAGCATGTCATCCACATAGACAATGATNCACAGAGGCAAACTTTGCAACGGGGGCAAAAGTTTCTGTGTAGTCGATGCCCTCCTGCTGCGAGTAGCCCTTGGCGACCAGCCTCGCCTTGTACTTTTCCGGGTTACCATCTGCTCCCCGCTTCTTCTTGAAGACCCACTTGCACTTGATCACTTTATGTCTAGGTGGACGCTCAGTCAGCTCCCACGTGCCGTTGTCCAGCTGCGACTGTATCTCTTGCTGCACGGCTTGCGCCCAATCTGCTGCATCCGGTGCAGCCATGGCCTCCTTGTATGACGTTAGCTCATCTGAATCTGCTGCAACTGCAACGTTCATCTGTTCTGGTTTGTGTAGCATCCAGAAACGGCCGCGCTCACCATGCTTGTAACGCACCCTGAGAGGGTACCTCCGACCTGGAGCTGGAGCGTTAGCAGGCGGCTGACGCGGTGCGGCTGGCACAACTGCTGCTGCTGGTGGTGCTACATCTCCCTCCTCTGCATCTCCCGATGAAGCTGCTATATCTGCTACATCAGACATGGGAGAGTAGAGTGATTCTCCCACTGTCACAGTAGAGGAAGGATCGGGAGAAACTGGGTCAGGAAGAGTTTCTGCTCCCATTGTCTCGTCAGCTGCTGGTTTTGTTGCCTCTTCACACACAATGTTGGTGCCGATGACGTTGCTCTCATTGAAGACGACATCCCTAAAGATGATGACGTTGCCTGTATCCCTCTCGTAGAGGCGATACGCCTTGCTTGCCACGTCGTAGCCAATCATCAGCATTTGCGCACTCTTCGCGTCCCACTTTTGCCGCTTCTCCTTTGGCACATGCATGTGCGCCAAGCTGCCAAACACGCGAAGATGACCCACGCTCGGCTACTTGCCAAACCACGCCTCGTACGGCGTCATCTGCTCCAGCACCTTGGTTGGACTTCGGTTCTTGATGTAGACCGCAGTGCTCACGGCTTCAGCCCAGAAGTCGTAGGTCAGCCGAGCCACATGCAGCATGGAGCGCGCCGACTCCACAATGGTACGGTTGGCGCGTTTTGCTACACCGTTCTGCTGCGGCGTGTACGGCGCGGTACGCTGCGCCTTGATGCCAGCTGCTGCGAGGTCGTCCTAGAATTCTTTGCTCAGCTACTCTCCACCGCGGTCGCTGTGCAACGCCTTGATATTCTTGCCAGATTGGTTCTCCACCATGGCCTTGAACTCCTTGAACCTGTCAAAGCACTGGTCCTTGGAGGAAAGGAAGTACACAGCAATGTAACGGCTGAAATTATCAATGAAGGTGACAAAATACCTAGAGCCTCCAAAGCTCTGGGTCTGCATTGGTCCGCACAAGTCCGTGTGGACCAGCTCCAACAGCTCTTTCGCACGCTCCCCTGCTCCAGAGAATGCCTCGCGGTGCTGCTTCCCCTCCAAACAGCCAATGCATAACTGCTACTCAAAGTTAGAGATGGTAGGTAGGTCACGCACCATCTGATTTGCTTGAACCTGCTGCAAGGCGTGCATGCCAGATCTCGCCATCTGTCGCCTGCACCACTGCTGCAAGACTCTGCTCACACGGGATCTTGGTTGCCCCCAGCAGGCGGTACATGTCGCCCTCCTGTTGGAACTTGAGGAGAGAGGGAGCCTTGGAGCAGCGAGCATGTGTGATTGGAAGGGCATCACTTGTGCTGAAGAATGGTTGTTCAATCACTCAAAATGGTGGAGTACATATAGAGCTAGAGCTTGGGCAAGTCAGCCCTCTCACAAGCCACACCACTTAGCCATGGAGGCTAAGGCTCACACACTAGAGTCCATAATCTCACACAAGGGAGGAAATCAGCCTAGCAATCAGGCTGACCACTCACACACGACCTAGAGAGCTAGAGAATGCTCTCATGGCACACTCCTAGTGGTCACATAACCCACAAACCCATGGAGAATTGCCATGTGTCCATGGCTAGCACACAAGGATCTCACCTCACCCAAAAAGTAAGGAGAGGTACCTTTATCCTAGTCAGCACACTCTGACAAGGCAATCCTAAGACCAAGGACCTTTTTGGATATTTCTCCCATCAGGTCTTGACCCTGGACCTCTTGCCTTTTTCTTTTCTCAGGCTAAGGCATGGAGCCATCACCCATGCCCACCCAGACATCGACGGTCCATGACCCCCGAAACTTTGAAAATTCATATCTCCCAATCCGACCGTTGGATCGGCCTCAAACTTGGACCGTAGACATTTTGCCACCTGATCTTTCCAATGGTGAAGTCGGATCGGCGATCGGAGCAGGCATCTGGTACTTTCCTGGAACTTGCTCCTGTGGACCTGAAACTGAGCCAGATGGCTCCTTT
>SZWC01000946.1:15777-38089 GCA_023375785.1 Penium margaritaceum
CCCCCCCCAGCTCTGTAGAGCTTGTTACTCAGTTCATCAGCCAATCAGAAAATAGCTAATTTCAGGCTGGCAGGTTTTCTCGGTGAGGCCTGCCAGACGGCCGACAGCCCAAAACCCGGGCGTCGTCCGTTTTGCCTGAAAACTGGACCATACCATAATACCGACGCTGCGAACGCAGCCATGCGGTCAGAATCTGCTAGAAAAATAGTAGCGAGGAGTTATGGCAGCCTGAACCCAGGCAGTGCCCACGATGGTTTATGCTGCCAAACAGGGCCATGCAACATGCAACTGGGACCCTAGGCAGCGCATGACGACGCAGGCACGACAGTACGCACTGGACGCATGCAGACAGCGACTGCGGTGGCAGTGACTGCCGGCAGCGCGACCGCCGAGGAGGCCTGCCGATGGAGCTGAACACGTCGCCGAAGAGAGGGGGCTCCAGCGAACTGCGAGACGACCTCAGCGTGCGTCAGCTCCACCGGACGACACTCCATCAGCGTTGAGTCTCGCCGTCAGTCATCTGCACGCCGATGTACACAAGCCCGGAGGACACAACAGAGCACAATGAGCGCAGAAACCAACACTCCACTCCCGGATCCTTGCGGCTCTCTTCCCTCCTCTCCACAGCAGCAGCTCTTTGACAATCTCTGTCTACGTGGGTTCAGGCCTCTCGCCTCTCCCACTGCTGCGGCCTGCTTCTCCGGCTACGCATCTCGGAGTTGCTACCGAGCCCGCGTGCATTCTCGCGCCGGGCACTCCTCTCGTTGGTACCTCACTACCCTCACAGCCACATCGGCATCCGCATCTGCGGCGTGAAGTACCGCCCTGGCTTCACCACCGGAGTCAGAGCCTATCCCCTTGTCACCAAGGGGTTGGCGCGAGCAAGCACGCACTGACGAGATACTCGTGCACTACGAGGAGGAGCTGCGCGCGTGGGCACGTCGCAGCCGGTGTGACAGCCCAGGCTACCACCCGGGGGAGGACTACGACCCCGCGGAGCACCTTGCGTTTGCCGACGCCGCGGAGTACGCGACCTACTGCCAGTCCGCATCCGACGACTCTCCAACGGTGCAGAACGCACCAGCCACGGGGCCACCACGTGAGCAACGTCGTCCTGCATCACCTGTAAGCTCACCTGTTGCTCGTAGAACCCGTCAGTAGAGTCTTCGTCTTCGTGCCGCCCACTGTGGGGCAGCACCAACTGTGGAAGCAACAGTTAGACAGCGGACAGAGGATTCTGCCCACTGCACTGCTTCACCAGCAGCGTTGCAGTCAGCGGCACCCGTCCCTGTATCCTCTGACACCTTCTCAGTGCTGGAGACCGCGCTTGTTTCTAGCTCGGCTGTTGCGTCCACTTTTGCAGCCACGTCCCGTGCAGCACGTTCCCCTGCTACCACCGCAGCGGGGCGGGCGATTGACACTTGCACTGCCACAGCTATTGATCAGGGCCCCCTTGCTACAGCCACTGTCAACATCGCCAGTCAGATTGCAGCTGCAGCTGACTCCATTGCATCCGCAGCAACTTCTGCTGCCACATCACTCTCCAGTGCGGTCACATCCATTCGCGACTCTACCGCTCAGGTGTCGACTGCTGCAGCATCCTCACCCTTTGGCCCTCAGGTCCGCCTCTTGGTCACAGCTGCAGCGGCCGTATCAGCTCTCACTGGTGCAGCCCTCACTGGAGTTGCCTGCTTCATCGTCTCCGCTTCCTCTTCTATAGCATTCATTGCAGCATCAGTTGCCGCAACACTGTCTCCCTTGTTTAGTCTACACCGCTAGGCTGGGTAAGCAACCTCTCTCCCACCACTTGGAGCTTGCTTGCCTTCTCTTCTTCTACTCTCTGTGTCTGCTTGCACCTTCCTTCCTTTGACTGTGCAGCATTACCACTACAGACCCCCGCCTATCTTTCCATGCCCACTGGGGCAGGGGAAACTCTGCCAAAAAAATCTTGTCCGCCTCTTGCTTTGCATGTCATGCCTGTTGACGACGATCAGTATGCTACACTGCAGGAAGAGCTGCGCAAAGAGCGCGCAGCTCTCCAAGCAGCTCTCACTGCACAGCGTGCCGCTGAAGACAAATTGCGCGCCGAGCAGGGCGATCAGGACACATATGCAGACCACATCGTCGACCTTTTCCTCAACCGTCTGCAGCCTGTCTTGCGCTCCACGCCTGCACTTTCTGCTGCTGCTGACATCGCTGCTGCCTTTTCTTCCAACCCCGCTTCCGCATCCACCAGCACTGGCTCTCAGCACTCTGACCTCGTGGCAGCTGCAGCCGCTGCAGGCGCCGCCGTTGCTAAAGCCCTCATGCAGCCTGCGCACCGCAAGCCAGACTTTGACTCCACACCACCTCACTTCACCTCTAATCTCTCTTTCACATCCTGGGAGGTTCGCTTTAGCGCTTGGGTGCAAGGTGAGCAGCTTTGGGAATACTACCACCTGCCTAATCCCGCTGCTCACCCCCCTTTTGTTCCCACTGATGCTGAGTCTACGCGCGCTGTCCGTGCACTCATTCGCGCTGGCCCTGATGACCTCACTGATGAGATCGGGTCCTACAATGTTGACACTACGCGTCGCACACCCGCTGACCCTGTCGGTGCCTACGCACTCATCAAGCGTCGCACCACTGTCACTTGTCACGCTGCACAGAGTGTGCTGACTGTCTAGTTCAACACTCTGTCCATGCGCGCTGATGAGACTGCGGACGCCTATTGGGCTCGCAGTCTGCGTCTGCTGAAGGACCTCGGCAAAGCTGCCCCTGGACAGCTCTCAGTCGTTCTGTCCATCGTCAACGGCCTCATCCCCGAGCTTTCCGACATCTTGAAGGAGGTGAACGCCTCCGAGCTTGAGCGTCTTGCTGCTGAACCTGTGCCCACTGATTCGCCGCCGGGCATTGGTGCCCTTTGGGAGTTCACCTCCCAACGCCTCACCGACTGGTGGAGTACCCTCCAGAACAAGCGTATTCATCGTACTGCCATTGCAGCCACAACCACAGCTATTCCCTCTACCTCATCTTCTTCTTCCTCCCCTTCACCCACCTCTCCGGCCTCGTCCCTTGCCCACCAAGGGAGTGGTGGGGGGGGGTCGGGGCAAAGGTGGTGGACGGGGCAAATGATCTTCTGCAGCTGGTCCTGGCGGGCAATCAGGCCGCGGCAAAGGTAAAGCCACCAACTCCACCGTCGGCAGCACACTCTCCTCTTCCTCCACCTCCAGTATTGTCACGTGCTGGAACTGTGGGGCCATTGGTCATTATGCACCGAAGTGCCCGGCACCGCCCGACAACGAGCGCCTAGCCTCGGCCATGCGTGCTCACTGGGCGCGTTCCTTCAGTAGTTCTGGCGCACCGGCAGCCCCCTCTCGGATCTCACCCCCGCCATCACCACCCCGCCACCACTCTTCCTCCCTTGAGGTAGCTGTCTACCACACCGCAGCTGCGCCATCCCCTGTTCCTTACCCCTGGGGGTGGCCTCCAGGGTATGGTGGGCCGGTCTTCTACGGCCCGCCCTCGAGTGCCTATGCCGCTCCCTCTTGGGCGTCCTCGTCCTACTCTTCCCATCGCGCGTCCGCCGGAGTCGTCATCACTCCTGACCCTCCAGAGGATGAGCGCCAATTGGACTTTGCTCTCTCCCACGCCGTCCATCAGTGTCACCTTCGTGATCAGGGAGTTGAGAGTAACAGCTCTGGGCCAGAGCCTCTTGCGTGTGCTGTCGATTGGGCGTTACGTGGTCCGACATCCATTCATGTTCTTGGGTGTCCCCCTGATGATGTGCCGTGGATTGAAGAATGGCAATCTCTTCGTTTACCTCGTTGTCTTGCTGCGTGTGGTCAACGTCTCGTCCTGCATGTTGCCGTTGCTGCTGTGAGTCGTGACCCCACCCTCGTTTGTGCGTCCGGGGGCTTCTGGATCCTTGACTCCGGCGCCACCCACCACATGACCTCGTCGCGTGCGTCCTTTGTATCTCTTGGCCCCGTTGGCTCTATCCGTTTTGTCCGCACTGGCTCCGGTCAGCTGCTGCCTGTACAGGGTGTTGGTATTGTCCGCTTTGTTGGCCCTGGGGGGGAACTGTTCTTGCCTGACGTCCTTTATGTTCCATCGCTTGAGCTGAGTCTGCTCTCCGTCACCACGCTCGACGACCAGGGCATGGAATTCTCCTCCAGCCGCGGCATTGCCTCTGTCTCTCATCGCATCTCTGGCCGCATTCTTCTTCGCGGCACACGCTGCGATCGCCTGTTTCGCGTTCCTACCTTCGTGCCGGCGCCTGCTACTGCCGCCCATGTGCATGTTGCTCGCTCTCTCTCCCCTTCCCAAACTCAGCTGCTACATCGCCGCTTATGCCACATCCACACTGCCGCCATTGATTATCTTCTTCACACGCTACCCGCTGAGGGCTTGGATGCCAGCTCCTTCTCTTCTCCTTGTCCCCCTGACTGCCTCCCTTGTGCTAAAGGGAAAATGCATCGCTCTCCTTTCTCCACATCTGAGACGCGCACTTCTGCCCCTCTCGACTTGTTGCATGCTGACGTCATGGGGCCCCTGCCCCATGACACCCTTGGGGGCGCTGGTCGCTATGTGCTCTGTCTCATAGACGACTTCTCTCGCATGCATTGGGTCTTTTCTCTCAAGCAAAAAAGTGATGTGTGTCCCACCATCGAGTCCTGGCTTCCCCAGGCCGAACTTGCGTGTGGTCGTCGTCTTCGTGTTTTCTGTTGTGATCGCGGCGGTGAGTTCATTGGACCCACCTCCCGCTTTCTCTCCTCTCGTGGTGTCCATGTCGAGACCACCGCCCCTTACACTCCCCAACAAAATGGCGTGTCTGAGTGTTGGAATCGCACTCTTGCTGACGGTGTCCGCACCCTTCTTGCTGCTTCTGCACTCTCTCCCATCTTCTCCTTTGAGGCCATGTCCTACATGACCTGGGTTTGGAACCGCGTTCCCCATGGTCCTCTCCCTCGCCATGTCACACCGTTTGAGCGCTGGTACGGTCGCCGAGCNCCCTTACACTCCCCAACAAAATGGCGTGTCTGAGCGTTGGAATCGCACTCTTGCTGACGGTGTCCGCACCCTTCTTGCTGCTTCTGCACTCTCTCCCATCTTCTCCTTTGAGGCCATGTCCTACATGACCTGGGTTTGGAACCGCGTTCCCCATGGTCCTCTCCCTCGCCATGTCATACCGTTTGAGCGCTGGTACGGTCGCCGAGCTGACCTTCGCCTTGCTCGTGTCTGGGGCTGTGTCGCCGCTGTCTGGCTTCATGAGGACCTGCGCGACGGCAAACTGAGTCCGCGTGCTCACCTGTGCACCTTCCTCGGTGTCTCGGCCATGTCCAAGGCCTGGCGTTTCTGGGATCCAGATTGTGCCCGGTCGTCGAGTCCCGCGATGCTCTGTTCTTTGAAGATGTTTTTCCTCGCGACTTGTCTCGGGTCGCTCCTCCTTCCTCCTTGTCCTCGCTCCGTCGGCTTGGGGGGGTGGGTCTACTCCAGCCTCCGTTCTCGCTGATCCGCCTTCCTCGAGCTTGCCCCCCCGTGGTCCTTGTCCTATCTCTGACCTTGCTGATGCATCTTCCCCGAGCTTGACCTCTTCTCCCGCGTCCTCTTCTCCATGCCCTTCTCACACGACCACCTCTCATACGCTTGCGGCGTCTACCCCACATTCATCACCCTCTTCGTCTTCAGAGTCCACGTCCGTCCCAGCCAGTGTCCCGCCACTGTCTGATGACACTACTCCACACTCTCCCCAGCGTGCCATCTTTGATGTCCTCTCACAAGCACCCTTGGTTGATGCTGAGCCAGTCTCCCCTCCAGTTTCAGAGGCACCTTCAGTTGTGCCTGAGCCATACACCCGTGGGGCCAGACTCCGAGCCCTTCCCCAGACGTCTGTCTCGCACGCCTCTCAGTCACAGAGTTGCACCCGGTCAAGTGCACCCTCCACTGCAGCTGGCTCCACTGCCAGGCCTACAGGGCTTGACGCCCTTGGTCTTGCCATTAGTGTAGTCCATCCTAGCTCAGCGGTGGGTTATGCACTTGTTGTTCATGAGTTTCTCAGTGCCTTGGATGCATCTGCAACATGATATGTTGCTGCCTGTTTTGCTGCGAGTGGTCTCCCCACTCTGACCTCACTCCCTGCTGAGCCTACCACTGTGCGTCAGGCTAGGGAGGCCGCTGATGCTGAGTTGTGGGAAAAGGCCATGCAGGAGGAGCTTAAGGCCTTGAACGAGCATGAGGTGTTTGAGCTGGTGGACCTCCCACTCGGCCGTAAAGCCGTCTCAACTCGTTGGGTACTTCGGCGCAAGCTGAAGCCTGACGGCATGATTGACAGATACAAGGTACGCCTCACCGCCAAGGGTTTCTCCCAAATCCCGGGCGTTGACTTTGATGAGACCTTTGCTCCAGTCAGTCGCTACACTACCGCCCGGGCTCTCTTGAGCCTGCTTACCCAGCATGACTGGGAGTTGGAGCAGATGGATGTTAACAACGCAGTCCTGCACGGTCGCCTTGATGAGGAGATCTACATGGTGCAGCCCCCAGGCTTCACTCATGGCACTAACAAGGTCTGGCGGCTGCGTAAGGCACTGCATGGGCTCAAACAATCACCGCGCTATTGGAACTTGGAGATCTCCTCCACTCTGGAGAGAAGTGGCTACCACCGTAGCTCAGTCGACCCCGCACTCTTTCTGAGTGCACCTTCGTAGCCCCTCGTGGCCATTCTGGTCTACGTGGATGATCTCCTCATTGCATCATCTAGTCCAGCAGCAGTGCAGTCAGTGAAGACTCTCCTCCAGTCGGTCTACAAGATGAAGGACCGGGGTCCAGCTTGTGTGTTTCTTGGCATGGAGCTCGAGAGGGACCGTAAACGCAGGACACTGCATGTACACCAAGCTGCATACATTCGCAGCCTCGGGGAGCGCTTCTCTTCACTGCTTGCCGAGAACCCCACAGCATCCACACCGATGACCCCAGCAGGCCAGCGTCTGCTAAATTCGTCTGACCCATCTCAGTTGGGCAACACTGTCAACGTTGCTGATTACCTCAGTGCGATTGGATCACTGATGTACCTCGCCACTACCACCAGAGCCGATGTGGCCTTTTCGGTCAACTTCCTGGCTCAGTTCTCTTAGCAGCCTCGGCAGAAGCACCTCGAGGCTGCACTGCGCGTGGTTCGCTACGCCTTGTCTACTGCACGTGTCGGCCTGTGTTACAGGCCGACACGTGCAGCCCTCTGTGGTTGTTGATGGGTACACTGACAGTGACTGGGCCCATGATGCAGATGCACGTAGTCGCACAGGCTACATCTTCCTTGTAGGTGGCACTGCCATCTCATGGAAGAGTGACACGCAGCTCCAGTGAGGCTGAGTATGTTGCGCTCGGCGCAGGTACGTGTGAGAGTGTTTGGCTTTCTCACTTGTTGCAGCAGCTTGTCCATCCGTTGCATCACTCTGCAATGCGACAACCAGAGCACTAAGGCAATTGCAGAGGATGATTGCATGCACCACTCTCGCACCAAGAACATCAACATTGAGCATCACTTTGTGCGTGAGCGCATTGCCACAGGAGATGTTCAGGTTGTCTGGGTCGACACGCGTCAACAACGTGCAGACTTTCTCACCAAAGCTCTTAGCAGTGGAATGTTCAAGGTTGCTGTGCATGCTGTCGGCTTGTTGCGCGCTCGTGATCCACCTGGCTGATGTGATGTCTTCGTTCCACTCGTCGTGAATCCTCGTACGTTGTATGGGCTGTTCGTCTGTGGGTCATGGGGGAGTGTTAGTGTTTGACACACACACAAGTGACCTCTTGTCTCCACCCACTCACTCACTCGCTCACTGAAGGTGACTGAACACCATTGAAGCCATGGTCCAAGCAAGGCTGTTCGGGTGCAAAGCAGGAATGATCCCAGCCATGCTCACGCCCTTCTGTGGTGGAACCATGCAATTCTCAGTGGTTGAGTGTGAGCCACTCGGTGGCTGAAACATGAGAAATTACTTGAGGTGATGCATGCACCACATACGCTCGTGGTCGATGTGGTTTCTGGAATTATGTTCATGCATGCTGTGCATGCTGTTTGGTTCTTGCCCGGGTTGCTGATCCTACGGGGCCACACACTCAGTCGCTCTGAGGTGTGAGAAATCGCGGCGGCGTTTTGCCGACCGGTCAGGTTCGACCCCAGGGTGGCGGCTGGGCCCCACTTCGAGTCACTCGAGTGGGTGGCCCGGTCACCTGCGGCTAAGACCTCGCTTGCTCGTTACTCACGAACTTGTTGTTCTTACGCGACCTCTTAACCAGGTTTCTCACCTCTCTCGCCCCACCCTAGCCATGGATGTCTCTCGTTCCTAGACTAGTGTGTGTGAGAGCTTAAGGCGGCCTCTTGCCGCTGCCTACAACCTTAGCTCAGACATGTCAGAGCGCTACGCCGTCTGAACCTAGACGTGCAGAATCACAAGCCGGACGCTATGACTGGTCACATGCATGCATCTGGCATTAAACGGTGGACACAAAATGCAAAAACATGCCATTCGGGCCCATAACCAGTCCACCGATTAACTCCTACGTGCTACAAAAAAACTGCAGGAGGTCCCAGACAGCGTCCAGAACTCTGGGGCGGTCGTCGGTCAGCTCCAAGGTGGTAGTCCACCACAAGACAACACACCGGTACTACCTGGATCCGCATCAGGGAACTGCACGGGCATGGACACGGCCGAGTGGTCACAGTGAACTGTACAGGTCGATAGGAACGTCACAAATCACAACACTCCCCCATGACCCGATGGTATGCATGTCCATACACGTGCAGCACTGAAACGAGTGCAATAACGAGTGCAGAAACAATCGTGACACAAACAGAGACACACCCCGCACTCAACCACTCTCAGGCAAGGGGCGAAGCCCAACAGAACGAATGACCACCATAAAATTCCCGCGTGCCAGTGCCTTCGTCAAAAAGTCAGCACTCTGCATGTTAGTGCCGACCCATATGACAAAGATCACGTGTCGCTCCACCAGATCACGCACGAATTGATGCTCAACTGCAATGTGCTTTGTGCGAGCGTGAAAGACACCAGATTTCTCCGCAATGGCAAGAACACTCTGGTTGTCGCAGCGAAGCACAATGGCAGGTACTGACTAACCCAACTCAAGGAACAGGCGTTGCAGCCACACTCCCTCAGCAGCCCCTGCACCCAGAGCAACATACTCTGCCTTCGACGAGCTACGTGCAATGCAGCCCTGCTTCCTGCTGTGCCAGGACACAACGGTACCACCGAACAGAAACACATAACCGGTGCGAATGCGTCCATCCGGACTCCAGACGCTGTCGGTGTAGCCGTCAAGAACCATCGAACACTGCCGACGAAAGCAGAGTCCGAGGTACGGTGTGGAGTCCACGTACCATACCACTCGCACAGCCGCATGAACGACTCTAGCACGTGGAGCCTGCAAAAACTGTGCAAACGTGATGTCGGGACGTGTGGTAGTGGTCAGGTACATCAGAGATCCGATGAGGCAGAGGTACAAGGTCACATCCACTGTCTCTCCCAGCTGTGTGGGATCATCCACCTTTAGGACATCCTGCCCGTCGGGTGTCAGAGGTATGGAGGCCGTGGGCACTGCGCCAAGAAGGTCACTGAAGTACTCCCCCACAACACGTGCGTATCGGGCCTAATGCAACAGAAGTATCTGATGTTTGCGGTCTCACACGATCTCCATGCCAAGAAACACCGCTGCAGGACCAAGATCCTGTTGTGATTTTGTGACGTTCTTCTACAGTCTACTGTGACCACTCGGCCGTGTCCATACTCGTGCAGATCCTTGAGGCGGGCCTTGGTGACATCGGAGGGACGACGGGCGGCGGACTACCAGCTTGGAGCTGGCCGACTACAGTTGCAGAGCCCCGGACACTGCCGGGACTCCCTGATGCTTTTCTGCAGCCTTCAGGAGTCTTTTCGGCGGACTGGCCATGAGCCCGATTTGCATGTTTTGCATTGTGTATCCACTGTCTAATGATTGATGCATGCATGTGACCAGTCGTAGCGTCCGTCTTGTGATCCTGCACGTCTAGGTTCAGACGGCGTAGCATTCTGACATGTGTGCGCAGAGTTATGGCCAAAACAGTGGTTTTGGGCCAGTTTTAGGACAGCTCTTGGACCGTCGAGTGCGACACCCGCTGTGCGCCGCGGCAGGTATTTAGGCCATGGGCCTGTCATTTGTTATCTCTCTGCAAATGCTATTGAAGCATTCAAACACTTTGCCTTGTGTCCCCTAGCCAAACTCTTGCCGTTGCGTGCACGACTTGTGACTGTCGTCACCGTCTGATCAGGCACTGACGCCTGGTCAACGGGAGTGTTGCTAGGAACCTTCCTTGCATCTTCTCTGATCCTTCATTCTATAAGCAGTCTGGAGGCTCTCCTTGGCCTCCTTCACGGCCTCCATGGAAGGAGACGGGATCAAAAGGTCGTCCACATAGACAAGGATGGCGGTGAACTGCTCAGGCGTCCATCGAAGAAAGAGTGAGGGATGTGCCTCGCTCTGTACATATCCCGCACGAGTCTGGGCGCGAGTGATCTCCTCGTTCCCACATCGAGGAGACTGCTTGAGGCCGTATGGTGACAAGTCTGGCGCAAGCGCCAGACCTTGTCACCATCCTCAAAGCTTGGTGGCTGAGCCACATCAATATTCTCATCCAGAGAGCCATGGAGGAACACATTGTTTACATCCGTCCGGTGTAGTTCCCAGTCATGCTGAGCCACCACACTAAACAAAACGCGAGCTGAGGTCATGCGACCGATAGGGGCAAAGGTGTCAGTGTAATCGATGCCCTCAATCAGAGAGTACCCCTTGACGACCAAGCGAACCTTATGGCGTTCCAGTGAGCCATCCGGCTTCACTTTCTTACAAAAGACCCACTTGACATGAATAGCCTTCCTCCCAGGTGGAAGATCGACTAGCTCATAAACTCCATACTCTCGGATGGCGCGAAGCTCATCCTCGTAGGCAGCATGCCAGATGTATGCATCCTTTGATGAGAGAGCTTCCCTCAGTGTGCCCGGATCAGGCGCCACAGAGGGAGAGCTCAGAGTGGCAAGTGCACACGCCTTAGTGCTGGGCCTGACGACCACAAGGTTAGCTGCTACATCACAAGCGATATGAAACTCGAGAGTGATGAGATCGTGCCTTATAGGACACGCTAGATGTACCTTTGTGTGATCTGTGCGGACACTCTGGCCTAGGGTCTTTGTGCCGGGATAAGCACTCGTGATGCTGCGAGTGGAGCGCCTGGGTGCGGGGCCTGACACCTGCTGGACTTCGGAGACCTATGGTCGAAGACGACCACCAGGCTCACACGAGTAACCTGGGCTCGAGGGGCTCACTTCAGGCTCAGAGACAGGCACGACCACATCTGGTGAGGGCTGAGGTAGAGGGACAGGTGATGTAGTGTGAGGAGATGTGTGTGTGGGAGACACGGGACTGGGTATGACAGTAGGAGCAGGAGTCGAGGCAGGACCACACACAGAGGCAGGAGTACTGGTGGACACATGTACAGAATTATGGGTGCCTGTGGGATACGAGGGAATAGGGGTAGAAGCTGGCTGTGCTGGAGAGGTGTCTAGGCCGACAACGATGATCGTTGGGTCATCAAGAGCCGGAGACCAAGAAGTGGAGGGGGCTCGAACAGATACATCAGCCGGAAAAGAGGTGTTCCTAGGCCCAGACTCCCCCATCCGTTGAGAAGCCTCACACATAGGAACGTGCGTTACTGACAGGAACGTGATCAAGGTCAGATCACAGTAGGTGAGAGACTCAAAGAAAAGTACGTCACGGGACTCAACGATGCGACGATGGACGGGGTACCAAAACCGCTAGGCCTTTGACCGCGGGGAGATGTCCATGAAGGCACACAAGCGACCCCGCGGGGAGACCTTGGACCCCTGTTGGTCCTAAGGGTACCACATAGAAGTCAAGGATCGCCAGACACAAGCGAGACGCATATCGGCACGGTGGTAGAACTAGAGCTCGTACGGTGTAAGGTGGTGCGGAAGGGGACCGTGTGGGAGACGGTTCCAGACCCACGTCATGTAGGCAAATCCTTCAAAGGCGAAGGACTCCGGGAGACCGCACTCAGACCGCATAGCACGAACTGCATCCTCCATGATGCGGTTCCAGCGCTCAGAGACACCGTTCTGCTGAGGATTAGTAGGATCGGAGACTTGGTGAAAAACCTCGTGCTCAGCGAAGAAATTGTCCATCTCGCCAAGAAACTCGCTGCCGCGATCCGAACAAAAGGTATGCAGCGTGTGGCGGGACTTCCGATCAGCCATCACTAGCTAGAGGTAAACTGCAAGAGCGGCGTCACTCTTTTGGCACAGGCTGTAGACCCACCGCATCGGGATGAAGTCATCAGTCACGGTCAGGAAATTTCGGCCCCGATCGGACAAAGAATTGACAGGAAGAGGACCGAGAAGGTCCGAATGGACCAACTCGAGAGGGCAAAGTGCTCAAGAATGGGAGATAGGGTAGGTGCAATGATGCATCTTACCCTGAGCGTAGAACAGACAATCAATCTTAGATGGCTCCTCGAAAGAAGCCGCGTCAAGACCGAGTATGGGCTGTGTCCGAATGAGCTTCGACACAATGTCAGAGCCCACATGAAACTTCGACGATGCAACAGTCACTGGTGGTTAGCAGAAAAAACACCAGTGACAAACACATGAGCATGAGGAGAGGCACGAAGAACAACGGTACGAGTATCAATAGCTGTCAGAGTCGTGGAGTCTGTAGTGTGCTCCATAGAGAGTCCCATCAGTGTGCAGGCACGCACAGAAAGCAAGCTGAGCTCAAGGTCGGGCACAAAAAATACCTCGGAAAGATACACGGGGCAAGACAGACCATCGAAGCACAGAACCCCAACACCCTGGATGGGGAAGGAGTGACTAGAGCCTGTGCGAACGGAGCGAACAGACGCAACAAGACCGAGAACAACGAAGTCACTATGACGACATGTCATGTGATGAGTGGCACGAGAATCGATGATCCAAGTGCCACCGGGATCACGACCGGAGGACGTCACTGTAGAACGGGCAATGGAACACTTGACCTCAGATGGGCGCTGATGAACAGGTGAGGAGGGATGACGAAGGGCACTGAGGTATGACTCATGAATCCAATCGGTACTGGCAGTCCCATCGTCATCACATTCTAGCTCTACCGCCCCACATGAGTCATCACGAGCGACGAGAACAGACAAACAAACAGTTTGTGAACCACTTGGCTGTGACAACACACTCGCACCTCCTTGAAAGTGAAGCGCCAGAAGGTGACGGAGCTCGGTAATGGTGCGGTCACGTGGGTCCGGGTCGCCACTGCTCGCCGGTGGAGAAGGGGGAACTG
The DNA here is from genome assembly GCA_023375785.1 of Penium margaritaceum. Classification (NCBI taxonomy): domain Eukaryota; kingdom Viridiplantae; phylum Streptophyta; class Zygnematophyceae; order Desmidiales; family Peniaceae; genus Penium; species Penium margaritaceum. The sequence goes on from SZWC01000946.1 coordinate 29,149, forward strand.
CTGCAGTCGTGGTCGCCACGTGATCGGCGGCTGTGCTGCTCGACGCAGCCCACTGCGCATGTGCAGCCCAAAGACCATGAGTGATCCACGCCCATTCAAGCGGCTACTGGCACTCAGTGTAGCGATTAGCACCTCCACAGTTGTAGTAGTGGATAGTACGTCCACTGCAACTGCCCGAGGACTACTGCTTCTTCGACTGCTGCTGGCCTGAACCACGCTTCCTCTTGCCCTTCTTCCCCTGTGCCACGACTGCCACACCCTGCATCTGAGTCGGGGTAGCCGGGATGGAAGGGGAAGAGGAGGTTGTGCTAGAGGATGAAGAAGTGGACTGCAAGAGGGACGTCGGCGGCGACGCGATGACCGTTGTAGCAAGGGGAATCTCCTCATGGGCCATGGCTGCCTCACAGACGGAAGTCACCTGGAGGAAAAGCTGATGTACCCAAGGAAGAAGCTGAAGAGAGGTGGAGAAGGGCTTGAGCACGGCGTCGCTGTACCCCAAGAAGATGTCTGCGTGCTGAAGACAAACTCCGATCATGAGCGTACGAATCGTCCAGAGTCGTGTACCTCATGAAGGCACGTGTAGATGCGCATGGAGAGAGTCTCTCAGCAGTCAAAGCCGTCCTCGCTGACATAGCGTGGGGGCAGTGTCTCGAAGTCCTTGGGTTGGCGCTTCGTGGGGAGAGCAACCATAGGCTGGGAAGGACGAGGGATGGGGAATACACCGGGACGCGGAAAGTCGCTGAGGTAAGGATCAGGCAAGGATCGGATCTCCGGGAACAGAGAACCGGAACGCGTCTGAAGCTGGCGGAGACGCTCCTGAAGCACGCGAATCTCCCTCTCGTGGATGTCGTCCTCCATACCTGGCATGTCACTGTCCTCATTCAAAGGATCGAAAAGTGGTGGGTCCTATCCTGCTGCTCTCCTTGGTGTAGATGGTGACTGATGTACAGAAGGTATGGCATCGCCGACTCCTTCGGATGTGTGCTATGGGGCTGTGGACTGACCACAAATAAGATCAGTGGGCGCACAGATGGTGTCAGTCTACTAATGCTGCTGACGACGTATCTCATCCTGCTGACTCCGCAGATCCGCAACGGCTTGCTAGCGTGGGCTCATGACCCCTGAGGAGGAGGAAGAGGGGTCTCGTGGTCCTTTGCCCTTGTTACCTGTCGGAGCCATGTCAGCGCTTAGTATGGACCGGGACATCAAAACGGTCGAATTTGAGAACCGTGAGCGGTTCTCAAGGAGTTGAAATGCTAGCAATTTTTTACTTTCCGACCCCAACATTTGAGCAAGGCAGGTGCTGACGTGAGCAGGGGTTTGCTGAAGTCAGCACGAAACTGACAACGTCAGTAAGGAAAAAGCTGACATCAGCACAATTTTTTGGTTGACAACCCTCGTGGTTGTTGGGCGGCTACTCCACAGCAACCGCATGAAAGTTACGCAAAAGCTCCGCAGCAGCTTCCGCTCGGCTGCTGCCGGTGCTACGCTTATGCCTGCAACATTAGCCATGCAACTGCTTGCGCAGCTGTGGCAGCAGCTACGCGCTGCTACTATGCTGCGGCGTTGCTGTACGCTGATCTAGCTGCGTGCTGCTACTGTTGCAAGATTCCGATGCTACGCGTTGCTACTACTGCTGCTCGTTGCTACTACGCTACTCAGTGCTGCCGCTACTATGTGCTACTGTTACTGCCTGTCGCCGCCTGCTGTGGCTGCTGCCTGCTGTCGCTGTATAGCACTGCTGCGTGCTGCTCGTGCTACACGCTGCTCCTGTTGCGTGCTACTGTTGCGGCGCTCTACTACTGTCGCGTGCAATTTCTACTGCTGCCCGATGCCGCCTGCTGCGGCTGCGGCCTGCTGCCACCGCTGCTAGCACCAGTGCCAGCAGCTGCTAGCAGGTGCCGCCTGCTGCAGTTTTCACCTGCGGCTGTTAGTGATGCACTCTCACGTGCTGAAGGTGGGTGACGTCGCCGGCAGTCGGGTGATGTCGACAGGTCCTAGTGGATCGGCTGCTACGGTGACGCTCACTGTTGTTGCTCTGCTGAGTCTTTGCTGCGCAGCTCGACAAGAACTGTCTCACCGCTCTGATACCATGAGAAGATGGGTGGAAGCTTCCTAACGACACAGCCGCTGACTAGGCGTCAGTGCCTGGTCAGACTGTGACGACAGTCACAAGTTGTACACACAACAACAATGGTCTGATTAGGAGACACAAGGCAAAGTGTTAGAATGCTTCAGTAGCATTTGCAGAGAGAGATGACAAATGACAGGTCCATGGCAAAAGTACCTGCCGCGGCGCACGGTGGGTGTCGCACGGGGCAACACAAGGTCTGTCATAAAAACGGCCCAAATCCATTGTTTTGGCTGTAACTCAGCGTAGACATGTCAGAACACTACGTCGTCTGAGCCTAGATGTGTAGAATCACAAGCCAGATGCCATGACTGGTCACATGTATGCATATGGCATCAAACGGTGGATACACAATGCAAAAACATGCAAATTGGGCCCACGGCCAGTCCACCGATAAACTCCTACGTGCTGCAGAAAAACTGGAGGAGGTCCCAGACTGCGTCTAAAACTCTGGGTCGGTCGTTGGTCAGCTCCAAGCTGGTACTCCACCACCAGGCGATGCATCGGTACCACCTGGGTCTGCAACAGGGATCTGCATGGGCATGGACACGGCTGAGTGGTCACAGTAAACTGTACAGGTCGATAGGAACGTCACAAATTACAACACTTCCCTCCCCCGCCCCCCCCACCTCCCCTCCCCGCTCTCCCCTCCTGTTATGCTCCTCTCAGAAGTGAAAGGTGCTCATGAAGTGGCTCTACACAAGCCTTTGGGAGAGGCATTATTCCCCCCATGATATTACGACTGTCTCAAGAAGAAGAAAACCAGATGTGAAGGTATTCTTTGTTTTTTATGTCTTCCAGTTCACCATGATTGTTGGTGTGTGGTCTGTGAGCTTCTCATTTATGACCAGTCACCCCTAAAAAATACACCCTCTTTAGTGTGTACATTTCAAGTGCATCGGCACAGGAAGGTGGTAAGAAACGTCTCTAGTTTATGGACAAAGCATTTCACAAACCCTACAAGAAACATTTTTGTTATCATGTGAGCTGTTAGAAAGGTGCAAGGAAGTTACACGTAGGTAGACCCGGGGCCCCCCTCGGTCTAGAGGACATGTGAAAGTTCACCCTACTGGAAAAATTTGCTCAAATCCTGCCAACAAACGTACTTGTAGTCAATGAGCTCATTGGTCCATGGCCTCGTTGACTACTAGCCTGTCGACCATCGGTGAGGCCGACACATGAAACATCCGTAGTGGCTAGGACGTTGTGTTGTAGCTCCCCGATGGTCACAAAAGTTGCTGCTACTACTGCTACATCTTCTGAAGAGGATCCTCTTGCTGCTGATGTTTATTTTTGCTAATTGCTGCTCATGTTTATGAGGCGGTGCTGTTACTGCAGTTGTTTTTTCTTGTCGCTATGGATGCTTCTTCTGCAATCTTCTTCATTGTCGTAATGGTGGATCTATAGCTAGTATTGCTATGGCGGCTACTGCCATCCGAGGTTGGAGCAGTTGCTATTGCTATTGTGGAATACAACAGATGCAACCATCATAAATGACTTCAACAATCAATTTTGCTTTGGCCGAGTGCATCTACATCTATTGTTGATGTAGCAGTGTGAAGCTGTTGTGATCATAGCAGCTGGCATGATGTTCCAAAGTTGCAGCTACTGTTGTTGCTTCTATTACTGCTGCTACTGATGTTGCTATGGCGGATTAGCACTCCACCTTTCGCTGAACTTACTGTGAAGTTGGTAGCCATAAAGAGGGAGGTTGCTGAAAACTTTGGCATCATCTTTCCTCTTGTTGTGTTGTAATAGCGGACAGTCTGATGTAAGCCCCCGGTTCAAGGCCTCCATGTTGACCGAATCTGTACACTCCACCCAATCAACCTGGCCCAGCCCAGACATATCTACTGCAGCTGTTGTATGCTAGATGGTGGGATATAGTGATGCAGTCTCTCAACTGCTCTGATACCATTAGGGAATGAAAAAAACCCCTGAGAAACCTTATGTGTGTGAGAGGGTACATTGGGAGAGACACATGTAAATCACGATACTAGGAAAGGTGGAGAGATGGAAAAGAAGAATTCAAAGAGTTTATGATTTATGAAAAGAAACAGTGCGTAGTTGGATATATCCACTTCTCCCCTCCCCCTCTCAGGCAAGTATGCATGCATCTGCACAACACATCTGCCAGGAGTAAAAAACAACGAAAAACAACCTACCAGTTCCCCCAAAAAACAAACCAACCAGGTCCTGGAAACCTTACAAGTTGCTCATTTTTTCAAACGATAGTCAGAAAGGAGCACAAGATGCATAGAGAAATACTATACACATCGGGCTAAGAAAGAGCAAGTGCATGGTCACCAAGAAGATGGCCGCGGGAAGTGGCCATCAAGAGAACTCCTGTGGCCACGTGAGAGCATGCAAGGAGAAGCTAGAACTGTCAAAGTAGTTGTCAAGCACCGTAGAGTGCCTGCAAGAGAATGGAATAATCAAGTCCAGAGGTCATCAAGAATGACACAACAACTTTACCGTGTCCATGTGAACATCCCTTATGTGCAACGCATCCGCGTCACAGTTGGTCTTGCACACTCTCACCCATTGGTTGCAACCTGTTGGCTTGTGTCAACGTTAATGTAGATGGCCAAATAAGAATCCATCAACATCGTTTGATGTTACACACAAGAGAAGATTATTTGTAAATTTCTCTCAAATTTTTGTAATGTACATGTAACGCCATTGGAAACAACTTGGCATGCAGGTAGCACTATTGTTTTTCCAGGATGTAGGTATTGAATAAAGGAGGGCAAGGAAGGGAAGGATCTCACACACACACACACACACACACACACACACACACACACACACACACACACACACACACACACACACACACTCACACACACACACACACATACACACACACACACACACACACACACACACACACACACACACACACACACACACACACACACACAAGGCATGAAATATCATTGATGCCAGGGATTTGAAACTTGGTTGAGACAAAAACAGGGCAAACAAGAGTGAGAGGCATGCGAGAACTAGTATCATGATGAGCTTGCACGATGAGTTTGCACTAGTATCATGATGAGTTTGCACGATGAGTTTGCACTAGTATCATGATGAGTTTGCCTCGTCCCTGCAAACTCATCATGATACTAGTTCTCGCATGAGTCATTGACGAAGCAAGTCACGTGATGAGTTTGCATGGACCCTCATTCACATGAAGGGAAGATTATAAGGGAGAGAGAGAAAGGAGCTTGAAGGAGCAAAGAATCACTTCTTGGGTGGACTTTGTGGCTAAGACAAACAGGACAAGAGATAAGGCACACAGAGGTAGCAGTTTACATTTACACAGTGAAGTAAGGCCCACCCACTCGCACCACGCGAGGGGTATGCAACGCTTTCACCCCTGAATTCAAACCAGACCTATTGGTATTAAAGCAGGAGTGGCTGCTACTGGAAAATCTAGGCAACATGGCCTCAGTAGGATCAGCAACCAAGAACTTGCCTACTGCCAAACAATCCAAAAGCATGGAACCAAATCCCCAACATTCTATAGTGTCTGTGGGCACAAGAAAGAATCTTCCACTTTGCCACAATAATCCCCAAAACTGTGATGAAGAGAGTCAGTGATGAGGTTCGGCAATCCAAACCACAAGGCATATGCTGCCAGTCAAGTTGTCACTTGTGATTCCACCAAAGACGGCATGATCACGTCTGGCACTCTCTGACGTGCCACGTCAACTTGCAACTTGTTTTGTAACAATATCATGATGTCAAGAGGACAGAGGTGAAAGAATCATTCTAGGGAAGACAGGCCAATGCTATGTGAAACATGAGCTCTTGTGGTGGGTGGACGAATTATAACACCAACATTTGGCTGTCTCAAATGCAGACATTAAGAAGCAAGGGGAAGAGTACAACGAGCCCCACATGGGCTAATGCAATGGAGACTATCGGCTAGCCCACTGTAGGTGGCAGAGGGTTGCTACAGCACACGTAGCAAGCAAGAAAGCAGAATGAACACTCACGACACCATTGATGGAGTAGAGCTCCGTCATACAAGAACAAGAGTTCGGGGGGAGAAACAGGACATCGGGGTAAAAGCCGGTTGACCGGCCCACCTACGCAAGACACTCAATGTGGGGCCTGAGGGAATAGAGGAACCCCCTAAACAACATTTTGTATGAGAGGGCACGCTGCATAGAGCACAACGTGAAAGAAAGTGCTCTAAAAGGTAGAGAGACGTTAAAGATATGCTTTGAAATGTAGAAGTTAGAGTCACAACAAAGAAACAAGTGCGTAGATGTAGATGTAGTCTCACCCACGTGCACGCAACTAAGTACACAAGTCCAAACAACAAGTGAGAAAATAGCCTAACCCGTCTGCAAGCTCTGGAACAATAGTAGAGGTGAGCCCGACAGACGTACAGGCTCCTCGATCATCCGATTCACAAACGAAAGAAGGGTCAGGTGAAAAAATAGCAACTCTACACAACTAGATCAGTAAAGAGCAAGGATAGCGCCAGAGAAAGTGGACCCTGGGGGATGGTCACCGAGAACACTCTGGAGAGCACATGAGAGCGCGCCGACTGGTGCTGATGCTGTCAAAGCAGCCGTCGGGTGTCTCGGCAAACCAGCGAGCTGTGGTGACAGCTCCAGAGGTCACCGTGACTCAAACACCAACACAGCCCGAGCGCCACCCAGGGATCGAACCTGACCGGTTGGTAGCGTGCCGCTGGTGGTTCCGTAAGATCAGCAACCCAGCATTACACCTCAACAGTTTTACCTAAAACATGGATATCCATAACGCATCAAACCACATCGACTACAGTAGTATGTGGATGCATGCCTCCCTGAAATGTTTGTTCGAATGTGTGCTAAGGACAAAAGAAGCACACAAGTCTAAAAGAGCAATTGTGCTCTCGAGCACAACTAAACATGATGTTTTGGGCACCATTCTTGCACTTGGCTGGGACATCAATGGTGCATGGTCCTGAGAATCTGCTAGGAAGCTTCCTAGCCTTGCTGCTGCTGACGTGGCGACACTGTCCAGTCAGCTGACGCACTAGCAAGCAAGCAGGTGCAAGAAACAGCAAGGGTCAGGCTAGGGAGACGCGTAAAGTCTCATAAGCTTCAATAGCTTAGTAAATGCAGAGAGAAATGACAACTGACAGGTCCAGGGCATAAATACCTGCCGCGGCGCACGGCGGGTGTCGCACGCGGCAGTCCAAGAGCTGTCCTAAAACCGGCCCAAAACCACTGTTTTGGCCGTAACTCTGCGCACACAAGTCAGAATCCTACGCCGTCTGAACCTAGACGTGCAGAATCAAAAGACGCACGCAACGACTGGTCACATGCATGCATCCATCGACTGACAGCGAGTATATAATGCAAAAACATGCAAATGGGCCTCATGCCCAGTCCGCCGAAAGGCGCCTGCAAGACGTACAAGGCACAACAAGGAGTCCCGGTGACATCTGGGGCTCTGGAACAGTGGTCGGTCAGCTCCAGACGGGTAGTCCGCCGCCTGTCGTAGCGCCGGTGTCACCAGGGCCGCCTGCCTCAGGGATCTGCACGAGTTTGGACACGGCTGAGTGGTCACAGTAAACTGTACAGGAACGGCACAAAGCACAACACTCCCCCATGACCCGATGGTACGCATGTCCATACGCGTGCAGCACTGGTACAACCACATAGTGAGTGACACAGACAGATGAGACGACAACGTACATCCCACACTCAACCACTGTCACGCACGGGGCGAAGCCCAACAGAACGAATGGCCACCAGGAACTTTCCGCGTGCAAGTGCCTTCGTCAAGAAATCAGCTCGCTGCAAGTCAGTGCCAACCCACATGATGGAGATCACGCGTCGCTCCACCAGATCACGAACGAAGTGATGCTCAACCGCAATGTGCTTTGTGCGAGCATGAAAAACACCAGAGTTCTCCGCAATGGCGAGAGCACTCTGGTTGTCGCAACGCAGCACAATGGCGGGTACTGACTGCCCAAGCTCAAGAAACAAGCGCTGCAGCCAAACTGCCTCANAGACGGAGGTACAAGGTCACGTCCACTGTCTCCCCCAGCTGTGTAGGGTCATCCACCTTCAGGGCATCCTGCCCATCAGGTGTGATGGGTGTGGAAGCAGTGGGCACTGCACCAAGGAGATCGCTAAAGCGCTCCCCCACGACTCGTGCATATCGGGCCTGATGCAGCAGCAGTGTCCGATGTCTGCGATCACGTACAATCTCCATACCGAGAAACACCGATGCAGGACCGAGGTCCTTCATCCTGTAGGCGGTCTGCAGGACAGCCTTGGCCTCCTTCACGGCCTCCAGGGACGGAGACACAATCAGAAGGTCATCAACATAGACCAGGATGGCGGTGAGACGCTCGGGTATCGGCAGGATGAACAGCGAGGGGTCAGTCTCGCTCTGTACGTATCCTGCACGAGTCAAGGTGCCTGTGATCTCCCGGTTCCAACACCGTGGAGACTGCTTGAGGCCGTACAAGGACTTGCGCAAGTGCCAGACCTTGTCACCGTCCTCAAAGCCTGGTGGCTGAGCCATGTAGATCTCCTCATCCAGAGAGCCATGGAGGAACGCGTTGTTCACATCCATCTGGTGTAGTTCCCAGTCATGCTGAGCCACTACACCGAACAGAGCTCGAGCTGAGGTCATGCGGCCGACAGGGGCAAAGGTGTCAGTGTAGTCAACTCCCTCAATCTGAGAGAACCCCTTGACGACCAAGCGGGCCTTGTAGCGTTCCAGTGAGCCATCAGGCTTCACTTTCTTGCGAAAGACCCACTTGACCTGAATCGCCTTCCTCCCGGGGGGAAG
>SZWC01000946.1:56294-80594 GCA_023375785.1 Penium margaritaceum
GGAGGAGGAGGTGGGGGGGAGGAGGAGGAGCAGCAGCAGCAACGAGAGGGAGGAGTACTGGGAGGAGGAACCTACGTCGCCCTGCGTGGTTCCGCACCTAGTGTTCATCCCCGTCGCACCTTCCTCACCTGCGGTGAGTCACCGCTGTTCCTTGCAAAGAAAGAAGGGAATGGCAGGAAAGGGGAGGGCAGGACAGGGAAGGGGCTGGAAGGAAGGGAAGGGAAGGGGAGGAGAGGAAAGGGAAGGGAAGGGGAGGGAAGGGAAGGGAGGGGAAGGAACGGGAAGAGACGGAAAGGAAGAGAAGGAAAGGAAAGGGAAGGACAAGAGTGGGGAGGGAAGGGAAGGGGAGCGAAGGGAAGAAGAAGGTAAGGAAAGGTAGGGTACGCAAACCACCTCAAATGAACGGCATTGGGAGGGCTAGTTGCAAAGAGAGGGGATGGGGGGGAGCGGGGAGGATGGGAGAGAGATCCACTCACCACATTCTCTGTTCATGTCGTAAACGATCTTGGCGTTGTTCGCGTTCGTCCATCCGTTCCATTCGCAATATTCAAATATGAGCGGCTGCAACGGTTTCGCCGCGAATCTCTGTAACGCGCCGCTGCCGTCACCGCCCCCGCCTGGGCCGCGTGTGACTTGAACGTTGACCTTCTGAGCCCCCCACCTCTTCCGCCTCCTCAGCAGCGCCGCCAGGGCGCCAGCGAGGCTCGCGCGCGCCGCACTGAAGTCCTTTGACGCGAGTGCGGTCATGACGATGCCTCTCTGGCTGGAATGGGAGCCCGCGCAGCGCGCGACGCCGATGGCTGCGTAGCGCAGCTTCGTGAAGGCTCTCCTTCGCGAGGGGGATCGTCCGAAGAGCAAGCCGCGCGCCTCCGACACGAGTCGCGAGGACTTCGCGAGGAGCTGGCTGCAGACCGTTCGCCGAACCGCGCGCTGACGCAAGCGCCAGATGGCAGTTTGCGCGTTTGCAAGCCGCACCCTCATCGCCGCCGCTTTTGCCTTTTGAGTTGCGGCGTCGTCGGCGCTGCCGTCCTCGGCTGGACCCCAAATCCCCAATTGCCCGCCGCCTTTCACTGACGGCTTTTGCGTGCTTCGCAGAAGCTGCTTGACGAGCCGCTCTGTCGCGACCCTTTTGGCAGGGGCGATCCGTCGCGACAGCGAGGCCGGGGAGAAAACGGGGATTGGGAGCCGAAACGCCATCTGCATGTGCGGGTCGACGGTCCGCGCCGCCATTGCGCCTTCCAATGCCAGTAGCGAAAGAATGATGATGAGTGACAGGAAATGCGTCGCCGAGGGCAAGCCATGCGCGGGAGAGGGCGAGGACGAGGAGGAAGCTGGGAGGGGGCAGTGCGGCTGGTGGGTAGAACGCGATGATGACGACATTGGTGACGCGGGCAAAGCAGTGCGTGCTTTCCTGCTGCTGCCTCTGATGCTGCCACCTGCCGTAGCGTCGTGAATGCAAGTGCTCAAGCTGCTGCTCTTGCTGCTCCCCCTCCTCCTGCTGCCTCTCCTGCCGCTTCTGTTACTGCCGTTGCCGCCGTCCATGGTGAAGTAGACGCCGTCGCTGAAATTTCCCCGTAACGTCCAGTCCTCACCTTCGATTTCGCGATTCCTGGCGAAGCCAAAGGAGCGACTGCGGATCGCAATACTACAGACAACGTGATGACGAATGGTATGCAGCTTTGGTGAAGACCTCGTCGGCTAAATGCCAAAAGCTGACCTAGTGCCAATTTCACCTTCGTCGCAGTGATCAGTGCCAATCCCTTGTTCCCTCTAGTCACAGCGTTTTCAAGCCAGGGAGCTGACGCGCTACTTCTGCCCATTGAGCGAGTCGCACCCTGGCTCACAGTGTCGCAAGTGCGACAAGGTAGGCAAGGGCACAAGACCACGACGGTTATTTCGGGCACGACGGGCGGCAGTGCCCATTGTGGTCGAAGCCCCCCGCCCCCCAGCTGCCTGTCCTCCGCCGACCATGAATGGTTGTCACGCGATCCGAGGGATATGCGGACGATGGGGTGTGGCTCTCTCCGTACACACATCGACAACATGCGTCGGACGATTGACCGCGTCGCGCTGGGGGAGAGCGTAGCGAGAGCGGCGCCGAAGCCGTTTGTCACAACGTTCAGCGAGGCCAAGAAGGAACAACAGTGTGCGGCTGTTGGTACGAGAGGGGACAAAAAGTGTGGACACGCGTCGCGGGAGCGCGCAGCGGAGCACAAATGTTGGCGAGGGAGAGAGATGCCGACTGGGCGAGCGAGCCGCCATTTCCAACCAATCACAAACAGGGACGTTTTTGAGACAAGAAACACCGAGAAAGCATGCTTCATATAAAAATGAAGCGCTAAAAATCAGTAAGCTGGCGAAATGCAACATTAAGCGTGAGTACAGAGGTCTGGAAACATTCAGAAAAGCGGATGTTTGCTCGGTGAACAATAAATGAATATGAGTTAAAATCCATAACATTTGGTTATTTCGCGAGCGACAGTAAGAAAAGCCGCCGTTACTCGCGCCTCGCCGCATTTCGACTCCGGCATGGTTTGCGCGCGAAAGAGGGAGGTGCCCTGTCGAGTCTCCTCATGGGCCAAATGAAGCAGCAGTGGGCCGTTGAGACATTTCGACTGTCTTATCACCCATCCCTTCATCCCCATGTGCGGGTTGTGCACCATGATGTCGCCAGGCCTTCCCATCCATTTTTGGGGTTATTGGGGTTGCGTAACCCCAATGCAATCGGTTCGGTAGCCAAGAATCTGCGCTGACGTCAGAAAATCCGCTGCACAAGGACTTCCGCGAGGGCAATTCTGTCTGCGGTCGGCGTTTTTGTCCACCGACAGCTCATCGCATATTTTCCAGGTATTTTTTTCTGCACTTCTGCAGCGTCCGGACGACAGACTCTCTCTTGCGCTATTTTTCTTGCGGAAGCGACTCCCACTCCAAGAAAAACGTGCGAATCGGACAAGCTGCTCGCAGCAACCAGAGTTTTTCTCGTAACAAATACCGGACATCGCAAGCAAGCACGTGGCTCGACCGACGACTGCTCCTCGGACAAGAGGGGAACGTCGAGCAAAATTCGCTTCCAAGGAGAAGACATGTTTTAACCCGGCCTCCGTATGTTACTCAGTAACCCCGATGCACGCCTGCGTGCAGCCAATGCCACTAGTCTTTCGAGGATAAATTTGCGAGAGCTGCCTATTTCGAACCCCCTTTTTTTACGCGGACGGCCTGCCATCGGAAGTCGTCCCTGGATGATGCCATGGCATTTTCTGGGTGATCGGAGGGGCCTGTCTTGGGAGCGCTCTCCTATCGGATGCTCGTGTGAGGGGGAAAACTCTCATGATGACACCCTTCAATTTCACGCATGGGGAAAGGGGGAGCGAAACCGACGAATGGAGTAATAGATTCTTTTGTCAGTTTTTCACACTTCTCACCACCGGTGAGACGTGTCCAAAAGGTTCCAGAGCAAAATACAATGACGAATCAGAAGCATTTCACACGCATCGCGGGCCAATGAGAACGACGGCATATTCCGGTGCATCATATGTTTAAGGTATTTATGGGTACTGTTCGTTGATGCATGTGAAATGAAGCTAAGTCAACGCGAAATTTTAGCGAGCCTGCCGTACTAACACCGAGGTCGCCATCGAATAGCAATGCCGGTAATCTGGCCATTAGATAAGTACATGAGAGAATGGATACCGACGGTAGTGGGTCCTCGTAGGTATTCGGCTCAGTACGAGGAATAAACCAGACATGAGAATCGTAAGTAGACATCTTCCATGGTCCAGTCTGCGAAACAACCACCTACCTTTGTCATGATTTGGATTCGTCACTTCGCATCCAGGCGAGGCACAAAGAGCTAAGCTCAGATAAAATTGCCCTTCTTTAGGTCAGAAGACGTCCCACATTCTCACCTAAACTGAATCTAAACGTCGATCTGACATCGTGTATGCAACACCACATGAATATAAGTCAAGAAATTGCGAGATTAATTAAATTTCTAAAATCGGGCAAACTCACCTCAACTAACACGTTTGCACCACGCATGCACCGTTAATGTCAAGTCACTGGAGTTCAAACACAGATGTCGACCTCAATTCAACATGTCAGGGCAAAGACGGCATTTTTCAACGTCCATCACGTATGCTGCGTCCAGTCGTGATTTGGACGTGCTCAGCACCAAACAGACAATGCGAGGCCGAAGCACACGAAACAATCTCTCAATTCAAGCCGAGTCCAAGAATGAGAGACACAGGTACGGGATGTGCCAAACCAAGGAGATCCCACAGGGAGGTCTGGGCAGTTCCCAACCCGCCGAGGGCACTGGCTTGGGCTCTGGGGACACCTATTGGGCGTGGTGTCACCCATGTTATGCAGGAAAGAGCGTAGATGGTGAACAAGTAGAAGTTGCGAGGTAGAACACAAATAAGAATTTAGGACACTTGAGCAATTTATAATTAGCGATAAGTGTACTTCGATGACAAGTGTCGAAACAATCGAACACATATATAAGTGACGAGTTACGAATGATGTATAGCCGATGTTGTTGGGTTGGTCATCGAGCGATGCGTGCGGAGCCCCGTCGTGAGTGGTCGAATTCGAGAAGGTCCGTCAAGAAGTCGGGGGTCTTCGAGAATCGACGGTGAAGATGCGAGATGCATCTTTATAAATCCAGATTCGTCTTGATGCGTTGAGAAGCTGACCGAAAGGTCGTGACATTTCTGTTTGTAGGTTCGCAAGAGTGGTCGAAGCTGTCCGAAGGTTCGGGATTATCCAATGAGGGTAGGGTAGTTGACTGGTTTGTCCTCGACCGTTGGAGTGAATATCGCGGTTTGGAGATGCGATGGGTTGTTTGTTTAGAAACAAAAATACCCACTCGGAAAGATTAGGGACTCGTGTACGTCTGGTACGCAACACTTCCCCCCCCCTTTTAGTCGTGACGTCTCGGCGCGCGTGCAAATGTGGCAAGGTGATGATGGTAGTAGCCGTCGATGAGATTATCGATCTCTCGGAGGTTGTCGTAGGATTCCCAGCCGTTATGCCCGGTGTCGTAGCCGTGCCACTTGACATATCCCGTCGTCTTGCCTCGTCGTCAGTGGTCGAGGATGTCCTCGATGATGGACTCTGTGTCTTCTACCAATTGAACGAGAGGTGGAGAAGGGACATCCCTGCCGAGGAAGTTCTCTCCGGGATCTCTGTAGTGGTTGAGTCGGCTAACATGGAACACCGGATGAACTTGCATAGTGTCGGGGAGTTTGAGTCACGCAACCACAGGGTTTTCATGCGTTCGATCTCAAACGGCCCCAACCATTGGCTTTTGAGCTTTGAACAGTCGGCTCCTCGGAGTTTGATGTTCGTTGAGCTGAGGAAGACGCGATTGCTAGTGGTGAATACGTTGTCCTTGCGATGTAGGTCAGTTGCTCGCTTCATCACTGCTTAAGTCTTTGCGAGAGTCTGTCGTGTTTCCTCCAAGATGGTGGTGAAGTTGCGACGTTGAACGTCGACTGCGGGAATGTTGCTACGACTTTGTAGTCCGGCTGGTGTGGCGGGAAGTGTGCCATACACCACTTCAAATGGAGTTCTACCTATTGTGCCGAATTATATGCTATTTCGGCGGTCGGGAGTTTTTGCGCCCAATCCATCCGGTGAGGTTCGCATAATGTTCGGAGAAGTTGTTCGAGCGTTTGATTTGTCCGCTCGGTTTGACCGTCGGTTTGAGGATGAAACTTCGTTGAAAGTTGAATTATGTTGCCGCAGCGAATCATCAGTTCAAACAAAAAATGTCTGGTGAATTGACCATCTCTGTCGCTCGTGGTGGTCCTTGGTACTCCGTGTAGCCGCACGATGTTGTTTAGAAATATCCGCGCTCTTCCCTCGTCGGTGACGGTGGTTGTTGTCAGGATGAAGTGGGACAATTTGGAAAACCTGTCGACGACCACGAGGATTGTGTCATATCCCTCGGGCGTGACCGGTTATCCTGTGACGAAGTCCATGGAGATGTCCGCCCATGGTTCCGTCGGAACACGGAGAAGCTGCACAAGTCCAGGTGGCCTCGTGCGACGAAATTTCTGTCGCTGACATGTGTTGCAGGTTTGGCCACGTCGGACTGCATCTTGTCCCACCAATAGTTTTTTGCAAGCTTCTTCAGTGTCTTGTCCTCTCCGAAGAGTCCACCTGGTCCGGTGTTGTGGCTCTCCTTGAGCAACATGCGGCGAAGTTCTTCGTTCGGGGGAACGACCACTTGGTGAGTGAAGCGCCATCTCCAGTAAGGTGCATCGAACCAGAAATTCACTTTATCATATCCACCGTGCTGGTTGTAGCCTTTTGCGAACAATCGCTCGAGGTACGGGTCTCGCTGTAGCTGTAGCATTGCCATGTCGGCCATAAAATCGGGTCGGCGGCTGAGTGCGTCTGCCGGATTGGTTTTGCTTGGCCGGGACTCGATGTCGTAGTCAAACCCGGATTCAAGGAACTCTATTCATCGGGTTCGACGTTGGCTGAGATTCGGCTGCGTCTTCAAATATTTTAACGTGTGGTGGTCGGTGCGCACGATGTATCGGCGACAATCTGGGTAGTACGGCCACGTCTTCAACGCGAGCATGACCGCCAGCATCTCCTTCTCGTGTACAATGTAGTTGAGTTCCGGTCCTCGCAGTTTTTGAGAGATGTTGGTGACCTGTTGTTAGCCGTTGCCATGGTCTTACAAAAGGACCACGCCAATGGCTCGGTCTGATGCATCCGTGGCCATGATGTAGTCGATCGTTGGATCGGCTCATCATAGGGCTGGCGACAAGGTCAGAGCGTTCTGTAAAGCGGTGAACGCTTCTTGTTCGATATCTCCCCACCGCCACTCGATATCCTTTCGACCGAGGTCGGAGAGAGGCAGTGACACTCGGGCGTAATCCTGTAGGAATCGCCGGTAGTAATTGCAAAATCTGAGAAAAACCTGAATTTCTCAAACGTTGGGCGACATCAGCCAATTAGCCACTACTGCCACCTTTTTTGGATCCATGGTGATCCATCCGCCGTTGATGACATGGCCCAAGAACTCAATCAAACAATGACCAAAGTCACATTTAGAGAGTTTTCCGAAAATTTTCTCTCTTTGTAAAACTTTTGAGGACCTTTTGAAGATGTCCATCGTGCTCCTCCGGGGTGCGGCTATACACCAAAATGTTGTTGAGGTATGCCACGACAAAACCGTCGAGGTACGGTTGGAAGAAGTTGTTCATTGCCACCATAACGTCGCTGGGGCATTTGTGAGTCCGAATGGCATGGCCGTGAGCTTGAAGTGCCCATAGCGGGTTCGGAACACCGTCTTCTCGATGTCGGCATCTGCCACGCTGTCTGGTGATATCGGCTACGTAAGTCGATTTTGCTGAAAATTTGAGCCCCTCAGAGTTGGTCAAAATCTTCGTCAGCTCGGGGGAGAGGGTAGCGGTTCTTTATGGTAGCGTCGTTCAACACCCAATAATCCACGCATATCCGTACCTCGCCAGTTTTCTTTCTTACGAACAGTACTGGTGCGGCGTATGGTGACGTGGATGGACGGATGAGTCCCTGACCGAGCATCTCGTCGAGCTACTTTTTTAGCTCGATCAGCTCCTGGTTGCTCATTCAATAGGCCCCTCGACCCGTAAATCTGCTGTCCGGCTTCAACTTGATGCGATGATCGATGTCTCGCTGAGGGGGAAGGGTTTTTGGGAGTTCATCGGGGAAGACATTCGCAAACTCTTAGATGAGTGGTGCGAACTCTTCGGGTACCATTGCGAACTTCACTGATGCCGATGAGTCCAATGAGGCCGATGATGAGTCAGCTGCCACCACTTCCGCTTCTCCCATTGGCTCGAGATGTATGAGCCACACACGAGCTCCTCGTCAAATATATTGCTTGGCCACATTGAGCGGTATCGGCTGCATAGGTGGTCGCTTTTCGGCTTTCGCGGCTTCCTCTCCTTCTTCCACCTATGCTGCTTGTGCTCTCAGCTTCCGTCTTACACGCGGAAGTTGTTGCCTGGCGCCGTCGATCTCCACGTCGACGTCGCCGCTGTTCCAGTCGACATGCAGATTGTGTCGGTATAGGAAATATTGTCCGGCGATGATTTTGTGATCACTCATTGGACAAGACCTCCAGACCGTTACATCCCGCAAATCTCCCACTTGTAGTCGTAGTGGTTCTCGGAGTCTCCGTATCTGTAGTCTCCCATCGATGAGTTTTGCTTCAAACACCCCTGGTTCGGTGTGCAAGCCTAGCTTTTGAACCATGTTGTTGCTCACGAATTTGTGTGAAGCTCCTCCATCCAATAGTGCGGTACTGTTCTACGACTTTTGCATCCTCAAGGCTGAACTTTAAGCAATATCGTCAGTTGGTCGTCTTCGTACCCCTCGTCAAAATTTACGATCTCAGAAACCCTCTGTGGTGATGTAGGCCGTTCAGATGGGCAATCTTTTGGTGCAGATCGCTTCTCACTGACTAGTGTTGCGCCTTTTACTCCTCTCCTTTGCCGTTTCCCAACTCGTTTTTCTACGACCCCCCCCCCCTTTCTGGCCTGTTGCTTGCTCCGACAGTTGAAAGCGATGTGCTCGACTTTTTCATAGTTGTAGCAGGCTTGCCTATCTCTCTCGTCGACGGCGTCCACTTCCATCGTAGTTGAGGTGTCCACCAACTGGATTTTTCTGTTTCCAGGATAATTAAGATCAAGAGGTTGCCAGCCGTAGGATTCCTTGATATGAGCATTGTAGTTAGCGCTGTTGATCCTTTCTGCTGCTGTGATCATCCACGGCAAGTCATTTTGGATGCCGAAAATAGCGATTGCTCGCCGGATGTCTTACTTAAGGCCGTTGTTATAGTAAAATCAGAGTTCTTCGTGGGTGGTGCCGTGGAATGATCGAGTATACTCTGCCACGCTTGACCGCTGACGCTGACGGTGGAGTTTGTACCGTACGTCGGACGTCTTGTTCATTCTTCCAAAGTGTGCGAGCGTCGCATGTGAAAATTCATTCCAATCGGTTGGTGGCGTCAGCGCGTCTTGCCACTACAGGTTGATCTGCTCCAAGGGTAGAACACATGCGGTCGGTGATATGAGACGGGCGTCTTCGGCCGTTGATGAGACTTTGTCAGTCTCCTGTTGCCGGTCTTTAGATCGGACCACCAAGCTAATGCCGTGCCATGCAAAAGCGCGACCGTGAGGTCAATTTTCTTTTGATCGTCATTGACCCCAACATCGGTGAAGTACACCTCCATACGCATCAGCCACACCCAAACCGTCGGTCCTTTTGAGTGTGCAGGATCAAACGGTTCTGGTCGAGCCAGACAAATCTTTAGCTTGCTGGAGTGTTGGGAGTTCCTCTCGATGAGCACTGCTTTACGCGCGCTTGCGTTGCGAAGAGCCTCCATCGCGATGTTGAGTTGTTGGAGTAGGTGGTTGTTGATCCCCTCAAGCACGGAGAATCAGTTTGCCAGCTCCTCGTTGATCCTCGCCTGTCCTCCAGTGCTACATGTCATCCCTGATGTCGTCGTCGGGGCTGTCGGTTGGGACGGTTGGTTTGCCGCCATTGGGTTCCTGACCGGATTGGTCGACGAAGTAGTAGGAGTTATTCCAGCTGCCGCAAACCCTACCACACCAGTGTTTGCTGCCGCTTCAGGGTTCGTGTGCATCGGCACGTTCTGCTCCTCCATCACCGAAGTCGTCGCCGATGACCCGCTATTGGTCGTCGGGTGCGCTCGCTCGCCTCAAGTCATAGTCGCAAAGTCTACGAAGTATTATCGTGTGAGATGCGCCGACGGTTTGTGCGAGGTAGTCCTCCAGATTGGTAAAATAGTCGGATGCCTCTCCAGCACCGCTGCGCTGTGATATCAAGTGTTATGCCGAATGGAGCGTAGATGGTGAACAGGTAGAAGTTACGAGGCAGAACAGGATTTAGAATTTGGAACACTTGAGTAATTTATAGTTAGCGGTAAGTGTACTTTGATGACAAGTGTCAAAACAATCGAACACATACATACAAGTGACGAGTTACGAATGAGGTATGGTCTGGGTCATTGGGTCGGTCGTCAAGCGATGCGTGTGGAGCCGCGTTGTGAGTGGTCAAATTCGAGAGGGTCCGCCAACAAGTCGGGGGTCTTCGAGAATCGATGGTGAAGATGCGAGATGCATCTTCATGAATCTAGATTTGTCTCGATGCATCGAGAATTCAACCGAAAGGTCGTGGTACTTCTGCTCGTAGGTCCGCGAGAGTGGTCGAAGTTGTCAGAAGGTTTGGGAATATCCACCAAGGGCGGGGCAGTTGGCTGGTTTTTCCTCGACCGTCGGAGTGATTATCATGGTTTTGCGATGAAATTGGCTATTTTGTAGGAACAGAAATATCCACTCGGAAAGATTAGGGACTCGTGTACGTCTGGTACGTAACAACAAGGCCACATGTACCAGTGATAACTCTTTTTTTTGGGACTAGTTTTGTCATATGTACGACATTCATCCGCACGTGTGTTTCCGCTCACGTGTCTTTCTTGTGTAGATGAAATTGTCTCTTCCTTTTATAGACTTAGATTGCATTCCTCGACGAAAGCGATAGAACGTCTCCAAAACTGTCAGGTCAGGATGGCGAAAGGGGTTCCAAGATAAGATTTGAAATTAGAATGAACGTTTGCGCAACTCTGCCGATCGATCTTTGCTGAGTTCAGATCGATCTTCCCTGACTTCTAATCATTGTTTCAAATCATTATTGACTACAAAATCTTCATATTGTGGCAATCGACGGCTCGAGTGACGAATTACAACAACATTCTTAGTTCTGAATCTTAATTGTAACCTCTCGAATACTCCAATGAAAAAACTGCGGCACAATATGCATTGGGTTGCACGTGACAGACATGTCGACATGTGACACTAGTGCGCAGTGGGTGCCATTCTATCGTAGCCATAAACGTGTACGAAGATGTTGCGCTCATTTTGATAGAACGGGGAATTACGCTTTCGCATCGGCCTTAAGCATGAGCGCATAATGGTTCCGTGGACATCTCCACTATGTAGTACAGGTGCCACTTGACAGTTGAAGTCTCTTTCTCTCTCTGCCATCTTTCATCGCCGCCCTTTCACGGACGCCTATGTCAACATCACGACATCCTGCATAGGTCGCCGCCAAAGGTCCACTCTTCCTGGTGATGTGTATAGGAATGCGGAGCTCCGGGTGAAGAAAGGTAGCAAACTCAGCATACTCTACATATTTATCCTTCTAAATTTCATGAGAGAAAATTCATCTGAATCTCATGGAAGTTATGAAAAGCTCAAGTAGATCTCTACATAAAATATGAGGGGGAATTCAATGCTACTCGTGCTTTGAAAGTAAAGGTACACACACAAAAAATATTGTTAGGAAATTAAGGTCAATTACAATGAATTAAGTCTATATTAATTTTAATTTTATTCCAATGATATGAGTAACAAAAACCAAACACATGTATTGAAACAAATACGGATGTTGGCACTTGACAAGTGCAAGATATGAGAATTTTCCCTGTAACCAACCAGTTTGAGAAACTTTGGAGAGAAACTTGAGTCTTTAAGGAAATGTGAGGCACATCATTGTGGAAGTGCGCAATCATAAAAAAACTTGAGAACAGTATCAAAATTCTGATAGGTTTTGTGATAATTCTGCAGTTTGAAATTTATGATTTCTTTTCAACGAGGATGTCGAAGCTAATAATAAAAAAAGGGCAGACCATTGTATGGACGGGCTCTACAGGTTGTTATGAATAGTATGCTAACCTACCACCCCTTGATGGATAGGATTACATTAAAAAAATTCTGCACGCAATGCGCAACAAATAAAATGCCAAAATAAAACATGAGCAAAGTTGAGGACGCAACCACCATCTTTGAATTCTAACCTTCCGGTGTATGACATTGCGGTGGTCGATGTGAGCTAACATAAGAATCAATTAGATGATAATGAGAAACTAGTAGGAAGATTCCTAGCCTTGACGATGATGTGGCGATGTTCTCAAGTGAGCCGATGCACTAGCAAGCAAGCAAGTATGAGAAATGGGAAGGGTTAGGTAAGGGAGACGTGCGATGTCTCATAGGATCAAATAGCTTAGTAAAGTTGAGAAAAATGGCAATTGAAAGGCACAAAACATAAATACATGCCATGGCGCATGACAGATAACGCACACGGCAAAGTGAGTTTGTCCTAAAACTACCATAAACCACTTTTTTTAACGTAACCTTTGCGCATAGACATCCAAACACAACACCGTTTGAACCCAAAATGCAAGATTGTGCATTAAATATTACGACTAAAACAATCTGGCATCCATCGCTGGACACACAATGCAAAACACAAAAATTGGATTCAAGAGCAAATCCATCCAAACTGCGGAGCACCCAAACAAGCACCCAGGACGTTGTGGCGACTGTCTGGCAGCTCCTGGTGGGTAGAGCCACCACTCGTTGATGCTCCAGCACCAGTTGGATCTGCATCAAGGATCTGCATGAGCATGTACACAACCAAGTGGTCACAATTCTTTATACAAACAGACGGGGATGACACATCACAACACTCCTCCATGGCCAGATGTACGCATCGCCATACACGTGCATCACTGACACAGGTACGCTATGAGATGCTCGAGAATCCATACTCACACACCCCACTCTCAGCCACCCTCAGGCAAGTGGCACAACCTGGCAGAATGACTATGTACCATGAACTTTCCGCGCGCCGATGCGTTGGTCAGGAAGTCAACCCACAGCATGTCCATGCCA
The DNA here is from genome assembly GCA_023375785.1 of Penium margaritaceum. Classification (NCBI taxonomy): domain Eukaryota; kingdom Viridiplantae; phylum Streptophyta; class Zygnematophyceae; order Desmidiales; family Peniaceae; genus Penium; species Penium margaritaceum. The sequence goes on from SZWC01000946.1 coordinate 69,053, forward strand.
ACCTAGAAGATAGAGTACCCCCCTCGCTACACAAGATCATGCATAAAGTGATGCTCAACATCGATGTGCTTCATACGTACCTGAAACTGACTAAAGTTCTCTGTAATAGTAAAAGAACTATGGTTATCACAATGTAAAATGATGCAAGGCACAGACTAACCCAACTCACGAAACAAACATTGCAACCATATACCCTTAGTAGCCCCAGCCTCCAGCGTAGCATACTTAGCCTTTGATGAGCCATGTTCAATGCAACCCTGCTTGCCAGTGCGCCATGATACAGCGTTGCCGATCAGCAGGAACAAGCAACCTGTCCGACTTCGGCCATCACGGCTCCAGGCCTGGTCACTGTTTGTGTAGACCTCTACGACCACCGAGCATTGTCGACGAAAGTCGAGTCTGAGATACGGCGAGGAAACAATGTTCTGCACCACTGGCATAGCCGGGTGTAGGGCTCAGGCCTGAGGACACTACGAGAACAGCGTAAGGTAAGAAGATACAATGAAGGTGATATCGGGTCGTGTGGTCGTGGCCAAGTACATGAGAGGGCCAATGAGGTGTAAGTGTACGGTCATGTCCCTGCTATATTGGATTATCCACCTTCACGACATCTTGCCCGTCAGGTGTGATGTAGGTGGAGACTGTGGGAACTGAGTTAGGAGGTCACCAAACCGCACCCTCATATTGCGTGTATTACATTCTTGATGCAACGAGAGTGTCCTTTGTTAACGATTACATATGATTTCTATCCTAAGAAACACAGTTAGAGGACCACGATCCTTCATCCTGTAGGCAGCTTGAAGGACTGCCTTTCCTTTCTTCACAACCTCCATCGAAGGAGGTGTAATCAAGAGGTCATCTACATAGATCACGATGGCGGTGAAGCTCGAAGGTGAATGCCAGGGAAAGAGGAAAGAGTCGGTGTTACTTAATACATAGCCAGAATATGTGTCCTTGTTCCATCACCGAAGAGACTACTCCACGTCGTACAAGGCCTTTGGCAAGTGCGAAAGCTTGTCACCAATCTCAAAGCCTTGTGGCTTGACCACGTAGTTCTCCTCCTTAAAGCACCATAGAGGAACACATTGTTCACATCCATCTAGTGTAGCTCCTAGTCGTGGTGAGAAACAACCCGGAATAGGGTGCAAGCGGTAGTCATACTGCCAACGTATGTAAATGTGACAAGCAAGAATTGTAGCAATCCAAAGAGTTGCACAACCTTTAGCACAAGCGGGATATTGACAAGCTCATAGACACTGTGCTTATGGATGGCTCTCAACTCATCCTCACAAACAGCATGTCATAGCTCCCTACCCTCAACCAAAAGTGCCTCCTTCAACATGACTTGATCAGGCGACGTCATGGGTGAGCGCTGACTAGCCAAAATGCATGCCTCTAGACTCGGTTTGACCACAGCAAGATCAGTTGTGACATTGCAAGGGACTGATAACTCACACGATACCAACTTGTGGCTAGCAGGGTACGCTGGGTGCACCTCGGGATTCTGTGCCTAGAACTCAGGCCAAGGGCCTTCGTGCCAAGCTCACTAATTTGAGAACTACGAGTCAAGATTCCGGACTCAGTCAATCGTCAACAGAGTCCTAAAGACTAGTGGTCTGAGAAGACCACCGCACTCATGCGAGTAGCCTGATGCAAAGGTGCTCGCCTCAACCCGTGGAGCACGCTACTCGGCCACAGTCGCATGAGCTATGAACTCGTAGGAAGGGTAAGAGGGTGCAATAGAGACATGGACAGGTGTTGGCTTGCACACATAGGAAGCAGGTCCAGGCATAGGAGTGGGTGTGACTGGAGATGCTGTCAACTACGTGAGATCAAGTGTGCCAGAGGGGATTGACATTGGCACGGGATCAGATGTGCCAAAGGGGACTGACACTAGCATGGATCCACGTATGCCAGAGAGGAATGACAATGGCACAAGATGAGGTGAGCTAGAGGAGACAAACAACTGCATGGGACTAGGTGTGCAAGAGGAAGTTGACGAGGCTACTGGTCCCACAACCAAATGGCTACCTCGTCAGCAGCTAGAGACCAGACCATAGGTGAGGAGGTCCAGACGGACCCATGCGCACATTTATATCCCCAAATCCGTCGAGAAGCCACACAACTGGGAACATGGTTGGCAGCCAGTGATTGAATGCTGGACAGGCTACATTCTATGAGAGCCTCAAAGAAGAGTATATCTTGGGACTCCACAATGCGATGGCGAGTAGGTTTCCAAAAGCGCCAAGCCTTCGACCATGGACAGTTGCCAAGGAAGGTAGACATGCAACCCTTAGGTGATGCTTTAGACCTTTGCTAGTCCTCGGTGTACTAGACGCAAGCTAAAGACCCCTAAACATGAGCAAGATGGAAATAAGGACAATGACCAAACCACATCTTTTACAGTGTGACATAGTCGAGAAGAGGACCATGGGACAACGGGTTCTGGACCCACGTCATGTGGAAGAAGCCCTCAAATGCAAAGGATTCTAGAAGGCTCCACTCAGACCGCAAGGCGCATACCGCAGCCTCCATGGTGTGATTCCAACGCTGAGACACACCATTTCACGGTGATGTAGTATGGGCGGAGATCTGATGATAACAATGTGTTTAGCAAAGAAAGCGGCCATCTTGCCTAAGAACTCGACACCATAATTTGAGCAGAACGTGCAAAGGGTATGGAAAAACTCGCACTCAGCCATCACCAACCAGAAACAAACCGCCAGGTTGGCATTGCTCTTGTGGCCTATGCTGTAGACCCACCAAATGTGGGTGTAGTGAACTGGCATAGTGAGGACATATTGACCCCGATTTGAGAGGGACTCGAATGGGAGGAGACCGAGGAGGTCCGAGTGGGCCAACTCTAGTGGGCGTAGTGGCGGGGAAGCAAAGGGACGATAAATATAGCAATGCATCTAATCCTAGATATTATGCCCTACGAGCGTTGGACTGGTCGTCATGATGATCTTTGCTTGGCTTATCTGTAGGGCTATGTTGCTCAAGTCTGGCTTCCCAATGACATGCGTGACAGCAAGCTGTCCATTTGAGGTCGTCTCTGTGTCTTATTGGTATTTCCTCCCAATCCAAGGCCTGGATCTTCGTCATCACGTCATTCAATCCTGTAATGGGCTCTTCTTTAATTCAGTCCTTTACCATGATCTTGATCGTCTGCCTTTGCTGACATTTTTTGCCTCAATATTTTGTCTAGGGGAGTTGTTGTCTCTCCTTTGGTCGTTCCTCTTGCCTCCTCGTGTCATGGTAATGGTATCGATGTTTCCTCACGCCCTTACAGTGACTCAACATCCGATGTCTTCTCATTTTTTCCCTTTAATTGTGGCTCTGATGGGGGCTCCGGTGGGGCCTCTGGTTCTTTGGCCCCTTTCTCTCCACCTGGCTCTTCGTCCAGACCTTCCTATGCTAACCGACCCTCCCGTCCTACTTTGTCCATTGATCAGCCCCCCTTATGTCCTCATCTGCCCCATTGTCTGCTACTGCTTAGTCCCCCATAGGTACTGTTTCGTCACTAGATCTGGTCAGTCCACTCCTCCCATCCTCCGAGCCTTATACTCGTGGAGACCGGCTTCGTTTCCTCCCCTTCCACAGTGATGTCTGGTGATCCCGACCTCTTTGCCTTGGGTCTCACCACCTCTGCCTTGGATGGTCTTGTCGTGGGGATCATGCATCTTGAGACAGCCCTTGGCTATTCTCTCATCTCAGAGGAGTTCCTTGGTGCCATTTACATCGGTGTTGTGGGCTATGTCACTACCTCTTTTGCTTCCAGTTGCCTCTCCCCTTTAGGCCCCGACCCAACTATAATGCATGAGGCTCGCGAGGCCGTTTAAATCATCCCTTTGGGAAAATTCTATGAAGGAGGATCTGGACACTATTCAAGAAGCATAAGGTACACTTGCTGGTAGACTTTTTTCTTGGTTACAAAGCTGTCTCAGCATGTTGGGTCTTTCGACAAAAAAAAAAACCCGAATGGTGCTGTTGATTTCTACAAGGCACGTCTCACAGCCATTTGTTCCTCACGAATCCATGGCATGGAATTTGATGAGACATTTGCACCCGTTGGGTTCTACACCACTGTTCGTGCCCTCCTCAGTCTGGTGGCATATACCTTGTCACGTAACTCAAACACATGGAAGTGAACAATGTCTTTCGATATGGTATCTTAGATAAGGATATCTACATGGTACAACCACCCGATTTGTCATAGGAGCTATCAGTCAAGGTGGTGATTATATTATCGTGATGAATTCATGAGCATGTTTTGATGTACCCATTGTATTTTACGTACATACCATATAATACCGTATGATTTTTATTGAAGAGTCAGGTCATTTGGTACAGGGAAGAGAAAGGTACAGCCGTGCAAAGATGGAAGGAACACATCCAGAAAACAAGAGGCGTATCGGTTTGGCCCCGAGCACGGCGGAGCGACTTTCTTGCCCAGTACAGCCAAAGCGCCCCTAGATGGATTCTTATCCAATGAGGCGAGGTTCATTGGGAGCCAGGGGCGCTTCAGGTGTTTGTGACCCCCGTTGGCAGTGTTGCCAGCGATAGTTTTGTGCGGAGCATGCAAACATCCTTAACTCGGCCGTTTCTTCATAGATTGAGGCGTTTTTTTGTGTATTCAAAAGGTCACAATGCATAGTATACATCGTTTTACAATTGTACCTTGGTAAAAGGCCTCAGAGCACCAAGGGGCCCTTGACTAGATCATAAGGAAGGCTAGGGTTGTTCTAGACATGCCAATCTTATCCAAGATTTTGTACATTGTCATGTAATGATCTATCAAGTCTAAGGATCCGTTCCTTGTCCAACAATCCTTGTCATCCAAGCATTGCCTAGCACATGTCCATTTGATCCTACTAGTCTTCCGCAACCTTGGTTCAAACTCCACCGAGAGAGTCATATAGCAGGAACCTCGGTACCTGTTGTGGTCTTGCTACTGGGAGAGGATCATGCGGCATCTCAAGGGTTGGCCAGACGCACCAAGGGGTTAAAGATGGGAGGTTTACCCCAAAGGCTCGACATGTGACCGTCACGCCGGGCACTCGGTTCACATTTGGTATAAGGGCCCGTGGACGTTCATTGGGTTTTGTGTGGACCCAAGGGAGGTAGCAGATCTACCACACTGTATTTGGCCAGAATTTTTTGGTCACAACTGGGAGCATGGTGGCAGCGGCATTCGACCGGAGTTTCCTCATGGAGGAGATCCAGCGTGCCCTCGACGAGTTCCACCAAGAGAACCAACAGCTGCATGCGACGGCTGAGGTGAGGTACGTAGGCCAGAGGAGAACTGTGCTGGAGGGTGTCGCATTGGCATCTATAACAGCATTTTGGTGGCCCAAGCCAAAGGAGCCGGAGCTGTACACTGTCAAGGGCAGTGCGTGGGATGGGATCTTCATAAGAAACCATCACTTCATGGAGTTGGATGTTTTCATGGAAGAAGATGCCACAAGACTAGAGTATGCACCTAGGCTACTCCGAGGAATGGCACTTCAGTGGTGGTCGACATTGTGCCAGCGAAACGTCACTGAGTTGCCGGAAGGGCTGGGGGCCGAGCAACAACTTCAGCCACTTTTGAGTCTACCACTTGGATGGGACGTGCAGCTTGGTGCATAGGAGTTGACAGAGAAGCCAGAGATGTGGGAGCAGTTTCAGAAAATATTTTAGGCACGTTTTGACTTCCTCAATGACATCCGGATCGCACGTGAAAAATCAAGCACAACCAAGGTGGATCAGTCTATAATCACACCACACACATCATGGCTTTGGCGATATAGATTGACGACCTCTCGGATGCAAAGGTGTACGACAATTACCATGACGGCCTGAAGCTACACACCCAACATGAACTCGTGTTGCTTGGATCATGGACCTTTGTGGAGCCGGTTTTGGCTGCGGAATGCATCATCGCTGTAAACTACAATGGGCGCTGGAATAGCTATGCAACAAAACCAAGAGTGGAGGAGCCGGTTGAGGCTATGTCCACGGAGGTGGATTCAATCCAAGCTGGACAACGGGACATGGGTGGGCAGCAGGGACCAAGAGGCAAGTGTTGGGCTTGTGGTGAGGAGGGTGATCGCAAGCGGGGCTGTCCCAAGGAGAAGGCACAACAAAGTAACAAAGTATCGGTAGTGAGGAGGGGACGAACTACTATTGTAAGTATTTTGTCCTCAAGAAAGAACACCAGCCCCAAAAATCTTTTGCCGACTAAGGAGTTGCCTCAAATGTTGCCACGGAATGAAAGTGAAATTCGACAGTTTCTAAGGATCATCCTGTAGCTTGTTCTAAATTTTTTGGGCTGGGGAATTAATGGTGAGAGGAAGCTACACTGTCTGTTGGATGGCAGCGCGAGCCAAAGCTTCTTCAACAACAGGCTGACAACGAGGTTGGAACTTGCACGTCAGTCAGGTATGTCGGCCAAGGCGTGATATGTGTCCAGGGTGGTGGAGTATAGCATGCTTCTCGTCAAACACAAGGTCCACATCGGTGAGTTGGTATGTGACATGGAGTTCCACACGTACCCTATGTATCATTACGATAATTTGATCGGCCAGTGTTGATTGTACACCTAGAATCTGGAGGCGGATTAGAGATTCAACCGTTTGGTCATGAAGGCGGGTAGAAAGAACCTCACTTTGTCATTATGGCCACGTGGTGGGGAGGAGTCGGATGTTTCAAAAGTGGGGAAGCAGCTGCACGCAATCAACGTACAATAGTTAAAGCAGTGCAAGCATAAGGATGGCCAGGTCTACCTGGCTTGGGTGCATCCAAAGCAGAGTAGAAGATTGCATCGTTTGAAGCATCGGAGGGACAACCAACTGAAGGCGAGGGAGCTCTAGGGCTGCCTCCCGGTGTTGGGGAGGTGCTGAAGAAGTTTGGGGGAGTTTTTTGAAGGATTTTCCAAAAGGGCTGCCGTCGTGGCACGGCATTGACCATGAGATCGATGTGGTGCCAGGGTCGTCATTCATGGTTCGTTCTTACAACTGCATGAGCGACGTGGAACTTGAAGAGTTCAGGAAGCAGTTAGGGGAGTTGGTGGACACGGGCTTCATCCGTCTTTTGGTTTATCTATATACAACACCGGTATTGTTTGCTGAGAAGAAGTCAAGAGAGCTGCGCATGTGTGTGGAATACCGGGTGCTCAACATCTTCACGATGAAGAACTGCTAGTTGATGCCATGGGCTGAGGAGTTTTGGACCAGTTGCAAGGCGCGCATGTCTTAAAAAAGCTGGACCCAAGTTCGGGGTACCACCAAATCCTCATTGCAAAGAATTATGTACAAAAGACCATGCTTTGGATGCGCTATGGACACTGTGAGTATCTTGTGGAGGCCTTTGGGCTAAAAAATGCTCCCGTCACATTCACGGTGCTTATGAATTAAGTGTTCCATCCCAACTTGGTGTACTTTATGATTGTCTTCCTTGACAAAATCCTTGTCTACTCGTGGACGATAGAGGAGCACCATGAACACCTGCACATGGTGATGGAAGTGCTGAGAAAGGAATATGTCTATTTGCTAAATTCAGCAAGAGTGAATATTTCAACTAGGAGGTGAAGTTCCTTCGGCACATAGTCAGCAAGAGAGGGATCCTACTGGATCTAAAGAAGGTGGAAGCAGAGACGGAGTTTACAAATCAGCGTTTGTGCGTGACATCTATGTTTTTCTGGGATACACAAACTATTGCTAGAGGCTTTTCCGTGAGCACATGGTAATAGAAGCACCCTTGACTGAATTGCTCAAGGAGCACCAACGGAGAATGGGGTGCAAAGGAGGGACAATTTTATGGAGCAATGAAGGCTACCATGTGTGAGACACCGATGTTGTCCATCCGGACACGAACAAGGAGTACGTGTTAGCAACAGATGTAAGTAATTATGCAATCGGCGGGGTGCTGATATAGGACCAAGGAAAGGGGTTACAACCCATTGCGTACTATTCTAAGAAGCTGAAAGGAGCTGAACTAAACCACTCAATCCACAAGAAGGAGATGCCTACATCCATTCAATCCTACAAGTCTTCTGCAACGTACCTTGGTGCAAACACTGGCAAGAGAGTCGCACCGTGGGAATCTCGTTCACTAACAGCGGTCTTGCTGCTAGGAGAGGGTTGTGTGGCATCTCAAGAGTTAGCCGATCAGAGCAAGGGATCGAGGGTGGGAGACTTATCCCAAGGGCTCGGCGTGCGACCGTCACTTTGGACGCCCCTCGGTTCAAATGCTCTTATCGATGGCACCAACAATGTTATCTATTGAATTTGGAAGGCCTTGTGTAGGCTTAAACAGTCCCCTCGCTGCTGAAGCATGGAGATCACTGCTACTTATGAGAGGGATGGGTACCGCCACAGAGTTGTTGACCCTGTTCTACTCTTTGGTCCTCGTCTATGTTGATGACTTGCTCATTGCCTCTCCAAGTCCCTTCGCTATGTGGTTTGTGAAGTCCCTGTTGCAGTCAGACTACAAACTGAAGGACATTGGCCTTGCTCGAGTGCTCCTTGACATGGAGCTTGAGTGGGTCTGTCCAAACCGCATATTGCATGTGCATCAGGTTGCCTACATTTGCATTCCTGGTAAGCACTTAGCTTCCCTGCTTGTTCCGATTCCATTAGCTTCTACACCCATGACCCTAGCTTGCAAGAGACTCCTGAAACACCTTATGTGGCTCAGGTGAGAGAGGAAGTCGATGTCACTAACTATCTTTGAGTCATTGGCTCCTTGATGTATCTTGCCACGATGACGCACGCAGATGTTGCGATCGTTGTCAACTACTTGGCACAACTCTCTCAATACCCACGGCAATGTCATCTTGAGGTTGTGATTTATGTCGTTCGATAAGCACTCTTGAGAGCGCGTGCTGGGTTGTGCTACAGAGCACAACCCTCTGTGGTCGTCAACAGCTACACTGACAGGGGCAGTGTTGATGTCATTGATGCACGCAATGGATCAGGCTATGTCTTCCTAGTTGCGGGCTCTAGTGTGTCTTAAAAAATCGACAAGCATGGTTGCGTTGCATGAAGCTCTAGTGCAGTCGATTACATCGCTCTCGACTCAAGTACGTGTGAAAGTGTCAGGTTGTGTCACCTCTTACAACAACTGCGCGTGCCCATTTACTGCATCACTCATGCACCAATCATATCAACGTTGAGCACCACTTTGTTCGTGAATGCATTGCTACTGGTGTTGTGAAGGTTGTATGGGTGGACACACGTTCTTGGTGGGCTAATTTCCTGAACAAGATACTTAGCTCTGGCGTGTTCAAGTTTGTTATGCAGTTGTTCTGACACATCCATTCTCTGCACCCAATTCAGGTGTGGAGGAGGAGGTCTGGCTCGACCCAAGGGGTGGCAGCGGCCACACCTTGTGCGTGATGCACGAGGTGGGACTCTCTCACCGTGCTAAAGGCCTCCCTCCACCCAACCACTTCAACTCTCGTTTCTTTTGTCACGTCTCTCTAAACGTGCTTGCAACAAATCCATGGCGTCTTCCAGCCTCTCACTCTCAAACTCTCGGTCGCTCTTGTTCCCTGGCATTATTCCATCGGGTCCATGGCCAGTCCATCACAAAAATTTGAGAGCCGGTAGAAAAGGGACTCAGTGCCCTAGCAAGTGTGGAGCACGCCGTAGCAGCTGTCTTGCAGATGCGGATGGGTGGATTACCACAAGGCGGTGCTACACATAAATTTGCAAGAGCATAGACACAGTCGAGAGATCACACGCATCTATACCCAAACGGTAACAACTTACATCACGACACACACAACAATTCATTATGGTGAGTGCGCGTGGAGCTAGACCTAGAAACCGAGTTACGTTTGGCAGTAAAGCCACAAAGTCGCACTGACGCTTTGCACACCTGCACAACTACTTCAACTACTTACGGTTAAAAGGCTCTTTTCTTTCCCTCCACAAGTGTTCATTTTGAGATCATGTCAGGCTCCCCGGCCCAGACCCCTCTTGCTCTAATGCTTCCATGCCACAGCCGCGAGACTACTGATGAAGTTGATATTCCTAGCGCATCAATGGCAACAATGCCTAGCAGAATCCAAGAATTTCTTCGTCACACCAACATGTCATGCTGGTGGGACCTGCCAGCACATCGCGCCAATGTGCCTATGCCAAACGGCTGCTCTCACATGCACACAGATAAGATTTTTCCGTGTGATAAGTGGGTCCTGGTTGGGCAAGAGAGAGAAAATAAACTTGATAAGTCTCGCTCCCGATGAAAAGCCTTGGGCAGATTGGAATGGAGTCAACATTGCGGCGTCTGCAGCTAAATCATAGGCTGAACCTCAATTGGAACAACTACGCTGTCCACCAATCAACTGGTCGAGGCTATCTACAGATTTGCTGAAGGACTCCGTCCCGCAGTGCACTGCTCTTCCTTGCGTGTGTGATTTGCAGTGTGGACTTGGCCTGACTCCGAGCTCACACCCTTAGTGCCCTTTCCTGTCTGTCATGATGCAAGCACAAGGCAGATGCTGACATGACAGTGTCAATAGCAAACGGAGCTTGAACTGCTGCTGGCGAACGGCAAACGGAGTGCACGTCACAAAGTGGCTGTGGGCACGCTGTAGGCCAAGACCTCCGGCGCAATCAGTCGTCGCCCAGGTCCACAACCTCCACAACATCGCCAGGATCTTCATCTCCACCCAATCCGCGTCCTTGGCCCTTTTTCTCATCATCCTCCTCCCTCCCCTTCCTCTTCCTCCCTTGACGAGCTGCAACCCCACCATCAATGGTGGCACCGCCACTTGCAGGATCAGCACCAACGACAGTGACATCATCATCATTACCAGCAGTATGAGCACCACCACCATTGGTCGCAGCAGCGGTAGTGGCAGCATCAGCAGCGGCAGGAGCAGCAGCAGCAGCAGCAGTAGCATCTTCGCGCCTTGCGTCTCCTCGAGGCTCCTCGACAACAAAAACTTCGTCCACCACCACCACACACTCGTCATCGTCATCGTCATCGCTGCTGCCGCCTCCTCCATCGTCCTCACCAGCAGCAGCGCCATCAGCACCACCAGAGGCGTTGGCCTCGGCCTCGCCCCCCATGTGTGTGGTGGCACCGCCATCGCTGCGCGTCAGAATCATTCCGTCTGTATGGGCTTCCAGGTCAATATCCTCTCTGACCACACACACACAGAGCCATGCACAAACGAAGGCAACCTGGTAAAGACAAACTCAGACCATGGTGCATACAAACAACAGACCATGGTGCATACAAACAACAGACCATGGTGCATACAGACAACAGACCATGGTGCACACAAACAACAGACCATGGTGCATACAAACAACAGACCATGGTGCACACAAACAACAGACCATGGTGCATACAAACAACAGACCATGGTGCACACAAACAACAGACCATGGTGCACACAAACAACAGACCATGGTGCATACAAACAACAGACCATGGTGCATACAAACAACAGACCATGGTGCATACAAACAACAGACCATGGTGCATACAAACAACAGACCATGGTGCATACAAACAACAGACCATGGTGCATACAAACAACAGA
>SZWC01000946.1:143157-156277 GCA_023375785.1 Penium margaritaceum
CCGGCCGGCCGGCGGCCGACCGGCTGGGTGGCCGGCGGCCGGTCAAGTGGCCGGCCGGCCACCCGCCGGCGAGCCATCGGCCGCCGATCGAGCTGGTGGCTCGATCGGCGGCCAAGAGGCCACGAGGGCCTCGAGGGCGAGGCCTCGTGGCCTCGTGCCCTCGTCCCCCCTCGCCCTCCTTGCAAAACGAGCAAGAGAGGACGAGGGATAGGGGGAGCGAGGGTGAGGTTAAAAACTACTGGCGCGAAATCGCCAGCGTGCCTCGCACGCGACGATTTCGCGCCAGGACGACAAAAACGTAAGTCGAAGTTCGTTTGCGACGAACTTCGACAGAATATAATCGGAATAACTCGTGCGAACACACGAGTTCGAGGTAAAAACCCCCGGTTTGGGTCCCAAAACCAGGGGTTTGGCTAAAACCGGAAATGGGCCTCCGGAGACTCGAAATATTCGAGTCTCCCTGCTCTGGGTCGTTGATGACGATTGCCCCTCAGTCTCGCGAAGGGGGTAAACCCCTGACGCGGACTGAGAACGCCATTCTGCGAACTCCGACGACGACTTCAGAGCAGGAGCTGGAGATCCGGCCCGTTACATTAGGGAATCTATATTTTCGAGCACCGATTTTTTGGAAAATGTTATTTAGGTTGTACCTTCAAATTCGTTGAACGAAAAATGCTGATCCTTATATTCGACGACGACTGGTCTCGAACACCTTGTCTGTGCGGTTTTCGAGGCCGCTTCAGACTGGCCGCAGCACTTTTCGCGTCAGTTCTGTCAGTCTGACGCGGCAAGCCGCGCCAGACTGACAGGAATGACACGAAAACGGCATTTTCGCAGCGTGTAGGAGCGGCGAAAGGCCATTCACCGGAGGTGAGCGGCCGTTCAAAGTTTTTTTTTGGCGATTTTCTGGGTTTCGACGAATTTCTTGAGCCAATGTCCAAGATGTAAATATTTAAGGTGTACTTTGAAAATTCGGTGAAAAAAAATTTGGCGAGCAAAATGGACCCAAAAATTATTTTTAATCGAATATCAAGATCAGTAGGGTATGTATAAGTTACTATGGATTTGCACCAAAATGGAGGTCAAGCACATGCCTTCACTTTCTACATTCTGTTTACGCAAAGCCATGGAAAATCTTGATTATGGTGGTCTCACTCGGAATGGGGACACCACATCATGTGATAGCCACTGTATGTATACTGACGCATGAGAAAACTGCTAAAGGATTTGCCCTTTTTTCATCTCAATGCTGAATCTTCATACTAGTCTTAAAACACAATTGACATGATGGATAATCAAGTTCAAGATTTGATTGTCCATTGTGGATAGGGTTCCTAACAAGGCACACTGCACTAGACATGGTTTTTGTGTGTGGATCACATAGGTTTTCCCATTAAATATTAGACCAACTGCAGATGAGGATGACTGGTAAGAATAGAGATGGGGTGTGTGTTATTCGTACGTTTGTCGAACCGCACAAATGATGGAATTTGTTATTTATTTATGTTCCCTCCATACCATGAGTAGGAAATTCTAATGTTGCATCATTGGAACATATCACCTTCCTCGGGCAATCTTTTGTTTTGCACGATATCGACAAACTATTCATTAAAGATTCATTGACCTTACACCTGAAATTTGTACGATTTGCAACAATGAATCACATGAAAAAGATGAACATTTGTTCAACATGTATATCACAACACCAGATAGGACTGTGAATCTATGCATTATCAAATAGTCCTTAATTGAAACATCTGTACGCCTTGGCTCACCCCTAAGATACGATGTCAAATGGTGCATGTCAACATGTGCAGGATGGAGAGGTCAATAATTTGAGCCCCCAGAAGAGCTAGGAGCATGAATGAAGGTTGGTGTGAATTTGGAAGAGGGGCATAAAAAAGCACCAAATTGTTATTTAGGAGATCAATAAATTTGCGGATGGAGCATTAGTTGATGATTCTTATGCAGGTACTAAGTTTGAGACACAGGCTGAACTTATTTTTCTGCGTGGCTTAGCGGTGAACCAACTAAAAGTTCGAAACAAACTCGCAAGATAGGCTCTTTGGCAAAAGGTGCTTTGTGAACTTGAAAACGATCTTCCAGGTTCTAAAAAGCTAATACAAATCCTGAAAATTAGGATTTAACATGACCTATACACAATTGTTTAGGAGGAATCAGTGTTTAGGAAGAAATATCGTATTTTAATTATTTCTAGAAACAAGGCGTATTGTGTTACGTCCTTTACGTATACGAGTCCCTAAAACTCGCGAGTGGGTATCTTTGTTCTTATAGACATGGCCAACTGTGCAACGACTTCAGGATTTTCACGCAGTTCGGCCGAGGTCATTTTGGCCAGCTGCCCCGACCTCCGGTGTTCCGTTCTAGAAGTTTCTGACAACGTCAACCACTTTCTAGAATGGTCGATAGAAGTGTCGTGAACCACATTTGAAATCTGGACAGTGCCAACAACATTGATTACGGATTGAGGCTTCTTTGAATGTGAAATATGACTCTGGATTTGGAATCTACAGGAAAAAAAGTGCGAGATAGACCCAAGAACGGGGTCGATCCATCAAGAATTGAGGAAGTTACGCCCGGCCGAAGGTTGGACCGGCCGAGGGAGAAACAGGTGACGGGAGTTCATCCCCAAGGACCAAGGCTTGACCCTCGGAAGACCCAACAAAGCCAAAGTGTACCTTGGTGTCCTGATAGTAAATGATTCAAGGATCATTGAGGGCCAAGGGAACTTTGGAATGGTGCCCCGATGTGTCATTACCAGAAAGGGCGCTTCGGGCGGCCGTCACCGCCGCTAGTGGTGTTGCCAGTGGCAGATTGCGGTGGTTCACGGAAATGACCATATCTCGGCCGTTCCTTCATGGAATGAGGCGATTCTTGGTACGTTGGAAATCTGGGAAGATGAACTACGTGATGCAAAGACAATAATGCTCATCCTAGGCCCGTACAGAGCCAAGAACGGTTCGACGACCTCCGTTCACCTAGGATGTGTCATCATGTACGTATAGTCTTGTATGTTGACACTTGGATAACAAGTACAGTTTACTCCCACTGTGCCACACGTGTTTCCGTGCTCCCCCAATACAATCCTATGCTTCCGCAAACCCGGGAAGGTGTGCACTGGCCTCCTCTTGGTCACCGTTGCCGTCGGTTGGTGCCTACACCATCCGGTTGAGGCTAGCACACCGCGCCCGGTTCACACTTGGTATCAGAGTCGTCCTTCGCTCAAGGTCACAATCATCTACGTGGCAACCTCTCCTGGTCAGCGTAGACCAGCACACATCTTGTCTCTTTGGCGAATCCGTGTCCAAGGACAATCACGCACTCCGGTGATAAGGCGGTAACCGGAGGACCCGTTGAGGAAGCAGTTGTACCAAACAAAGTGATGACTTCATCCGGCACGTACTCATTGGTCGCGACGTTTGATGCGCAAGGCAAAGTAATAGCAGCCGCAGCGTTGCAGAAGTTGTTCCCTGACATGCAAGCCAAGATGGACCTGCTGGAGAAGCAAAATGCGTACCTTGATCAGGAGCTCGCGAAGCGTCCAGTGACAACACCAGTGGCAGTTGCCACCGCAAACGTACCTGCGGTGGGCGTCCCGAGCCCACCCAAGCCGGAGTTATTCGACCCATCGAAGAAGGATGGGCCAGCTCATACGCTTGGATACTCGGACTGGAATTGTACTTCACCGCCATTGGCGTGGATGCCTCAAGGTACGAGGCACGTCGCGACTATGTTGTGACCCTGTGGAGAGGGGCATCGTTGGATTGGTGGGCCGATGTGATGCTGTCCAATCCACATGGTAGTGAAGGAGCAATGGTCACCATCATTGCGGCTGCGACCGTAATCTCAACCCCATCGGCTCCAACATGCAATAGTGGCGACCCTATCCTGAAATGGCCGACCTTATGGAAGGAGTCCATGGATTCGTTCATCAAGCGCTTCACCGTGGGTGACGCGAGGAACAACGCGCGTGCCAAGCTACGTCGGCTTTGCCAAACTGGCGGTGTCGCTGACTACACCCGTAGGTTTTGTGAGATCGTTGCCAATTGTGGCTTTGACTCTCATGAATTGTGCTTCCACTATAGCAACGGCCTCAAGAACGACGTCCATGCTGTAACGGTGATGCACGACCTCAACGACGACCTTTCGACAATAATTGTAGTAACTGAATGGTACGACTCACGCGTGCAACAGGCTCATGCCAAAAGCCACAACTCTTACAGCAAGTGAGCCAAGAGCGAGAACATGTCCATGGAGTTCGTAGAGATACAACAACAGAAGTACTACAACTGTGGCAAGCCTGGTCACATTGCGCGTGATTGTCGGAGTCCAAAGAAGGGCCACGTCAATGGTAAGCGACAAGGGAAGGGGAAGCAAGCCACGAAGGAAGCAGAGAAAGCAACAAAGGAGTCAGGAAACAAGGAGAGTCAGGAGTAGATGGTGTTACTCCTGGCTCCTCTCTGCCCAAACCTCCAGTTGACCGCCTACCTGAACGCCTTGCGGCAATGAAGGGGGTTTCCGAGATCAAGGCATGGGACACAGGGTATGAGGAGCAGGCCGCACTTCTCTTAAAGGAGTGAGTGAAAGGCATCAAAGGGAAGGTGGGGAGCCTGCTGGATTGTGGCGCGAGCCACAGTTTTGTGAGCATGGAGTGTGTTCGGAGGTGGGGCCTCTCGCTCACGAGCAAGAAGCGGACCGCTATCTAAGTGAATAGCACGATTGAAGCGGGGTACCCTACCCGTCCCGTCTCCATTCGCGTGGGGAAGCTTCGCATACCCTACTGATTGATAAATTCGATATTAATTGTTTTTGAGTTGGTCGGATTTGAACGAATATGTTTTTTCAACGAATTCATTAGAATCACCAAACATATTTATATTTTTTCATCGAATTTTACGAGAAAATATTGGTGCCTGTTCACATCCTAGTCTTGTCTTGTTTTGTGGTTGTTAGGAGACATAGTCAAATTTTGAAAAGGGGTCGCGTTCACCCTCGACGAAGTATTTTGTTTTGCCTCACATGCCCTCGCAAATGTGACAGCCGAACGCCATACACGACGCGCGGCTGTCAGAACGAGTCAGAGGTAGCCGTGTCAATGCGACACGGCCCCATTCAGAGCTCTGAATGCGAGTTTCGAAATTCCGAAGTTCAAAAATCGGCTGCGCGGAGGAGATGACCATAGGTCGTCGCCGATTTTAACGAGCAGGGGGAGGGTTTCAACGAATTGGAACCAAGCACCAAAATAATTAGACCCGAATATTTTTTTAGCGAAATTAACGATCACGAAATTAGTGAAATCTGAAAAATCGAATTTAATAATCAGTAGGGTAACGACCGTATACCGGGTGTGCCCGATGAAGGATTACGATCTGATCCTTGGTCGTGATTTCCTCCACACGTACAACCCCATCGTCAATTGGGAGGCGTGCACCGTCTCAGTCAAAGTCGGAGACAAGGAGTATCCCCTGCCTACTTGGTCCGAGGAAGAGGCCGTGGAGAAGGAGACTTGCGGGAAGGAAGTGCCGCAGCAGTCTGTGCCTCGCAAGGGGGAATCGGTGCCCATGATGCTGAACTTAGTGCAGCTCAAGTGTGCGATTCGAAAAAAGGAACAGATTTTTTGGAGTTCATGCG
Source organism: Penium margaritaceum (assembly GCA_023375785.1). Classification (NCBI taxonomy): domain Eukaryota; kingdom Viridiplantae; phylum Streptophyta; class Zygnematophyceae; order Desmidiales; family Peniaceae; genus Penium; species Penium margaritaceum. Next base: position 148,810 of record SZWC01000946.1, read on the forward strand.
AGACGTGGAGGACGATTTCGATGAAGCAGAGGACGTGGCGCCTGCTATGGCGCATGGGGCGACTCGTGAGCAGCCGGGGGCCTAAGGCAAGTTTGCCGCGGTACCCGAGGGGTTTCGGAAGGTATGTACGGAGTTTGAGGACATGTTCCTCGACACACTCCAGGCGGGCCTGCCATGGAAACGGGACGTGGACCATCGCATCAACCTCAAACCTGGAGCGCGTCCGCCTATTCGTGCAACGTACCACATGAGCAACGCGCAGCTACAGGAGCTCAAGATGCAGCTGACCGAGATGACGGAGCAGGGCTTCATCCGCCCATCCTCGTCTCCTTACACTGCACCTTTTTTGTTTGTGGAATGAACGACGGGGGAGATGTGCATGTGCGTGTACTACCGGGCATTGAACCAGTTGACCATCAAGAACCGGTACCCGCTTCCACGAGCCGAGGAGCTCTTCGATCAGCTTTGTGCAGCTTGCTTCTTCACAAAGATCAAACTTCGTTGCGGCTACCACCAGATCCCCATCGCAGTAGATGATGCGGGAAAGACGGCCTTATGCACCTGCTATGGACACTACGAGTTCCTCGTTTTGCCTTTCGGGTTGACCAATGCACCGGCCACCTTCATGGCGGTGATGAATAACATCTTCAGGCCGTACTTGGATGACTTCGTGGTGGTTTACCTCAATGACATCTTGGTGTATAGCAAGACGGCGGAGGAGCATGAGGAGCATGTGAAGAAGGTCCTCGAGATTTTGAGGATGGAGAGTTTTTTTTGCAAAACTCTCTAAGTGTGAGTTCGTGGTGGAGAAAGTTGAATTCCTTGGAGACATAATTGGCAATGGACAGATTGCCATGGATCCGCATAAGGTGTTGGCCCTACAAGAGTGGTCGTAGTTGCGTAAAGTGCATGATGGACAAGTGTTCCTTGGTTTTTGCAACTACTACCATAGGTTTATCCTTGGCTACGCGGGAGTGTCAACGCCACTCTCCAATCTCACTCGCAAGGATCGTGAGTGGAGTTGGGGAGTTAGAAAACAAGAAGCCTTAGAGAATCTCAAAAGGGCTCTGACCTTCGCGTAGGCCTTGCACTTGGTCGACAGCGGCGGTGAGTTTTAAACAGCGAAAGATGCATCGGACCTGGCCATTGGTGGGATCCTTTTGGAGGACTTTGGCAAAGGGTCGCAGCTGATCGCCCACTACTCGCGCAAGTTATGTGGGGTAGAGCTGAACTATGCCACCTACGACAAGGAGATGCTCATCGTGGTCGCGGGCTTCAAGAACTGGCAATGTTTCCTCGAGACGCAGAAATGTACGGTCTACTCCGACCACCACGCGTTCAAGTGCTTAAAGACACATCCGAACCTGAGCCGGCCGCAAGCGCGTAGGGTGAAGTACCTCGACTCGCACTTCGATTACGAGATCATGTACCGGCCGGATCGCATCAACCCAGCCGACGCACTCTCACGGCGACTGGACCTGATGATGCGGGGAGGTATAGTTAATCGACCCAAATTCATACACTACACAATCAGTGTATCCAAAAGTGTATTCTTGTATCCATGGATTTCTCAACATTCATGAACATGAAGGCATGTGGCTAGAGCCCACATATGTATTCCTTGTCAAACATGAAAAGAGTTCAGGTATTCTTATGACGTAGAGATGTTTTTGTTAGCGATCAATGTTCACTTTTCTGTTCACTTCCCAATACACTTTTCTGTACACAGTTTCAAGGGTGAGGTGATTGGTTATATATGGATGCGGGTCACGCCTCTTACCATCCATGAGGATGTTTTCCTTGTGAATCTCTTTACGGAGGGATATGAGGCCCACGGGGAGTATGAGGTTCAGAGATTTTTCTTCGAGGCACCACATTAGCGACGGCGCAGCACTCAACATGTGGTTTTTGCGGTGCCCTCACTTTGGCGGCTGATTTTGGAGGTGTGCCATGACAGTAGCCCGAGTGGTCACTTCTCCGCCGACAAGACATTGAAGACGGTGGCTCGCTTCTTTTGGTGGTCCACCATGTCGTCTGAGGTAGCTGAATTCTGCCGGAGTTGTGACGTGTGCCAATGCCACAAGGTATGGATGACGAAGACCCCGGGTCATGTCCAACCCTTGCCCATCCCCAAGCAGCCGTGGCAGGACATCTCCATGGATTTCATCACAGGTTTGTCCATGACAATGGCAGACTACAATGCGGTGTTGGTAGTGGTGGTTCGCTTCAGCAAGATGTTGTACTTCATTGCGACACGTGATACGGTGAGGGCGGAAATCACGGCGCGGCTGTTTCTCGAGCACGTGGTGCATCTCCATGGCGTGCCTTGGTCCATTGTGAGCGACCGAGACCCGCGCTTGATGAGTAAGTTGTGGCAAGAACTCATGGAGCGGTACGGCAACAGGGTGCAGCTGTCGACCAGTTTACATCCCGAAACTGACGGGCAAATGGAGAGGACGAACTAGACGATGGAGCGGTTCCTCCTTACAGTGGGTGATCCAGACGAAACGGCGTGGGACCAGCGGTTGCCGGTCGCTGAACTGGCGTACAGCTCCACCATGTCAGCATCTACTAGCAAGGCGTCCTTTGAGGTGGTGAACGGAACGCTGCCCGCCACGGCCCTCAGTTTGCACGTCGTAAGTAACCTGCCCGCTGTGGAGTTTACCGCACGTGACTTCAGGCAGATTTGGACTGCGACACGGCATGCATTGGTAAAGGCACAAGAGCAGCAGAAAGTGCACACGGACCGCCGATACATTGACGCCACGCTCAAGGTCGGTGACCGTGTGCTTCTCAACAGCACGCATGACAAGCTTCGCAGGGTCTGATCGGACAAGTTGAAACCCCGGTGGCTTGGTCCGTTCAAGGTGCTCGAAATGCGGACACCCGTGGTGGCGCGGTTGGCTCTTCCGCCTCTCATGCCAGTCCATGACATGTTCCACATCTCCAAGCTCAAGTTTTACCACGATCCGCCCGAGAATTTTCCGGGCTGCAGTTCTGAGCCTCCCCCTCCTGTGGTCATCGAGGGAGAGCAAGAGTTTAAGGTGGAAGCTATTTTTTACCATCGTCGTCGTGGCCGTGGATGAGAGTACCTCGTCAATTGGAAGGGCTACGATGCAGCCCACAACTCATGGGAGCCTTCCCACAATTCAACATTGGCGGGGTGAATGCCATCCTCCGGGAGTATCAAGAGCGAACTGGGATGGCTCGCTCCTAAAGGGGAGGGGTAGTGTAAGCCAAACAGTGCCAATGGCATTGGTTACAGATTGAGGCTTCCTTGAATGTGAAATCTGACTTCGGATTTGAATTGTACAGGAAAAACCGTGCGAGATCGACGCAAGAACGGGGTCGACCCATCAAAAGTTGAGGAAGTCACGTCCGGCAGAAGGTTGGACTGGTCTAAGGGAAAGTAGGTGACGGGAATTCATCCCCAAGGACCAATTCTTGACCCTCGGAAGACCCAAAAAAGCCGAAGCGAGCCTTGGGGCCCAGATATTCAATGATTCAATAATCGCTGAGGCCCAAGGGTGCTTCTGAATGGTGCCCCGATGTGTTATTACCAGAAAGGGCACTTCGGGCGGCCGTCACCGATGCTAGTGATGCTGCCAGTGGCAGATTGCCGTGGTTCATGGAAATGGCCATATCTCGGCCGTTCCTTCACGGAATGAGGCGATTCTTGGTATGTTGGAAAGTTGGGAAGGTGAGCTACGTGATGTTGAGATAATAACGCTCATCCCAGGCCCGTACGGAGTCACACATGGCTCGGCGTCCTCGGGTTGCCTAGGATGTGTCATCATGTATATATAGTCTTGTATGTTGACACTTGAATAACAAGTACAGTGTACTCCCACTGTGCCACACGTGTTCCCGTGCTCCCCCAAGATTATCCTACACTTTCGCAAACCCGGGAAGGTGTGCACCGGCCTCCCCTTGGTCGCTGTTGCCGCCGGTTGGTGCCTACACCATCAGGTTGGGGCTAGAACACTGCGGCCGGTTCACAACATTGATGTTTTGATATCATTTGGTTGACTTCTCAATGACGCTTGACTTTTATATTGTAGCAGCATGATATTATCAAAGCCCCACAACTTCTTGGAAAACCTTTTTGAATCCACCACTCACGGCACAACTCTGCACGCATCGCTCGGCTCAAATGCCGAAGACCCGACTTATACCCCCTTTTCGTTCTCAGCATTGTATATATGTACTTAACACACTCAAAACTTGTCATCAAAGTAAAATTACTTCTTAATATAACTTATCCATCTGTTCCAAATACTCGAATCATCTTTTGTCTCACATCTCATCCTTGTGAACCACCTAAGTGTTACGCCAAGCGGAATGTTGGGAATTTGTGTTGTTCCCATATCTGGTGCGGAATGCTATCCCAGTGAGAAGTTCCCTACGATCCACTTGACATGACATTTAGGTGGTTCACAGGGATGAAGTGTGCAAAAAGTGATTCGGGTCTTTGTGACAAATGGATAATTTGTATTAAGAAGTAGGCATTCTTCAATGACAAGTGTCGAGTGTGTTGAGCACGCATATAAAATGCCGATAATGCGAATGAGGCATAGGTTGGGTCTTTGGCGTTTGAGCCGAGTGGCGCATGCAAGGTAGCACCGTGAGTGGTGGATTCAAGAAGTCAGGGGGCTTTGAGAATATCGTGACACATTTTTATAATAGTCAAGCATCGTGGATACATCGACCGAATGATATCGAAGTATCGATATGGTTCACGACACTTCAGTCGACCATTTTGAAAAGTGGTCAAAGTTGTGAGTAACTTGTGGATGGGACTACCATAGGTCGAGGCAGTTGGCCAGAATCCCCTCGGCTGAACGGTGCAAAAAACTTGAACTTTTCATGGGGTGGGCCATGGATGTAAGAATATAGAATTCCCATTCGCAATTTCGAGGGACTCATGTACGTCAGGGATATAACACTTCCCATCCTTTTTGCTGCGATGTCCTGGCGCGCTAGTAGACGTAGGCCGGTGACAGAAAAAGTAGTCATTGATCAGATGATCGACGTCTCGAAGGTTCTCGTAGGGCTCTGAGCTGTTGTGCACGGCGTCATAGCTGTGCCATTTGACTAGATAATCCATCATTTTTCTACGGCATCGATGTCCGAGGATATCTTCAATCATGTACTCCGTATTTGCGTTCACTTGTACAGGAGGTAGAGGTGCAACATCTTAGCTAGGGAAGTTCTTACTAAGGTCCTGATAGTTCTTGAGCTTGACGATGAGGAGGACACAATCGCCAGCGCTGAATACGTCATCGTTGCGATGTCGTTCGGCTGCCCGAGGATTCGTCGTGTTTCCTTGAGATGGTTGCAAAGTCCCGGTGGTGAATATCAACAGCGCAAATGTTACTCTGGTTCTATAATCCAAATGGTGTGGCAGGAATTTAGGCGTACACAACCTCAACGGTATTTTAACAGTTGCACCGGAAGTGGCTGAGTTGTATACGGGTTTGGCGGTCGGTAGTTTTGCTGTCCAACCGGTACCGTGTGGCTCCCATAAAGGTTGGAGACGTTGTCAGAGCATCTTGTTGATTCGCTCGGTTTTTCCGTTTTTCTGAGGATGGAACACCGTAGATGGTTAGATCCGACTGCCGTAGCGTGTCATCCACTCGCGCAAAAAACGGCTAGCAAAGCGGCTGTCTTTGTCGCTAATGACAGTACTTGGCATTTGCGCAACTGTACAATCTGATGTAGAAATGGCTAAATTGTTCATTTTGTGGTGACGCTGGTCATCGTCAGGATGAAGTGTGACATTTTAGAAAATCTGTCCACCAGGAAGAGGATGACATTATACCCCTTGGGAGTGGTGGGCAGTCCCGCCACAAATTCCATGCTGATATCCGCTCTCGGTTCCGTCCAAACAGGTAGGGGTTGAAGCAGACCAAGTGGCTGCGTGTGATTGATCTTTTGTCTCTGACAGGTGTCGGACAATGATCAAAAGGTCGCCATGTCGGTCTGTATCGTGTCCCTCCAGTAGTACTTTACCATCTTTTTTAGCATCTTGTGTTCACCAAAGTGCCAACCTGGATCGGTGTCGTGGATCTTATCCAATAGCATCCACCGTAATTTCATGTTTGGAGGAACAAATACTTGGCGAGTGAATTGTAGTGGCCAAAAGGTGTCATCGAACCAAAACTTGGTTTTTTCGTACCTGTCGAACTCCTTGTAGCCCTTTGCAAACAACCACGTGAAGTACGGGTCTTGTTCCATGAGCAACATGCTGATCTTAGCCAATAAATCTGGTCGTTGACTTCAAGCATCCGTTTTTTTTTTTTTTTCAGGCCGGTACTCGATGTCATATTCAAAGTCGGACTCAAGGAACTCCATCCATTCAGTTTGAATACGGCTTGTATTTGGCTGGGTCTTGAGATATTTCAGGGTGTGATGGTCGGCGCGGATGATGCATTGCCGGCATTCCGTCTAGCATCACCATGTCTTGAACACATGCACAGATGTGTGCATCTCCTTCGCGTGCACTGCGTAGTTCTGTTTTGGCATGCGTATTTTTCTCGACATGTATGCGGCCAGCTGTTCTCACCGCTGTTGTCTTGGAGGAGAATGGATCCGATGGAGCAATTGCACACATCCCTGGCCATGATGTAGTCCACTGTTGGACCTGCCAATTGTAAGGTTGGAATCGAGGTCAGACATTTTTCAAAGAGTTTAACCCATTCCATGGTTTTCCAGGTAAGATCGGTGAGAGGCGTTGTTACCCGGGCATACTTCTTTACGAGTTGACGATAGTATTTGCAGAAACCTAAATACACCACGAGGTCCTGAACGTTTATGGGCATCAGCCAATGAGTGATGGCCTCCACCTTTTTTGGGTCCATGGTGATCCGTCCACTGCCGATTTTCTGGCCCAAAAACTCGATCGAATGGTGACCAAAGTTGCATTTAAAGAGTTTTTCAAACAATTCATCTCTTTGTACACCCTCAAGAATATTTCGAAGATGTCCATTGTGCTCCTCCGGGGTAGGCTTGTACAGTAGGATGACGTCAAGATACACAACGACAAAGTCATCGAGGTGCGGGTGAAAATTATGTTCATCACTGCCATAAATTTTGTATGGGTGTCCGCGATTCCAAACAACAAGACGACATAGGATTAATCGTATCAAAATTCTGAGCAACTTTCCTTTTTACGGCTCGTCAATCAGATTAATGGTTGAGAAGTTATTCAAGCTCAAAGTTGCAAAATCTGAAATTCTGTCCGCGCCAATTTTTTGTAATTGAAATATCTTTATTAATATTGATAATTTCAAAAAATTCCCTCTAATGTTACCTCCCCTTACTTTGTGTATTCTACCCATAGAAACTTCTACAACATCATTTGGACATCGTATAAATATCAGGTGAGTTGACTTAGTGGTTATAGAGTTTGATTCTGAGGCAATAGGTCATGGGTTCGAATCCTTGTATGCGCGATTTAGAGTAGGCT
>SZWC01000946.1:163898-176576 GCA_023375785.1 Penium margaritaceum
ATGTTGACCACCTGTAACAACTGTGGCTGCATGGATGTTGACTACCTGTGACAACTGTGGCTGCATGGATGTTGACTACCTGTGACAACTGTGGCTGCATGGATGTTGACTACCTGTGACAACTGTGGCTGCATGGATGTTGACTACTTGTGACAACTGTGGCTGCATGGATGTTGACTACCTGTGACAACTGTGGCTGCATGGATGTTGATGATCTGTGACAACTGTGGCTGCATGGATGTTGACTACCTGTGACAACTGTGTCTGCATGGATGTTGACTACCTGTGACAACTGTGGCTGCATGGATGTTGACTACCTGTGACAACTGTGGCTGCATGGATGTTGATGATCTGTGACAACTGTGGCTGCATGGATGTTGACTACCTGTGACAACTGTGTCTGCATGGATGTTGACTACCTGTGACAACTGTGGCTGCATGGATGTTGACCACCTGTGACAACTGTGGCTGCATGGATGGGACACCAGTAGTTGGATGCAATAAGGTTCTCCGACCTTTCTTCTGTTTCTGCTCTGGCCGTCGCGTTCGGTATGTACCACAAGCTCTCAATCGCAAGCCACCACAAGTCCGCAACTGTAGAAGCATGCTGCGCAGCTTCACAATGCCATGCCTTTGTACAATGGCGCACTCTGATATTCATGAATCTGCTGACTTGCAGCAACCCTGCAGCTGTTGCTTGCCATCAGACACTAGCATGACTCTGTTGGCGGCAACTTTCAGCAGAGGAAAGTTGTGTGTTCAATGCTTCCGAATTCACTTGAGGTGTTAACATGATGGTCCCAGGCTTAGATCGTGTTGCTGGCCATGGTCGTAAACATCGACGTCTCACTGACGGGTGGTTCTCTAGCATCACAAATCTGCCGGCCAATGACTCAGCAGTTGGTTGATGAACTCAACGTAGCCAAGTTCAAGGACAGGAAAGTGCTTGAAAATTTACTCCTCTAATTTGTTCCCTACTTGTGTCCACAAAACGTGGACACAAGTAGGAAACAAACTAGAGACAAAACGTTTGCTGTATCCATTTTGCATTTACCAGAAATCGGTTTTCCACAATTCAGCCTTTTTCATATTTTGAATGGAGGTAACATGATGATGCAACTTAAGGGAAAGCCAGCTGGTGTGCCCATCATTTTGCCAGCTGAAACAGAAGGCGGCAACTCCTTTGTCAGCCTGGGGTTCAATCAACAGGTGGGCCTCAAGTATGAGTCATCAGTACAGTTGTTGGTAGAAATCGCGTAGCATCCGTGATCATCATGAGTAAAGCAAAAAGCCATTTCCAAGGATACACATAGAGCGTCATATCAAAGCGGTCATTGTGCTTGACCCTTTTGACGTACTCCAAGATGACCCCTGTTTTCGAGAAAACAAGGCTCTACAATGTTCTATATATGAGGAATATTGATTATGTAAAAAGGACAATTGTGCTTTACCCTCATTCCAAGCATGGAAATATCACTGACTTGACACAATGTTCAAGCGACGGTGGCAACGTAGGTTAAGAGACATAACCATCAAGGTTATCAATACCTCTTGGCTGAGATGTAAAGAAGTGGAGGGAGGAGTAAAGGAGGACAAGTTCGCACAAGACGAGCTAAAGTTCCTTGGACACATACTCGCAAGGGATGGTATCCATGTTGACTCCAAAAAAATCCAAGCTGTTGCAGACTGACCACACTTAGAGAATGTTCAGAAAAAAACTCTCTTTATTTTGCGATGCAAATCACGTCCAGCAATTTATACAAGCATATTTGACTCTGGTAACACCACTAACCAGGCCCACGCAAAAATACATGCATTGGGAATGGACAATTCACTGCAAGAACACTCTTCTCACAATAAAAATGTTTGATCCAAAGCTCCTCCCTCAGCTCTTCCGCATCCATCCAACCTTCAAGGGCCCAATGTGATACGCCGGTGGTAGGCCTCGGAACAATCAATGTGCAAAATAGGCATTCAGTCACGTACGTAAGCTATAAGATCATTCCTTTCTAAGACGTGATATGGGCTAGAGACAAAAAACTCCTTGCAATAAGAAACGCATTCAAAAAGTGGCATTGTTACTTCGAGGACGCCGAGGGGGGTGTGAATTTGGTGACGGACCACAAACCATTGGTGTTTTTTGAGATGCAACTAAACATGTTATGAAAACAAGCATGTTGGAGTGAAAACATGAGCTGATTCTCCCTAACTTAGGAGTATTGGCCATGGCACAACAATGTGGTTAATAAACAAAGCAGATCAAATGTAGAGATAAAAGCAACCATGGAATCCATTTAATGTTTTCTGGCTAATGTATCAGCAACGATGCAGGCACCACACCCCCTCTACCTTTGCAAAAACCACCTTGATAGATTTTCCACTACACCGGATTTTTGACTAGGATATAAAAAGGATGCCTTTTGTATTCTTGGTTTCATGGCTCTCAAAATCTCCGCAAGTACGAATTGGTGGAAGCTATAGGGGTCTGGTGGGACGGAGAACAAGTTGATGTGCCAAACTAAAGTATGTAGTGGTCCTCGTTATCTTCAGCCAAGATAAAAATGTTGGCAACACATGAGTAAGTAATTCCGTTGTGATTCTTTAATATTGACCACATTCCATCCTCAAACGGACGAACGAGTGAAGTGCATGAAAAATGCCTCACATGTATGTGGATGCTTCCAAGGATGACATGGAAGAATTCCAAGCACAAACATTTTTTATGGTGAGCAACCCTTTTAATGAGTCCACTTACTTCACACCGTTCATGTTAAATAATGGTCACCATCTAGTGATATCCTTTGCACTAATGAAAACCAAGAGAAATGGAAGACATATTTCTTTTGCACAACATTTACCGAGTGGATAAAATCCTAATAAAAGGAGGGAAATGATCACCTAAGAGCAACTCAACAACTGAGAAGATACATGTAAAACAATTTCACAATGAGATCTCGTTTGATAGTAGTGATAGAGTGTTTCCAAGTACCAAAAACCTTTGGATAGAGGTGCACGAGACATGGAAATGTTTTCTCATGCGGATTGGTTGCAATCTAATACTAGATACATCGGATGAGTGGCATACCAGTTGTTGATTTTGCCGAGTATAACGATACATGATGCCTTCAATTTGAGATTTCTTGCTCCATGTACGACAAAGGTAACCATTCAAATCCCACCGATGAATCTTGTCACAAACAGCTAATATGAGGTTTTATCTCTACTTTAGCATGAAGAATAAACATCTTCCTTGTTACGAAAACCATTCCCACCGGGCTACATTCATGGACACACACAAGTGGAGGTTGTCAACGTCTAACATGGTTACCGCATGGACACTCCGTGATGAAGGCATGTGGTCGCTAGTCGTGCTAACATATAGACTACAGATTAGGCCAAGTCTTTGATGCACATGCTCATGTCATTTGAAAAAAAATTGTTTTCATAGGTGGTGACTGAAAACTATAAGTACTTCAATATCATGCACTTCTTCTGATCATGAACCGGGAATGTTAATAACAACCGAAAGAGAATGTAGCGAGAGGGCCAGTTCAGCCCTCCTCTATCACAAAACCAAAGAACATGGCGGCAGCCACTCCTCATCTCAATGAGGGCTGGCTGATTGCCAGCTACTTGCTGACTGCCGGCAAGCTAGTGACGGGCCCATTAGGTGGCTGGTGGCCAATCAGGTAGCCGGCCATCAACCGGCCGGCTAGCCACGAGCCGCCGATTGAGCTAGCTACTCAAGTAGTGGCTAAGAGGCTTTGAAGCAGGAGAGGACAATGCCGCTAGCCTCTAGCCCTTGTCCTCGTCCCTCCTCCTAGACATAGAAGACATGAGAGAAGAAAGGAAGGAAGGGACCAAGTGAGAGTGAAAGAGGACAGAGCCACTCGTGTAAAGCCTTCCAACATACTCTGTACATGGCCTTTTGTGCAAACGCCTAAAAAATGGATGAAATCTGGCATAGTGGAAATGTGAAGTTTTGTGAACATAGAATATGGACCCCGTAGAGAGGTGGCATTGTAAAAATAGAAGCGAGCTTCCTCATGTTCAAAATATTTTGGTCTTCCTGCACAAGGTCGTTGATCATGATTATCCCTGCAGTGATGTAAAGAGAAAAACTCCTCCAGCAAGCTTTGTATGCTAGTTTTACGACGAGTTTGTGCAAAAGCTGGAGTTAGCAACATCTTCACATGGGAAGTTAGAGCAAGGGAAGGGAGTAGAAAGAAGAGGAATAGCCAAAATTCAAAGGAAGAAGGCAAAGGGAGGGAGTAGACAGAGAGTGGAAGGAAGGAATGGGAGAAAGAAGAAGAGAGGAACCACAAAGAAAGCCTTGAAATGGATAACATCCTTTTCGGATCCCAAAAGGAGTGTAGCATACAAGGCAACTGGCAATGATGACAACAACAATGATGATGGTGGCGTCTAGAGAGGTAGTGTTGAAAACTACAATGGTGTGCACTAATTGCAACTACGATGGTAATAATGGATTCCTCCAGCAACAGTTCCAACAATGGCAGCGGGAGCTGCAACAGAGGCAAAAATAATAGAAACATAAATGGAAAACATCATATGGAGAAAGCGTATGCCCAGTGATTCGACTCCATTCCATAGTAAATGAGGACCTATTAGTTGGACGGACGGGTTGAGATGGAGGTCACAACATCTATTACCAAGTATTGATCAAACACTTAGTCACCGGAGAAGAGTGTGAGCTCACAATTCTATGAAGAGGGAGCTCAAGACCAAGTCACGAGGAGGAGTAACATCTTTAGAGGTTTGTGAGGGATTGGAAGCTCTCTGAATTTGTGAGGGTCGAGTGCTCTCAGAAGCTGTGAGGGGGCATGGGGGAGCAAAACTTGGAATCAGGGATTCAATTGCTTATAGATTGTTGAAACCAATGAAATTAAAGAGATACACGAAGAACCTTAATGTGGCTACCCACCTAGTGGGCTTGTTAGCAAAGAAAAAAATAACATATGTACATCTATCGTAAAATATGAAGCGCATGACCCTATTCGATGAAATGATAGTGAACTACCTATTGAGCGGTCAATTCAGATACAAAAAAATGTAGCTACTACGAGAATTGGAAGAGTTTCCAAGACCTTGGCAAGAGATTTTCCAGGCAAGAGGTGAGAAGATTCCAATAAGCTTCTTAATGTTGTTGCTGCTGACCTAGTAACACTACTCAGTTGATAGTTACACTATCATACAAGACATGCATGAGATCATGAAGGTTCAGGCTCAAAGGGACATACATAGACTCAAGTATGAAAGTGCACAGATCAAAAGCTAACAAGTACAACAGCAGAGGGATTTTTTCTAGTTGTGTGCCGCACAAGGTCAACTTGCCCTAGAAAAATCCAAACATCACCATTTTGGTTGAAATTACATACCCACTTGTCTGAACAAGGTATTGTTTGGACTTGTAAAAGAAGAAAATGAAGTAGGATGCAACAAGCACGAACATGCTATATGGCCCACGAGTTAAACATGGAAAAACATGCAAACTTGCCAAACGACTAGTTCGAAGGGAAGTTTATAGTGAGGCTGAATGAGGTAACCAATGTTGCGAGGAACATAGAATGGCGGAACAAACATTGGACCTCATCTTGGGGTGATACAGGGATCTGGCCAGTCCACTGAGCATGTCATGCGATTGACATCACGACTAGACCAACGTTGTCGCTACGAGGGATGTCCATGACAATGGACCCAAGCCAAATGGTAAATGTAAATCGTCAGACAAAACAAAGAGCAACTATACAACTATCCATCCAACTAGATGAGAACATATCAAGACATAAAGCACACTCCTCGACGGTAAGGAGATAGAAAAGTCTTTGAATATTTATTTACGTTGCAATGCGACGGCACTACGCAAGGAACTTGGGAGCCAATAGGAATCGTTACTTGCGTGGATGGTCTGGTTAGCATCTAGTATTGGTCATCGCTACATGACACGCCCGAGTGTCACAGTGATAAAGGCGTGAAATGGTTTGTACCAGACATGCACCAGTCACCAAAGTTACCATACCGGTACTTGTTTTCTTGCATTTCTTTCCCATCGTGCACCTATTTAAGCCAACTACGCTTTGGCGATCATGTGGCCGACAATTCTTGGTCTTGAAACCTTCCAACAGTGTCGACCATAGAGAAGTTTCAACATAGATTTTTTTTAATTTCCTTGGGCCTTCAATTTTACAGTTTATTTCTTGTATGTGCTCCATGTTTGTAACATAATGCCTTGGACATCTTCGAAATCAATGACTTCTTGGTGGGATTTCTCAAACATGTTAGGGAGACATGTGTTTGGCTGTACATGCTTTGTTTGCATTTGGGAAATCATACATGTAGGCCCAAAATTTTCAAGAAATTTCATTGCACTAAACGTATGCATTATTTAGAATAACACTTGTCTCGTTGCCGAAATTTGTCACTAGTTATGCTATCGTTTACATGTGAATCACTTAATTTTTCACTGGACTAAAATTTCACTTGGCCTGATCCGCTATAATGAATATTTTCAGTGAGATAACTTCGTCTTAAGGAAAGGAAGGTGGGGCATGAATCATTCAGTTTGTGAATGCATAAGTTGACCACATAAAATTCATTCCTCCTCAAAATTAACGTCGCAATCTGGAATGTGTGCCTCAATATATTTATTTTTGCAAGAACACCCAAATAATAATGCTTTTCCAAATTTTGTGATTAAACAATCATGCAAGTATCGTATAAGAATTGTTTTGTTTTCTCATCCTGGTGGGAATTTTTTTCTTCAATTAAAGAGAATTTGAATAAATTTTTTCTTACTTATATATTTTTTAATCAATATGTTTTAATGTTCTTTTTTGTCTTGGTTAAACAGGTACAACACCTTTTCATGATTGAGGTGTTTTCCTGGATTAAGGTATTTTGGAAATTCCTAAATTTAATTCAATAATCAATCATTTTTTCCCTCAAAAAAACTATAGTCCCACGCTGGACGGGAATGGGGATAATGGCTACCTGCACCCATGTCCTAAACAATGTGGATGGTACTGGATAGGGTCCAAGTTCCAACAAATTTTCTGGCTTGTGACTCGCCTCGTTCATCCCTGTGTTTTGCTTTTGTCCTCGCGCAATCGCCGCCGGAATACCGGCCGTTTCATGTAGGGCCCCGTTTTCAGCGATCGCCGGTAATTCCTCTCAAGACAAGCTAAACGACAAGTGAACTCTGGTCTCGAGCTGCTGCCGCCCATCGATCCTTCACCGCCCAGCCGATGTGGCAGGCTTTCGACAGCATGCACTCCACCCAGAGGCGCCGAGAACCATTGCTGAGTCAGATCTCAAGAGTACACTCTCCCGATGGATCCTGGGCGGCTCCCAGACGACGACAACAAGTGCCGAGGATCACAAGTTGTCCGCTAATCGTGGCGATTCCACGTCGAGTGACAAACCACCTTTGCGGGAGGTTTGAGATGGGTTGCCGTTTTACTTCCTCGTAAAACCTGCGCAGAGGGCGCCAGTTTCCACGGTTGGTGATGTCTTGGTCAAAATATTTTCACCTTCATGCCTGCCGAGCCTCTCAAACATGTCGCGGGTTTTCTCTCGCGAAGTTGCCGCCTTCCTCTTGGAATTTATATTCCTGGTAATGTTTGGTACGATCTTTTCCCAACAGATTTTGGTCAATTACAAATGGAAAACCCTGCTGAATACTGTAAAAACCAGACGACTACCATCCTTTTCGATAATCTTGAACTCTCCGGCTGAATTAAGTTTTGAGGTTCGCCTACCGTAGCTCCTGTGACCCTGCCATTCACAGGCCTCAAATCACGCTCTTTTTCGGCCAGCGAGCCGCGCTTTGTAGGGTCCAGCTCAGCAGCGGAAGCTCCCACCGAGCCGCCCGTAATGAACTCCCGCAGCGCCCAAGGGGGCGTGTGCACGCCCCCTAAGGCGCTTTGAAGCGCCTCTCTGCGATCCGGCATGGGGTTTAAGTGGAGGCGTTCGTCCTTCAACTCAGTGGCTGCATTTCTCTCCTGAGCAATCGCTCCTTCATTAGTAAGGAGTTTTGTTTGCCCTACGCTCGCCCCGGTGAGGCACTGCTGTTTCAGCCCACCGCGATGGCCACCGCCACCTTAGCCGCTTTTCTGGCCGTAGCGCTCCTCCTCTGCACGACGCCGACCGCTCTGGGCGGCCCCTACGACTCGTGGACCAGTAGCGGCGCAACTTTCTATGGTGGTTCAGACGCCGGCGGCACTATGGGTGGCGCGTGTGGTTATGGCAACCTCTACAGCACCGGCTATGGCACGAACACTGCAGCCGCTTCAATCAGTCTGTATAGCGGGGGCGCAGAGTGTGGTGCGTGCTACCAGGTGCAGTGCACCACGGGCAAGTGGTGCAGGCGCGGCGCCTCGACCTTCGTAACCATCACCAACCTCTGCCCACAGGGCAGCGAAGGGGGNAACCCTTACTGGCTCCAGCTCATGATCTTCAACGTCGCTGGACCCGGCGACCTGCAGAAGGTTGAGATATCCGCGGACCGCGGCAGGTCGTGGCGCGCCGTGTCGCGCAATTGGGGCTCCGTCTACAGCGTGGACGGTCACTACAGCGGAAAGGCGCTGTCCTTCCGACTAACGGGGCGCCACGTTCCGCAGCGCCTCACCCTCATCAACTCGGTACCATCATCCTGGTCCTTCGGCGGCACGTACTATGCAAAGAGAAACTTCTGGACACCGCGCCCCGGGGCGGGTCGAAGTCGCGCGCGGAAGACGCTGGAGGTGTCGAGGCGCTCTCTGCAAGGCGTCGGCGAGTGGTTCTCCGTCAATGTCACGGCTGCACAACTCTCCACTATCCGGTAGGAACGAGCTGAAGTTCTGTCCGCCGTGGGACATGGCAGGGTGAAAACAGACAGCGCCCATGATCCACGCACAAACCATAGGATTCAACGTCAGAATCAACCCCCCCTTCCACCTCCCCCCCACCCCCCCTGCCCTCCCCTGCTCAGCAACCACAGACAGTAGCACAGTCAGCAGCAACCACCAAGCTGCAAGACTTCAGCCAAAAGTAGACTGAGCCTAAGTCAGGTGCACAACTGTTCCTTCACAACTCGTGAATCACGAGTCTAAAATTAAATGGTGGTTCTGATCATAGCCCGTGATCGCACATACCAACCCGCGTACCCGGCCCACCCACCCGCCCTTCGCAACCCGCCCACCCGCCCACGCACCCACCCGGCCACCCGGCCACCCACCCACCCACCCTCCCATGGCGCTGTCGGCGAGCCAAGACTGGGACGGGCTCCGCTCGCCACTGCACCGCGCAGCAGTAGGCGCCAGCGAGTACGTTGCGACTGCCAGTCACGTCGCGCGTGCCAGTGTTGTACGGCCGTTGCCATCGTCGCCAGCGGCAACTCGCCACCTACGCAGTGCAAGGCAAGCCCACCAAAACTGCCAGCACGTAAGAGAAGGTTGTCCGGACCTTCCGTATCGGTGTGTCATGACACAATTGACCATCAAGAAGTAGATGAAAAGCTCTCTTGCTGATCCGGGGTGGTGAGTCAGCCGACCGGTCGCCCTGGCGTGACACTCAGCAGCATGACCACATTTTTTTTTTTGTCCTTGCAGGCATCGCCGCCTGCTCCTTACAATACGTAACCCTTCAGAATCATTTGTACTACTGTTGCAAAATTTTAACATATTTGACGTGTTCCAACTTCCTCCTGCCCATTCCAATGGCGAATCCTGCACTGCAATAGGTCATAAAAGACGTTTTCCTTCCACAGTGAGGCACACAACGTATGGAGGAAAATCTTGCTATGTTCTCCCTCGCACTCCCCTCTTCCTAACCTCTCCCCTCTGCCTAACCCCTCTCCTAACTCATCCACCATCCCTCCCTCGCCTTCCGCTATCCGTCCCTCTATCCCTCCCTGCCTCCTCCTTCCCTCCACAACGTCTCCCCCCCTCTCCCAGCCCCCCCCCCCTCTCTCTCTCTCTCTCTCTCTCTCTCTCTCTCTCTCTCTCTCTCTCTCTCTCTCTCTCTCTCTCTCTCTCTCTCTCCTGTCCACCAAATCCTGTGTGCATTGGGGGAATCCGCAGTGCTTGTCGCGCGTGTTTGAAACCACAATGTGCTCGAGTGTTCTGTAAGAGGACTCAAGTTGATGGCTTTCATCATCATGTCTGCAGAAGGACTTGGAAAAGAACCTAATCCTAAATCCAAAATGTCATCAGAACTGGTGGGAAGAGATGGGTGGAAGAAAAAGGGAACGTATCCAGGTAGCTGTGGATGACATTCTTGTGTTTCTCCGAAAAATTACAGTGGGAATGTCTACCCCATATCAGATTGAGCCGAGTGCTGAGACGGCAGGATCACCAATAAGTGTTTGGCAGCCATGTATCCACCCAACTGTCCACCTTTGTGGAGCTCCACTGCAACAGTGCCTCCGAGTCATCGCCTCTATCATTCGCTGTCATAGTCCAGCATCTGAGCATTCCTGTGAAACGACCATTGGGCAGGAACTGTTGGACTTCGAGGGGGTAGTAGTTCCTACACATCCAACAGGATGGTCTGCAATGCAATGATTCATCCATCGAGCAGAAGACCATGTGCGTGCTCCCTGTCACACCATCTCGGGTTCAGAATCCTGTGTACACAATGCATGACGCAACCCAGTAATGTGGCAGACCCAAGCCCCTTATTCCCCACATTAGGGGAGGGAAAGGGATTACTTGGCAATTTGTTCCAGGCATGTACCCCACCTGCGGCGAGGCTCCAGCGGGAGGACTTTCGGAGTGCCGCATCACCCTCAGGGAGAGACTCCTAGTCATACAGTTGCTAAGAAGTCACTTTTGCACGTGAAGTTCTTCGCTTGTGGGACCAGCTGGGTGTAGGTGTTAGTGGTTGCTTTACCTAGGCTGTGTGCCAGTTGGCACATCTAACGGCAAGGAGGTGCACATACGCCATGGATTGGAGCAGCCGGCATTTTGCAAGATACCAAGTGACTAGCAAATAAGGGACAAGCAAGGTGATAGATGCCAGCGACAGGGCCACCAACGCCATTGCATTGCGTGGGGCCCGGCAGACACACGAGATCGAATCTGAGCGAGAGCGGGAGCGAGCCGACGGCTGTGTCTCACACGCCGGAATAAACTGGGCGTGCGGTCTTGTGGGAACAGCAACCTGGCCACACACACATGCATAACTGAGATTGGTCAACCACATCAATCACGAGCGCATGTGGGTGCAAGCACTCTACCATGTATTACTCCATGCTTGCAGCAAAGAGAACACGCATGTTTTTTCTGATCACGGCCTATGTGGCAAAGAGAGTACCTTGTACGATTGCGTGCATCTCTGTCATGCGTACAGTTGTTTTGAGTGTAGCATCAATGACCATAGAGGGTTGTGCGCAGTAGCACAGTTTGGCACGTGCGATAGAGAGCACGTAATGAATGACACGCAGGGAGTCTCAAGTTGCCTCTAACGGGATCGCTAAGAGAATTGGGCGAGAAGGCCATATCTACTCGAGTCGTGGTAGCAAGGTACATGATTAATCCAATCACATTGAGGTAATGGGTGAAATTGACAGTCTCCCCCAGTTGTGATGGATCGGGACACTTCAGCAGACACTACCGTGATGGATTCATCAGAGTTGAAGCACTTTGGACCGATCAGCAAGGATGTCAAGCGCTCTCCAAGGCTGCGAACATAAGCAATCCAACGCACATGCAGAGTGAAACGCTGACAGTCACGCTCTAGCTCCATACCCAGAAACATGCAACTGGGTCCGAGTCCTTCATTTTCTGTGTGGTTTGCAAGAGGGCATTGACTAACTCGACAACAGCAAGACTACGAAAGACAATGTGTTGGTTTTTGCACATCTCTCATTGTGCTCTGTTGTGTCCTCCCGGCTTGTGTACATCGGCGTGCAGATGACTGACGGCGAGACGCGACGCTGATGGAGTGTCGTCCGGTTGAGCCGACGCACGCTGAGGTCTTCTCGCAGTTCGCTGGAGCCTCCTCTCTCAGGCGACGCGCTCAGCTCCATCGGCAGGCCTCCTCGGCGGTCGTGCTGCCGGCGGTCATTGACACCGCATTTGCTGCTTGCATGCGTCCAGCGCGTCCTATTGCGTCTGTGTCGTCATGCACTGCCCAGGGTCCCAGTTGCATGTTGCACGGCCCTGTTCGGCAGCACAAACCATTGTGGGCATTATCTGGGTTTAGGCTGCCATGACTCCTCGCTACTATTTTTCTAGCAGATTCTGACCGCACGGCTGCGTTCGCAGCGGCGGTATTATGGTATGGTCCAGTTTTCAGGCAAAACGGACGACGCCCGGGTTTTGGGCTGTCGGCTGTCTGGCAGGCCTCACCGAGAAAACCTGCCAGCCTGAACTGAGCTATTTTCTGATTGGCTGTTGAACTGAGTAACAAGCTCTACAGAGCTGGGGGGGGCCTAGAACTTGGAGGGGTCTCCCATTGTTGTTCATTCTTCATTCTTAATCAGTCACTTGCAGTTTTCAGCTGCTTTCTGGCGCTAACACTGGCGCGCGCGTTCCTGAGTAACAAACCCAGAGCTTCCAGACTTAGACTCTAGAGCAGCAGACTGAGGGGGCAGCTGACTTAAGCAACGAGCGTGGAAGCCCGCACGCTGCATCAACAACGCTGCTGCCCCAACCTGCTGCCTAGGCAATTCCTTTT
>SZWC01000946.1:198420-208723 GCA_023375785.1 Penium margaritaceum
CTATCTCTCTCTCTCTCTCTCTCTCTCTCTCTCTCTCCTCCAGATCCAACATGCCAAGATTGCTTCTACCGGTCCTTTTGTCATTGCTTATGGTACCATCACTTCAAATTCTTAGGTGAGCCTACACACAAAGAGGCAAAGACCGTTGCTCCTATTGCTGGTGTTACTTCTACTACTGCTATTGCTCATGTTCTGGATTAGGAGCTCCTGAAGCTGCTATGAGCCCTTATACTTATGCACAGTTGCGAGTACTTGGCCTGCCGATGCTGCTACTATTGTAACTGTAGCTAGTGCCTTTTCTGGCAAATTTGTGCCAATGACAGCAAGATTCCACCCCGACCAAGAGCGATGTTTTGGTAGTCGGGATGGGCTTTGGGTGAGAGTCACGGATCTAATCAATATAGTCAACAGAAGAGATTTCTGACGCTAAATGGATGTAGGCGCGGCAGGTTATTGTCGCTGTCACCTCACCTTATTGTGGCAACGGTTGAGTGTCGCCATGACGAGGTTGGTAATTGTTGTAGTTAAAGACCATCATCCATGAGCAGATGCTAATGTAGTGTGTGGATAGCCGGAAGAGGCAGTTGCTGGCACTGCCAAAGAGTGGTGGTGGTAGCGGTATCTAGGTCATGGATGGTGTGACTCACCACCACTCGCCAGGTGGCCTCGGCCTCCTACTCTAATACCAGTAGGTGCTAATGGGTGCTTTACCTAAGCTGTGTGATAAGTGACAGGTCTAACAGTAAGGAAGTACACACATGCCTTGGATTGGAGCAACCGAGACTTGGTTTTTTCAAGATAGCAAGTGACAAGCGGGTAACGGGTGAGCAAAGTGATGTACGCCCATTGACCAGGCCACCCACGCGAGTAGGTTATGTGGGGCCTGGCCTCCATTACGGGATCAAACCCAACCCATTGACAGCGAGTGGACAGCTCTTTCTCCACGCTGATGTAGGCCAAACGTCTGGTCCCATCGGAGCAGCACCCTGATCACACACATGAAAGAGCCCAAGCAACGTGAATGACTTAGATCAATCAACAACATTGACCAAGAACATATGTGAGTGCATGCACTGTATGATGTATTGCTCCATGTTTGATAAAACGAAAGCATGCAGGTTTTTCAGATCACAGCCTCTGAGCCCTCAAACATGTATAGACTGGACATAACAAGTGGCTTTCTTGCACACGACTGAGTTGCTAGAAGTGCATGATCCATCAAGAATCTGATGATTCTCTGTTCAAGAACTTCACTTTGGATTAGTCAATTGAAGTGATGATGTGTGTGTGGACAAATTCAAGAATTCATTTGCATGTTCACATCCCATCAACCGTAGTTATCCTTGTGTGTGCTACTAAGATGTGTGTAGAGTGTTGAATGGATTGAGGAGATCTCCACGAGAGAGACACGCCATGTATGTGAAAGTTGTACTTAGAGAAAATAATAAAGACAGGTGTTGGGAGGGGGAGCGAGCATGTCAGAGCAGGAAGGCGCACACATCGCTTTGAGCATCGAGCCGAGCAAGGCCACACCGCCACCCAGGGGTTGAGCCTGACCTCTCGTAATTAATGGAGGGTGGCTACTTATTGGTATACAGCCAACGGCCGACACGATGGCCCCCTAAGGATCAGCACCGTGAGATATAGCATCTGCCCCACAACCATGCAAGCAAGCAACATGAGGCAAACCAAGGCAACCAGAGTGTGCGAGGTCAAGACTCCTCCATATCCAAGCACAATATTCATGGGAAGTGATAGGATATCATAAAGGTATTCCAGGGAGCATCCGTGGAGAACTTGGTGACTGCCTGGTGAAACTGGTGCCATAAAGCATGCCAGTATTGAGTGAGGACACTCCGGCCGAAGCCGTAGTCACTTAATCTCTGATACATTTGAGTATGGGCATGTGGGATATGACAACAGAGCATACCAATTGTGAGAGGCCAGGAATTGGACACGACATCAACACTCCCCCATAAGAGCAATCAGTCAATCCACATAAAAAAATGAGATGTCACACACAAGCACACGTCACCCAGAGCCATGGGGACATGCAAGACCGAAAGCGTGCACAGCACAGTTAAAGACGTTTATGTTGAGAGCCTTTGTGATAAAATCAGCCCTTCGTGACCGTGTGTCTATCCAAGCAACCCAAAATTCCAATACCAATGTACTCATAAACAAAATGATGCTCCACATTGGTGCTAGAGTGGTGTATTCCATCATTCCCTGCAATGGATTTTGTGCTTTGATTGTCACAACGCAGGGTGATGCAAAAAATGGAGACATGCAGCTGCTGTAGCAAGCGACAAAGCCAGACGAATTCACACGTAACTGCCCCAAGGGTTGCATACTACTGTGCTTTGGGCTACAAGACCTTGCTTGCCGCTCTTCCAAGACACAGCAGTTCCACCAATCAGGAAGACAAATCATGTTCTACTCCGTGCATCAGTGTCATGTTCCTAATCACCGTTAGTGAATCCATCCACGATGAGTGAGTGTTGTGATCTAAAGTATAGCCTCGTGCATGTTATAGAAAGCGTGTAGTACACCACTTGAAGCCTCAAGATGATTCTCTCTAGCACACTAGGAGAACAACACGAGTGGCGGTGACGAGATACATCAAAGAACCAATGACCCTCAAATGCTCATGTAGGTCGACTGTCTCCTCCAGTTTTGACATGTCTAGAGACTTTTGTAACAATTGGCCCATATGGGGGTGGAGTTCGAAGGGACCGAGCCAGAAGGGGGGGAAAGGGCTCCCCAAGGCTACGAACATATACAGCCTCATGGACGTGTTGTGTGCGTTGCGAGCAGTCACAGTCTAACTCCATGCCCAGGAAGAAATGAGCAAGACCAAGACCCTTCATCTTGTATGCTGAATGCAGCAAGATCTTTCCTAAACGAACAGCTATAGTACTACAAGAGGCAATTAGAAGGTCATCCACATAGACACGGATTACAACAAGGGAAGTAGAGGGTGCACTCAAACACAAGGCAGGGTCAACAATGCTCCTCCAAAATCTGCCCTTCTTGAGGGTGACAGTGATCTCCTCGGTTGAACAGCATGGAGACTGCTTGTACCCATAGACGACCTTGTGAAGGCACCACACTCTGTTAGTTCCATCTATAAACCTAGGGGATTTGACCATGTAAATTTCCTTGTCAAGTCTTTCGTACATATTGACATTGTTAATATCTATTTGTTACAACTCCCAGTCATGTTGGACCACCAGACTTAGCAGAGCTATAACAGTGGTGTACCGGCCAACTTTCGTAAATGTCTCATCAAAGACGATGTCGGGGACTTAAGAAAACCCCTTGGCCTTGAGCCAGGCCTCGTATCATTCGACGGTACACCAACTTGGCTGACATCGCATTCCAACATGGTGGGATATCCATCAACTCATAGACGCCATGTTCAGCAAGAGCATCGAGCTCTGCTACCATAACCTGCTCCCACAAGGTGGAGTT
The DNA here is from genome assembly GCA_023375785.1 of Penium margaritaceum. Taxonomy (NCBI): domain Eukaryota; kingdom Viridiplantae; phylum Streptophyta; class Zygnematophyceae; order Desmidiales; family Peniaceae; genus Penium; species Penium margaritaceum. Next base: position 201,895 of record SZWC01000946.1, read on the forward strand.
AGCGGCACTGTATGCGCCCTACACTGCCAGTGGTTCAAGTGGCAGAGGGGAGAGACCTGCAGTTGCAAAGCATGAGGTGACATACCCAGCAAGAGAGGCATCAAGAGCCAGAAAAAAAATCCTACTGAATGAGAGAATTCCCAAGAGAAGTACTGGGGTGGACCACGGATGTAGCATCGGGCAAGGCAGTGGTAGTGAGTCCAAGGGCTTGCACGCTGGGTTCACTAGAGACGACGTTTCTGTGCCCTCCCCAAGGGACCAGGAAGGGACTAGCACTGCTGAGTCCAAGAGGAGTGGAGGGAAGAGATTGAGAGGAAGAGGGATTGTGTTTAGAAGCTAGAGCATGAAGCTGACCATCACAAAAATAAGGAGACACAACTGGGAGCACAATGGTGGAAGAGGAGGCAGCAGGTGGCACACTGGTGCAAGGGAGGCGGCAAGCGGCACAAAAGGCACAGGGTCAGCCGGCACAGGAGGAGACATGGGAGGGGGACCACCCGTGGTAGTGAGAGCGAGAGAAGATGAGAGGAGCACAAAGAGAGAGCCACGTGAAGAAACAACAGGGGTGCACTTGATAGAAGGAGGGAACAAGCCGGGCTTTGGAGCACACACTGAGGAAGAATAGCAGGCCCGCTAGAGGCAGAGGGCCGATAACCTTTCCAAACTCAAAGGGCGGGGCAAGAGAAGGAGGGGAGGACTGGGCAGTCAGAAGGATGTCAAAGAAGAGAACATCATGAGATTAATTGGCACAATACCGCACGGGGTCCCCGAAGGGCTAGGCCTTGGAGAAGGGGGAGGTACCAAGAAACACACAGAGGCACCCACGAGGGGAGAGCTTGCCATCACGATGCTCATCACAAAGCCAGAAAAAGATGACAGGGCCTAACATGCACTCAAGACAAAGATCAGCCTAAATTCCAGTCCAATGTTCTGAAGGAGTGACATGATGACGAAGGGGGCCATGGTGAACACAATTCCACACCCATGTCATGTATGACATGGCCTCAAAGGCAAAGAGGGAAGACTGAGCGGAGGCAGTGAGGAGAGAGTGAACACCTTCAGCGATGGTGCAATTCTAGCGTTCAGACACGTCATTCTGTTACGATGTATAAGGGGTGGACGATTCCATGCGGACACCATGAGACTGAAGGAAACGAGAAGTGGGGCCGAAAATATCACCACCCCGGTCACAACAAAAGGCACACAGGAGACAAATGCAAGCACGTTTAGCCTGAGGCAGCCAAGACTCAAAGACGTCAGTCACATCATTCTTTTGACAAATGGCAAAGACCCAAAGAATATGAGAGAAGTCATCAGTCAGGCAAAGAACGTAGCAGCCAAGGTTTCCAAGAAAGTCATGAGGCAACGGACCCATGACATCAACATCCACAAGATTAAGAGGAAGAGACGTGGTGGACTCTGTTGTGAAGAAAGGAGAGCGGTGCATTTTTCCACGAGCACATTCAAGACAAGTTAAGGATCACAAAGGTGCAAACATGGCAGGGTCAAGGCCAACAGTAGGTTGGAGGTTCAGAAGATGCACAATGGCTGCAGTGTAGATGTGGCAGAGGAGATGATGTAATAAATCAGTGTGCCCATGAGACAACGTGGGAGCAATGAGAACAAGGACAGAGGTAGCAAAAGTCGAAGGAAGGGACAGAGTCACGGAAGAGGCATGTGGTTCTTTGTGGAGACCACAAAGAACCACATGACTAGAGGAGTGAATGGAGAAGGTGCCAATGCTACGACTGGACCAGAATTCCATGCCTTGTTCATTAAGGGTGGTGAGAGACAGTAGGCTAACCTCGAGATCAGGGCGTATAGAACGTGGGGCCTAAAAAGGCCCCCACAAGGACCAGCAAAGCGAACAACACCAACGCTTTGGACAAGCAACAGCTGGCTGGACCCGGTGCGAACAAAGCGAACAGAGCCAATAGGACTAAGGGAGACAACAGAAAAATGACAACATGTCATGTGGTGGGCGGTCACGGAATCAATGATCCAAAAGTCACCAAACACACAAGAAGATGGAAGGACAAGACAGACAGCAACGCTACCAGACGGTGGAATAAACATGGGTGCACCGGGGCAATGTGGATGCATGTAGTACTGCGAATCCTCAATCCATGGGTGATCATCAGGCAAGGATCCCTGATACACCCAGACAACGCACCACGAAGGGCTCCATCCGACTCACAAAAAAAAGTATGGGACCGGCCACTCACAACCTCACCTCCCTAAGAGCAAAGCTAGAGTAGCTTAATCTAGACGACGTCTTTGTTGAGATGATGCTCTAGAGGGTGCTTCTCCTCAAGATGGTTGAGGTGGCGGTCTAAGAGACGTGAGTCAGAGAAATGGCCATCGTCACGAGGCCAGACAAGTGTAGTGTAGTGGATGGACGGTGGTCCATAGTACGAGGGGCCAGAGGCGGGAGGCACCCATCCCCAGGAAGCGAGATGGGAAGTCGGTTTCTGTAGGGGTGCCATGGTGGTGCTAAAGGCGGTTGAAGAGGAGGAGGAGGGAGATGGAGTTGGTGCCAGTGTGGTGGTAGCTGTGACAGCAGGAAAAAGAACTAACACCCATTTGCGCCAGGTGGGCTCACATGGAAGATGCTAGACAAGCGTCATCCCGAGGGGTCGTGCAATTGGGTGCTGAGTGTCCAGAAGTACCACAGTTCCAATAGATGACTCCACCGAAGTTGGAGGGCACGTCGGATTCTTTACCACCAGGGTCATAGCCCTTGTCCCGACCGCGAGTTTGCCCACCTCCCCCACTGTGCCCAGCGCCCTGAACGACATGGACAGCTATGGTGGGATGTGTAAAAGTGGAAGATGAGGAGGACAAGGATGTACAAAAAGAGGTGGACAAAGTAGTGACGTTAGCAAGAATGGTATAGTGAATACGCTTGCTACGGAAGTTGCTCCACTAGTCGGTTAGCCGGGCGACAATGGACTTATAAAGAGGCCCAATGCCAGGAGAAGAGTTGGTAGGAGCCGGCTCAGCAGCAATCCACTCAAGTTCAGACTGTGGCACATGCAAGTACAAGTAGGGGAGCTCAGAAATAAAGCCAGCAACAATGGACAAGTAGGCAGAAAGGGGACTTGGGGTAGCCGTCCCCGAGTCATATAAGAGGCGTAAGTTGTCTGCCCAATACTAATCAGCAAATTTGTATGCACGTATGTGTGGGGTGTTTAACAACATAGCAAGAGCACCCTGGGCAGCATGCCCAGTCACTGTTTAGCAGTGGCGGATGAGGGCATATGCCCCCATCAGACCTGGAGGAGTGCGGCGAGCAGGGCCGGCATTGTACATACCAATTTCATCCAATAATTCCCCACGCTCGACGTTGATGAGCGCTTGCACAACATTCACGGCCTCAACAGGCTAGAGAACGGAAGGAGGCTTGGCAAGAGAGCTGTACTCCCAAAGTATCTCCTCCTATGCCCAAGAGCTGAAGGGGGTTTCCCAGGATGAGAAAGAGGGCTTGGAGGTAAGGTGAGGAGAAGAGCTCTCAATGCCTTTCTGTCAATGGGGAGAAAGAGCACGAGCAAGGGAATCAGTAGAGAGAAATGGGGTGGAGGAGTTGGTTTTGGTACTTACTGGGATAGAGGATTCTATAGATGGCATCCAACCATCAAAAATGCAACGACAGGGACTAAGTAAAGACGCTCCATCACAACGTTGGCCACTGTGGTAACAAACCACTTTTGGGCATCCAACCAATTTTGGAGCTCCTCCTCCACACCGTAACGTCCTGCATGTGCTTCATTGAGTGCAACCTGAAGATCCTCCATGGTTTCTTTGGTAGCATGCATGATGCAAGAGGATGAACATGTAGTCAAATGAGAGTGTGATATAGAGTGGAAGAGTAGGGTTGTAGTGAAAGAGTGAATAGTGGAAGGGTGTAGAGGGAATGATGAGAAGTGGAGGTGCTCACGCGACTAGCGATGTGGTAGTGAGGAGAAGAAAGTCATTACCACCACTATGGCTGAAGATGCTAGCACTGCTACCTAGGCAGAGACGGAAACCAGCAAGCAGAGGAGCCCAGAGATGGTGGTCTATGTCACTACTGCTGCTGCAAACACAACGAGGACACTGGTGGTGGCATGCAAGGTGAGGGTGTGGGCTGCACCTGTCGTGGTGATGACTGAAACGGTAATAGAAGCATGAATGGAGCTGAAAATGCTCAATATTGCGTCTGCTGCAGTGGCAGTGGCAATCTCCACGGCAAAAGTGACCACAATCACTTGTGTGGCAAGGTTGACGATAGCAGTGGCTAGAAGGGTTAGAGAGATTGATGCCTCAGAGTTTGCCGCTGTTGCTCTGTCTGAAGTGGCTTACGTTGGAGCTCTTCTAGCCCGTGCACTTGTAGAGAAGGTGGCGGCAGCACCAGTAGTTGCATCGAGAACAACACCCGCAAGACTGATGGGGGCGGTGTGTGACGCAAGGTCGGGTACACGGCTGAGGACCTCACGTGTCACAGAGGCCTCAGGTATGTCAGTAGCCGTAAAACCAGCAGTATGGGCGGAGTAGAACTGAGGGGTGGAACCAACAGGTTCCGTTCCTTGAAGCGAGGATGGATTGGAGGGCAGGTGATCAACTGTGTAGACCTGTCGTCGATCGCACGTTCTCACGCTTCTTCTCAATGTGCAGTCTCAGCACGGCAATAGTCTAAGGATAGCATGAGCATCCACCTCAGGGTGTCGGGGTTGTTGAGTAGAGGTGGCGGGTCCCACACTGTCCAGTCCTCCACTGGTAGGCCCACCTCACATACAGCCTCCCATGCAGTTGTGTGTGGCGATTCGAGCTTGTCATCAGGGGGCCAGTCAAGCGGCGGAAAATCCAGTGTGGCTGACATGGTGGCAGCGGTAACAGTCCCTAGTGGTCGATGCACAAGACGTGCAATGCTATTGCATACGTTGGTGTGGCAGGGCCCGCACGTCACAAAAAGGCAAAGGGCAGTGGAGGCAGTTGTTGCTGCCCCGACATGCAGGTTTTCACTTTGAGGCGAGAGCAGATGGCAGCCAATGCTGCTACAGAAGTGGGTGCGGCAGAGCCCGTACGACATGAGAAAGCAGAGGGTGGCTACGGCAGCTGTGACGGCCCTTGGGATGTGGGCCTTGCCTTGAGAAGACAGCTGATGATGGGGGGTCTGAGACCCACGAGTCTCAGTCAAGACGTGAGCCCGCTGGACCAGAGAGTGGCTGGAGACCGGTCGTCGATTCAGTGATGCCTGAGAGGTGAAAGAGATCACCATTGCAAAATAGACCAAGATGCATGAGAAACCATCGTGCGTATGGCGAAAGCCCACCGAGGGTCCAAGGAGCAAATTCCATGAGGAAAGACCCTTACTGATTTGACCCTAGTAGTTACCCTTGTGTGTGCTGAAAGAAGTGTGTAGAGTGTTGAATGGAGTGGGGAGATCCTCATTGGACAAACATACCATGGATGTGGAAGTTGTACTTGAAGAAACAATGGAGAAAAGTGTTAGGAGATGGAGTGAGCATATAAGAGCCAGTAGGTGCACACCTTGCTTCGAGCATCTAGTCGAGCAAGGCCGTACCGTCACTTGGGAGTCGAGCCTGACCTCTTGGAATTAACCGAGGGAGGAAACTCACTGGTGTACAACCAAGGAACGATGCAGTGGTCCCCTAAGGATCAGCACTCATGATGTATTGTAGCTCCTCCACAACCACTCAAACAAGTAATTTGGGACAGACCAAGGCAACCTGAGTGTGCGAGGTCAAGCCTCCTCCACATGCAAGCATAATTGTCACAAGAAGAGATAGGAGATCATCAAGTTATTCCAGGGTGCGTCCCTGTAGAGCTTGGTGACTGTCTAGTGAGACTGGTGCCAAAAACCATGCCATTCTTGAGTGAGAACACACCAGGTGAAGCCATAGTCACTTAGTCTCCTGTACGTGTGTGTGTGTGTGTGTGTGTGTGTGTGTGTGTGTGTGTGTGTGTGTGTGTGTGTGTGTGTGTGTGTGTGTGTGTGTGTGTGCATGTGGGGTGAGACAAGAGGGCATACCAGATGTGAGAAGCCACGAACTGGACACAACATCAACATAAAAAACACCAAGAAGGTACCAAATATAATTCTCTATACCTTTGAAATTTTAACTTGCAAGTGCATTCTGACTACAAAATAAATACAATAATTGCGCTCATTGGCCAATTAGGTCCTTAACACTTCAGCAAGCATAATGTGCCATGCAAGTCTGCCATGTGGCATCTCCTCTGCCTTCCATGTGTTCAATCACATCCAGAAAAAGTTCGTACTTATCTTTTCCCATTGCAACTTACAACGTGTCTGACTCCAACTCCCAAACGCAAGTCGCCATCTAAGTTCGGAGAATGGTGTCCAGAGCCCGATGGAGGGGTTTTCTCCTCCGTGCCACTTCGGGGGAAATTGACATCAACGGCCCATGTGTGGAGACTCAAATGTTTCAAGGTCCATTCCTGTGTCTTATCTTTTGACATGCTCATGCGAAATTGTCATGTGCGAGACACTATGAAAGTTTTGTGCCAATACTTTATTTGCTTGCTCCCATCTCTTTCGCCTGCCCCCTCCCCTCGTCTTGCTCACCTTGTAAGGCGAGGAGGGGAGGAAGAGGACGAGGGCTTGAGGCCATCGGCCTTTGCCCTGGAGGCCTCGCGGCCTCCTTGGTGCCTATTGGGCGATCAGCTCAATTGACAGTTAGCTGGTGGCCGGCCAATCACGTGACCAGCCGTCGGTCGTCCAGCCAGCCGGATGACAGCTTGCCGGCAGCCAGAAAAGGGTTGGACTTGACATGCATTTTTTTGGTGACCCGCTCCTGGGGTCATT
>SZWC01000946.1:222775-232966 GCA_023375785.1 Penium margaritaceum
GGCACCGCCGCCGCCACGCCTCTCTGCGTGGTGGTGCGAGTCGCTGCTGCTGTCTCTGCAGCTGCTGTCTCACGTTGACGGCGGTCGACCTCCTCCAACGGGTCCCAGAAGATCTGCTGCAGCGGTGACTCTCACTGCTGCTGCTCTGCTGCGTCTCTGCTGCGCAGCTCGGTGAGATCTGTCTCACCGCTCTGATACCATGAGAAACTGCTAGGAAGCTTCCTAGCCTTGCTGCTGCTGACGTGGCGACACTGTCCAGTCAGCTGATGCACTAGCAAGCAGGCAGGTGCAAGAAACAGCAAGGATCAGGCTAGGGAGACGCGCAAAGTCTCATAAGCTTCAATAGCTTAGTAAATGCAGAGAGAAATGACAAATGACAGGTCCAGGGCATAAATACCTGCCGCGGCGCACAGCGGGTGTCGCACGCGGCAGTCCTAGATCTGTCCTAAAACCGGCCCAAAACCACTGTTTTGGCCGTAACTCTACGCACACATGTCAGAATCCTGCGCCGTCTGAACCTAGACGTGCAGAATCAAAAGACGCACGCAACGACTGGTCACATGCATGCATCCATCGACTGACAGCGAGCATATAATGCAAAAACATGCAAATGGGTCTTATGCCCAGTCCGCCGAAAGGCGCCTGCAAAACGTAGAAGGCACAGCAAGGAGTCCCGGTGACATCTGGGGCTCTGGAGCAGTGGTCGGTCACCTCCAGACGGGTAGGCCGCCGCCTGTCGTCGCGCCGGTGTCACCAGGGCCGCCTGCCTCAGGGATCTGCACGAGTATGGACACGGCCGAGTGGTCACAGTAAACTGTACAGAGACGGCACAAATCACAACATTTAGCTCTTTCACTCTTACATTCATCGATTCAGAGCCCCATCGCTCCACACTTCTGTGTGGAGTCTGTTGCACGTCGTGCTTGTCGCGTTAGACTCGTGCTATCGCCGTGCTTGCAGTCGAACGATGGATGATCAGTGTCTGAATCTTGTCATTTCTTGTAGCACTAAAGTCGTTGTGCCTGAAAAGGGGCATGCCGAGGCTTTGTCCAGCGCTTGATGTGCATGTGGGTGGTTGTCAATTGCTTGAAGGTAGCGCATGTGAGTGTACTCAAAAGGTCACTTGCATAGCCACGTGCCCAAGACCAACACATCACATCTCTTCCCATGTCCATGCCTATGAGGGCTTCCATGCTGGTCAATCATGTGCAAGAGATCGTGAAGCATTTCAAAATGTCATTCTTTATCCACGACCCAGCAACACCAAGCATGTCGTTTCTGTGCACTGTGAGGTCCAGCTGCAATGCCCACCTTGTCACTATGTCAACTATGCAAAAGAGCCAATTTGGTGCCCCGCACTGATCAGGTCAATGTGCCGTCCATCGCGCATGTGAGCGTACATACATGTGTTCGCGGCTGCATGTGGAATGTCTGGGACTGTGGGTCATAGCATGCTCCCACATGTGCATGCATTCAAGCAGATTTGCTTGCATGTATGCATATGCTTGTCCATGTACAAGTGAGTGCGTACATTTGCAAGGCAGGTTATGCATTCATGCATGGATTAAGTAGGTATGTCATGTAGTGATGCAATTACTATCGCATGGTACTGTAGTGCAACCTATCGTCATTCCAATCGCCAACTTCATTGTCTAGTTGACAGGGATTGCTTTTGGTACATCAATCAGCGAACCAGGGACTACGACAAATGCCTAAGAAAGAAGCAAGATTGCAATCAGTCGACCAGCTCAAAATCCATCCCCGAGGTGGGCGTGAAAAACAATTCACTTGACAGGCATGCTTCATGTTGAGATTGTTCGCCGATGTCGAGCTTCACTAGTTTGCAACTTCTTTGCACAACATGAATTGGCTTCACCGTACTCAGCGTTGTTGCTCATTTCAACAGCTTTGATGACCCAAGGGTGAACTGCCAAATCCAGAACGCGACCATGCTGTTTGCTTTCACCACCAAGTGGTTTCTTTCCGACCTACCCCAGAAAGAAGAGGTAAGAATGATGATAAGGAAGCCCAGCAATACAATAACCGACCGAGTGTACATGGACATTGAAATCCAGAACAAGGGAGAGGAAAAACACATCTAGACAAGAGGCTCTACTATCAGACCGAAGACTAGTCGCGGTACGGAGGCGAAAGATCTTGCACAGAGAAAGGTCCCGGTTGGGCCTTCAGCGAGTCTTCCGCGTTACTTCGCGACGGGGCATACACGAAACTTGGACCACGCGGGCGAAGAGCCTCCTCAGCAGGAGGAGGGACACTTGTTTCTTCGAATCCCTTGTTCGACGAAGGCGAGCCTCGACTCCCTTCTGACAGATGCCGGTGTATCAGGAGCCTCCAGCCTCCCAAACAAAAGTCTCAAAAGACATGAACATTGAGATCTCCTCTGCGCAACCTTCTCATACATAACGGAAGGTGGCGTTGCTGTAGATCCATTTCCCAATGCCCTCGAGGGTGTCGTGCGCAAGCTCGCTGGCGATCTCAATCGCCTTCCGGCCCCGCCCCTTCCTCTTCCCCCTGGTCATGAAATTCCCCTTGGCCTGGTAGGTGTTGCCAAGCTGCCACCAAGAAGGGACCGCGTCGATGAGCCTGAGGCGCTGCGGGAAGAGGCCGCCGGTGAGGCGGAAGGAGAGCGCCTTGCCGAGGAACGAGCCGCCCGCGGAGTAGATTGAGCCCCAGTTCCGCGGGACCTCCGCCCAGGTCATGCCGCGGTTCGTGGATATCTCAAGCTTGCGGAGGTCGCCCGGGCCGGCCACGTTGGTGACCGTTATTTGAAGCCAGTACGGGTTGCCTGACAGGAAGAACTGGACCCCGCCGCGGCGCCGGCACGGCATACGGCGCATGCGCGTCTCGAGGACTCCGGCGATAGCGTCTGTACCGATTCGCGCCCACGACGGGAACGCCATGTCGAGATGATGGTGGGGATAGTCGCACCATCCTCCTTCACTGCCCTGGGGGCACATATTGGTCACGGTGACGAGGACGCTCGACCCAACCCTGCAGTACTTGGCGGGATGGTTACGCGAGACGCACTGCACCTCGTAGCACGCACCGCAGAGGGCGCCGTTGTTGTACATCGCCACCGATGCGGCAGCGGTGAGTGTGCCGTAGCCCGTGTTGTAGAGGTTGCCGTAGCCGCACGCACCACCCATGGTACCTGCCGCGTCTGAGCCGCCGTAGTAGGTTGCTGTGCTTCCGGACCATTGCATGTAGAAGCCGTTTCCTCCACCTTGGGCATGAAGGTGGTGGAGCTGTAGATTGAGGACGATCGCGAAGAGGACAAGAGCAACGCTGGATGGTCGCGGCGTCTTCATAGTTGCTACTTTGGACTACGCTTCTCTTCGTCACCCCAGGAGTTATACGCAGGTGTAATATTGTCGTACAACTAGAAACCTGACTGACGGCGTAGGCGTATGTTCTTGGTATTTCTAGTCAAATTGCGGCCGTTGATGCTAAAAGACCAGCTCGTTCACAGGGGCTCGAGAGGCTGGGCGACACGGAGGAGGAAGAGCACGGCAGAGGGCCAACGGCTCAACCTCGCAGGCGCCTGCGGCCGTGAAAACAGACCGAGCGAGACAGCACGACGGCAAATTGCGTCAAAGCGCCGCACAATGCCTAGCCAGACCCACTCGCGCGGCCCCAGACGCGCGCGCACAGAGCGGTCAAACTCTGGCAGGCGACGTGCCGCGAGTGATGCGGACTGGTCATGGGTTGGTCCGGCAGAGCATCGTTTCTCTCAAACAGAGCTCGCACGTCGCTCGAGAAACGTTCAAGTCGGACAGTCGGACCTTCCCAATGTCTACAGTGTGACCTACTTTCATCCAAAGTTTTGCCGGACTAATCTGGCTTGTTTGAAGGGCAATTAGAAGGTTCAGTCGGACGCTTAGTGCGAACCACTGGCGCACTACGAAAACGGAGGTCGCGTCGCGCGTTGGCAGCAGATCTCGAAGAGGACAGAGGGAGGGAAGGCTCCCGCTCGAGCGCGTCTGCCGCAAGGCGACACGTTCGGCGTCTGACATGTCCCTGCACCTCCTCGTGCCTCATACGTGTGCGAAACTGTTATAGCGCGTTTCGAAAGATACAAGTATCCGCGGACGTGAAAGGCCTGATTCAGCGTTTCGCGAACACCATGACGAGGCCTCCATTCCGTGACCATTACAATCGACGAGACTCGCGAGCGCTGGACGACGACAAGCACTGGACGCCAGCGACAGCCGACTGTCTATCGCAACACCGCAGATTTTCTGGCCCCTTCGAGGATGCAGTCCTCGCCTACCGGTGTGTCTGCCGGTGCGGCGACCGCCGGTCACGTTTGACGACAGTCTGTCAGCTGTGACAGCTGCCAACAAACCGTGTCTACTAGGAGAAGAGACAGAGAAGCATCGTGACGAATCAATCGGACGTGCAAGCGTCCGTCCCCTCGTCTTGTTTTTGGGACTCTTGGTAGCACCAGACGTCTAGACCACGTCAACTTTTCCGCACTATTGCGAATCATACTGGCCTTGAGGTCAGCCCCACAAAGACAGTGATCTTGCCGATAGGAAATCACACACGCATCCCCTCCCGACCGCCATACCCTATCTCGCACGGTCCAGTGCGAATTCTTGGCATACAATTTCATTCGGTTCCAGAAGACCGGGCAACTTGGGAACCCATTCTCAACAAGATCAGAACTGCCATACCACTTTGGAACAATTTCCGCAGCCCACTTCGGACAAAGATTGTCGCTATAAACTCTTACCTAACCCCTAAGTTCCTCTATTACTCCTACACCATCCCTCCCCCACCTGGCCTCCTTCAATCTCTCACAACTTCACTCACCCAATTCCTCTCCTCCCACAGAGTCCCAGAAGATCCCAAGAAATTTGTACACCTCTACACGCACAAAACCATTGTGTGTCCGCATAAAGAGCATGGCCTTCAGGTCAAGTGGCCAACTCACCTCATTCATGCTCAATGCGCCAAATGGGTATACGATTTCCTTAGCCCCTCCAGAGAAAAATGGAAACAAACAGTCCTTGACACACAACGTTTTCCGAAGAAGGGACATTTTTTCCTCTCCCACCCTGCAATACTCAACCTCCGCACTTTAAACATCAGCAGTAGATGGCGAAGGAATTTCTCCTATTTTCTCGCTACAAATCCACCTATCCTCCCCCCAAACCTCAGCTGGCCGGATATCAGTCTTGAATATATTGCATATAACAGACATCTCCTAAACTCCAGCGCACAACCTTTCGACATCCCCACACGAGGGCGTTTCTTGCTCACCCAGGGAATCCAAGTCCGGCATCTCTTCTACAAAGACACTCTTATTGAAGCTCTAGGTAAAGAGCCAACTCGAAGCCAACAGGCAGTCCTGGACGAGATTCGACAGAATCTCCCCCTCAGTTGGGTTGCCATCATGTCTAACCCACCCCTCGTAACAGATTTGTCCACGTTTACTTCATACGTCACACTTACGTCCCTCACGGGCCTCCCTCTAGGCATTATCTTCAAGCTATACCAACGAGGCACCCAAATATGGGGAGCACCTCTACAGGTTTGCACCGTCACGAGCAAACTTTGCCCACACCCATGGGCTACAACACGGCCTTTGAGTGGGTACACGAGCACACCCGTGTATGTCCGCAAAGGAATCTTCCTCGGTATAGCTCACCAACAAGACATCCCAAGTTATCGACTTGGAAAAAGCGATGCAACCCTTCACGCTCTTTACAACACATTCTTACGCACGGACGAACCATCTGCAACACGCAAACCAAAATGGGAAGAGAACTATCCCCACATCCAATTTCACTGGACCCAGATCCACAGCAACATTATAAACCCCCCTCTCCGACTTCGAACACAGGACGTCATGCTCCGCATCCTTTACCGCTACCGTTTTCTCCCCCCACCGTCGACCCCCCTTTGCCCACGGTGCAGTATGCCTGAAACAATCGAGCATTGCTTCATCCAGTGTCCAAGCATCCAGCCAATCACAATGCGCCTCCGCTCCCTCTTCCACGCCTTCTTCCCCAAATGCACTCCCCACATACCTAATCTCCTCTTCGGCCCGACCACTGTCACACAAGAACGATTGCTATGGGANGCATTTGGCAAGAACGTTGGGCACAACCCAAAGGTAACCCCACACCTACACTCGTTGCCACCATACCCCACGTTATACAAGAACACCTACAACATGCGGCACTTCGAACTCACTCCCTTCCATCAGGACGACGGAAAAAACGAAGTATCCAGGCTCTACACACTGCCGTCGAAAATGCCCCTTTCTTGTGCAGCGCACGGAAAGCCAGGGCCACCACACTTATCCAACTCACTCATAAATTCCACCGCTAGTGGAAACACCCTTCCATCTATTGTCTTTCATAACTTTTGGGGGGCCCGGTTCAATCCCCGGGCTTGTTTTGGTGTCTAGGAGACCCCCCCGTTCCCAACGGTTACGACCAAGGGACAAAAAAAAAGCACCAGACGTCTAGACACTTCTATCATCCAGCTCGTGGAAAACCCGGGTCTCATGAGGTGTTGTGCATTGCCTTATGAGCATGTACAAATATCATGTCAATAAGGGACCTGCTATTCAGTTAATATTTTTATATATGGTTTTATATAAGATTTATAATCCATTTCGAGAATGAGAGAACGCGAATACATGTTGGTTCTTGAATGGAATATTCATGTAACGCAATGGGGTGAAATCAGGTTGAAAGCATATCATTCAGGTTTTAAAAAAATCAATAATCTAAAAAAATATTATGGTGTTAAATTATATACATTTGAATTCAGATTAACAACAAGACCAGAGAGGTGTGGTAATGCATTTGCGTACACAGACACTGATGGTGACCCCCTTCGCTACTATTCATGTACGCGCAAATTCCTGTGATACAACAGGAATGTTTTATAGCTGGAGAGTGGCAATCGGCCCGCCCACCAGAGCTATGCAGACGAACTGGCATGACTGTCAACGTACACTGACGAAACTCACTTCACAGACAATGGAGTCACACTCTCTTGCAAGCATCGACGCCCAATGCCAAATACACTACCTATTTAGTGCTACATGCAATGCACCCCTGCTTGCCAATACATGTGAAATCACGAGAAACCACGAGAAATCGTGTCGTCACTAAGAAAGATTCGTCTATTCCGGCTCTTACCGTCTACGCTCCAAGTCGTACCACTGTCCGTGAAGCCCTCGCAACCACGAATAGCTGGTAGAAAAATACAAACCCACAATTTGAGATGGAGACAACGCATCACATCGTGCGAATTGTTGCCATATGCCTTTTGTTGTTGCCAAACAGATTGAAGGTGGCCCTTTGCCTCCTGTAGCAAGGAGTCTATGCGCTTGGCAAAGGCTTGAGAAAAAATAACATGTCCTCGTATACTCCCACTCTTCACCAATCAAGAGGACACCACTAGATGCCGACCATTGTTTAATGCGCCCAGTGTGAACGGTGTGGACTCGTTGACTGCGTTATTCACCGTAAAATCGGCCAGTGCTATGAATTCGTTCAAGCCATCCATAGCAGGGTCCACATACATGTAGAGCATTTGCTCCAGAGTGTGATTCATGCATTGTGTTTGTCCACTAGTTTGAGGGTGAAACGTTGTCGACATCTGCGACTCGCTGCCAAAGTACTTGTGCATGTTTTGCTATAACTGGAAAGTAAACTTTCTATCTTGCTCGGAGATAACGCTCAAAGGCAAGCTCTGGTGCCCTCAAAGAAGAGACGGAGTGGTCTCCACTGCGTTCATATCAGTGGTTGTACGAATGATGAGTAGCATCTTTGTCAAAAGATCCACAACCATTAGTACTACATCGTGGTCATGTGCCGTGTCCGGAAGACCAATAATGAAGTACACGCTGACTGTAGCGTACGGACCATTTTTAGGGTTAAAATGGTCTTTAAACAATAACCGGGTGCTTCGGGTACTCGAGGCTCAAGTTTCGAGGAGCCAAAGCCCGGAAAAATATAATAGACTAGACTCTCCTTCGACTCTAACCTAGAAAATATCCGTGGCCGGATTCTAAGTGAAAGGAGTAAGAAACTGCTAGGAAGCTTCCTAGCCTTGCTGCTGCTGACGTGGCGACACTGTCCAGTCAGCTGATGCACTTAGCAAGCAGGCAGGTGCAAGAAACAGCAAAGATCAGGCTAGGGAGACGCGCAAAGTCTCATAAGCTTCAATAGCTTAGTAAATGCAGAGAGAAATGACAAATGACAGGTCCAGGGCATAAATACCTGCCGCGGCGCACAGCGGGTGTCGCACGCGGCAGTCCTAGATCTGTCCTAAAACCGGCCCAAAACCACTGTTTTGGCCGTAACTCTACGCACACATGTCAGAATCCTGCGCCGTCTGAACCTAGACGTGCAGAATCAAAAGACGCACGCAACGACTGGTCACATGCATGCATCCATCGACTGACAGCGAGTATATAATGCAAAAACATGCAAATGGGTCTCATGCCCAGTCCGCCGAAAGGCGCCTGCAAGACGTAGAAGGCACAGCAAGGAGTCCCGGTGACATCTGGGGCTCTGGAGCAGTGGTCGGTCACCTCCAGACGGGTAGGCCGCCGCCTGTCGTCGCGCCGGTGTCACCAGGGCCGCCTGCCTCAGGGATCTGCACGAGTATGGACACGGCCGAGTGGTCACAGTAAACTGTACAGAAACGGCACAAATCACAACACTCCCCCATGACCCGATGGTACGCATGTCCATACGCGTGCAGCACTGGTACAACCACAGAGTGAGTGACACAGACAGATGAGACAGCAACGTACACCCCACACTCAACCACTGTCACGCACGGGGCGAAGCCCAACAGAGCGAATGGCCACCAGGAACTTTCCGCGTGCAAGTGCCTTCGTCAAGAAATCAGCTCGCTGCAAGTCAGTGCCAACCCACATGATGGAGATCACGCGTCGCTCCACCAGATCGCGAACGAAGTGATGCTCAACCNGGCAGTCCTAGATCTGTCCTAAAACCGGCCTAAAACCACTGTTTTGGCCGTAACTCTACGCACACATGTCAGAATCCTGCGCCGTCTGAACCTAGACGTGCAGAATCAAAAGACGCACGCAACGACTGGTCACATGCATGCATCCATCGACTGACAGCGAGTATATAATGCAAAAACATGCAAATGGGTCTCATGCCCAGTCCGCCGAAAGGCGCCTGCAAGACGTAGAAGGCACAGCAAGGAGTCCCGGTGACATCTGGGGCTCTGGAGCAGTGGTCGGTCACCTCCAGACGGGTAGGCCGCCGCCTGTCGTCGCGCCGGTGTCACCAGGGCCGCCTGCCTCAGGGATCTGCACGAGTATGGACACGGCCGAGTGGTCACAGTAAACTGTACAGAAACGGCACAAATCACAACACTCCCCCATGACCCGATGGTACGCATGTCCATACGCGTGCAGCACTGGTACAACCACAGAGTGAGTGACACAGACAAATGAGACAGCAACGTACACCCCACACTCAACCACTGTCACGCACGGGGCAAAGCCCAACAGAGCGAATGGCCACCAGGAACTTTCCGCGTGCAAGTGCCTTCGTCAAGAAATCAGCTCGCTGCAAGTCAGTGCCAACCCACATGATGGAGATCACGCGTCGCTCCACCAGATCGCGAACGAAGTGATGCTCAACCGCAATGTGCTTTGTGCGAGCATGAAAAACACCAGAGTTCTCCGCAATGGCGAGAGCACTCTGGTTGTCGCAACGCAGCACAATGGCGGGTACTGACTGCCCAAGCTCAAGAAACAAGCGCTGCAGCCAAACTGCCTCAGCAGCCCCTGCCCCCAAAGCCACATACTCTGCCTCCGACGAGCTACGTGCGATGCAGCCCTGCTTCCCGCTTCGCCAAGACAGAGCGGTACCACCGAGCAGGAACACGTAGCCAGTACGACTGCGCCCGTCGGGACTCCAGGCCCAGTCGCTATCAGTGTAGCCGTCAAGGACCACCGAACACTGCCGACGGAAGCAGAGTCCGAGATACGGCGTGGAAACCACGTACCGTACCACTCGCACAGCCGCGTGAAGGGCTCTCGCACGTGGAGCCTGCGAGAACTGAGCGAGGAGGTTGACGGCGAACGCGATGTCGGGACGCGTGGTCGTGGCCAGGTACATCAGAGATCCAATCAGACGGAGGTACAAGGTCACGTCCACT